>JAHOYR010000017.1:2359717-2630644 GCA_023213295.1 Bruguiera hainesii | reverse complement strand
GAGAATAGATGTGCTTCTTGCAATCAATAGAGTTCTAGTCGTTTGTAGACAACCCATTTTCATCATCATTAAGTGTGAATGAGTAAATACAACATAAATATGAGCTCTGTTAGGAGGAAATCAAGTGAATATCTCATGAGGCCATAATTAAGCTGAAAATACATGTAAGAAATGCTAGTCATCATCAAGGACTCCTTATTTAAAGGAATTCATTGGATTCCAAGTTCCAAGGGTGAATAGATATGCTTCTAGCAATGAATAGAGTTCCAGTTGTTTCTAGAGAGCTTATTTTCATCATCACTATGTGTGAATCAGTAATTACAACAGAAATTGGAGCTTGGTTTGGAGGAAATAAAGAGAATATCTTATTAGGTTGTAATTAAGCTGAAAATACTCGTAAGAAATGCTAGTCATCATCAAGGACTCTTTGTTTAATGGAATTCAATGGATTCCATGTTCCAAGGGAGAATAGATGTGCTTCTTGCAATCAATAGAGTTCTAGTTGTTTGTAGACAACCCATTTTCATCATCATTAAGTGTGAATGAGAAATTACACCATAAATATGAGCTCTGTTACGAGGAAATCATGAGAATGTCTCATTAGGCCATAATTATGCTGAAAATACTTGTAAGAAATGCTAGTCATCATCAAGGACTACTTGTTTAAAGGAATTCATTAGATTCCGCGATCCAAGGGTGAATAGATATGCTTCTAGCGATGAATAGAGTTCCAGTTGTTTCTAGACAGCTTATTTTCATCATCACTAAGTGTGAATCAGAAATTACAACAGAAATTGGAGCTTGGTTTGGAAGAAATAAAGAGAATATCTCATTAGGTTGTAATTAAGCTGAAAATACTCGTAAGAAATGCTACTCATCATCAAGGACTCCTTGTTTAATGGAATTCAATGGATTCCATGTTCCAAGGGAGAATAGATGTGCTTCTTCCAATCAATAGTGTTCTAGTTATTTCTAGAGAACCCATTTTCATCATCATTAAGTGTGAATGAGTAATTACACCATAAATATGAGAACTGTTAGGAGGAAATCAAGATAATGTCTCATTAGGCCATAATTAAGCTGAAAATACTTGTAAGAAATGCTAGTCATCATCAAGGACTCCTTGTTTAAAGGAATTCAATGGATTCCATTTTCCAAGGGTGAATAGGTATGCTTTTAGCAATGAATAGAGTTCCAATTCTTTCTAAACAGCTTATTTTCATCATGACTAAGTGTGAATGAGTAATTACAATGGAAATTGGAGCGTGGTTTGGAGGAAATCAAGAGAATGTCTCATTAGGTTGTAATTATGCTGAAAATACTCGTAAGAAATGCTAGTCATCATCAAGGACTCCTTGTTCAAGGGAATTCAATGGATTCCATGTTCCAAGGGAGAATAGATGTGCTTCTTGCAATCAATAGAGTTCTAGTCGTTTGTAGATAACCCATTTTCATCATCATTAAGTGTGAATTAGTAATTACACCATAAATATGAGTTCTGTTAGGAGGAAATCAAGGGAATGTCTCATTAGGCCATAATTAAGCTGAATGTACTTGTTAGAAATGCTAGTCATCATCAAGGACTCCTTGTTTAAAGGAATTCTGTGGATTTCATGTTCCAAGGGAGAATAGATGTGCTTCTTGCAATCAATAGAGTTCTAGTTGTTTGTAGACAACCCATTTTCATCATCATTAAGTGTGAATGAGTAATTACACCATAAATATGAGCTCTGTTCGGAGGAAATCAAGAGAATGTCTCATTAGGCCATAATTAAGTTGAAAATACTTGTAAGAAATGCTAGTCATCATCAAGGACTCCTTGTTTAAAGGAATTCATTGGATTCCATGTTCCAAGGGTGAATAGGTATGCTTCTAGCAATGAATAGAGTTCTAGTTGTTTCTAGACAGCTTATTTTCATCATCAGTATACATGTTATCCTTCATTGACATAGCTTACAAAAAATAATTAATAGATGTAATTTTATGTAGAGAAAAACATGATAGTAACAAAAAAAATTGAATCAATCACACCTTACTTAGTCCCATAAATAAATGAAATTATTGGTGCTCCTTATGTGTTATAACGTAGTAATGCTCTTTTCTTTAACCAAAACTATGATAATTAATAGTTTATCTACTTTTAGATTTCCTTGGTAAAAACCATAGACTTTTTATTTATATATTATTCTTGACATGTCCTTACAAATATTTTTATAAAAGAAAACGTAGAAAAGAAACTTGCATTAGGTAAAAGTGTATTTGTTCTACATGAGTTCTCTTGGCTTTGAAGTACATAAAGAATTTGTAGTACAAGGCATTAGATTGCCATATTCAAACTATGATTATGAATTATGGAAAATTTTTGATTGCAATATGCTTATGGAATTAGATTGAAATATTCATATAAGTTTATTGGACTAATGGAAAATTTTGTCTTGCTTGCTCAAATAGTGATGATTTTTCCTTGAAGGGTCAATATTCTCAAACCCAAAGGATTCGAGCTTCTTTTTGTTCCTTGGTCATCATGTACAAGTACATTTTCCTCTATGCAAAAGGTTTTGCATTAGTGCTCCATTTGTTTCCAACAAAGAGGGTTTTGAGCAAAAAAGTTAAGCTTCCTTTGAAGTTTTTCCATATGAATGTCTATTTGAAATTTTTAGACATTTCCCTAGAAGAGCATAGTTTAATCTTGCATTTTAAATCACTAGCTATCTCTTATAAGTAATATCCACAAGGATAAATTTTGCAACAAGATTATAAGCATAATTAATAGTCTTTTAGGACTAGATATTTTCTTAATTATTAAATCAAACTCTTAAGTTTATATATAGGTAATAACTTTTCAATTCAAGTAATCAAACATATCAAAACTATTAGCTTATTGGAAGCTGATTCCTTGAAATAGTCATTAGAAGTTGATCCCTTCAAGGTATAATTAAGATAAGTCATCATTTTATAATTAATAATATAATTGAGGAATATTAATATTTTTGATTAAATATATTTAACTATTTAAAGATATTAAATATATATGGTCAAAAATATTTAATTACCTATTATCATAATATGTCCCTAGGAGGATGCAACCAACACTAACTAATGATGGTGTGCACCAAAGATGATCTTTGGAATAACTTGGAGTTATTACCAACCATTTAAGATGCGATTGTATTACCATAAACTATTAGTTTAGAATAATGTCATATTTTCTAAACTAATGGAACAACTACTTAGATGAAGAAAGGCAAGGATGGTAAATATATAAGGGTAATGGTTACTATTTCAAATGGTGTTATTGCTTTGAATTTACACCCAAAGTAACCATTAAAGAGTAAATCATTCAACAAGAAATAGATTCAATCATGAACAACCTTGTCCTTAAGGTTAGCTGGTGAAAAGCTCCTCATGTAACATCTAAATAGGAAGATTAGTTCACTAAATAAGAATTTAAATGACTATTTGATTTTCACACTTAATGATATGTTAATGCAAATTAACCTACAGTTGAACATCAACCTTTCCAATAAAAGTAATGTTAGTGAGTTGGTTTTATGCAACTACATTCTTTCCTAATTTCCTCTTTAAGTATGAGAAATGAAAGACTAGATGTATTTTGAACTCTACTATTAAGTCAAGATGATAAGTAACTAAAAAAACCTTAAGGAAAACAATGATTAAAATGAAAAACAAAGTGCAAAATAAATCATGACTATCGCAAATATTTTCTTACTTGAATTATACAATAATCATTTCCCTCTCTCTTTTTAGTAAAAGCAAAGCATATAATGTCAACAATTTTCAATTCATATATTAGAGTGGACAAACTAGATGGTTTTGTTCTAGAATTTTTATATAGAATAGGTTGATTGATACCTATGAAAGGTCCAGTTGCTTGGTTGATGGACACAAAATGTTTGATAAAATGCATTAAAGAAACACAATCAATTGGAACTCAATTATGAGTGTCATAATGAAATGGGGTTTTCTTGACGAATAGACACAATTATTTGCATTTATGCCTTAACCCAAACAATGCTCTTAGAATTTGGTAATGCCTTTAGTGCTTGGCCTAAGCTAGTAAGAGATTTTTAAGGTAACTGTTTCAAATAGTTGCTCAACTAAGGCTTGAATTTGGAGATACACTAACAAGAAGAAGTAGATCAAAGTTGTTTCTTCAAATTTCCTTTTGCTTGGCAGTTTCTACTTAGGGCTCTTCAAGAAGTTGTTTCTATAAAGCCACCTAAAAGATTTCATGGATCTTTATGGACATGCAAACATTGACCCAATAATAGCATCCCATAATCTCATTATTGATGATGTTAAATAGGAAAGTTAGAACATTGGCCCCAAAAGGCAACTCAACGTAAAAGAGAAAGGAACGACCTCCTTTAAGAAAGGTTCATCCAAGAGGTCCTTTATTACGATTGGCTTACAAATGTGGTCGTGGCAAAAGAGACCAATGGCAAGTGTCACATCTGCATTAAATTTCAACGTAGTCAATACTTTCTTTTTTTTTTGCTGAAATTCCTTCACAAACAACCTTATCTTATATCTTATATTATCATCATATTTTTCTTTAATTTGGTAAACTTACTTATTTTTTAGTGTCTTTTTGCCTTCTAGTAATTAATTTAGTTCTCATGTATGATTTTTCTATAATGAACTCATCTCTTTTTCCATGGCTAACATCCCATTGATAAAATCTTTAACTTATATTGTTTCATTAAAGCGTTATAAAGCAAATTCTCTAAAACCCTAGGGTTTATGTGCATAGAGGCAAAAGTAGGCGAATAATAATATCGTCGCAATTGGGATAATTATGTCCTCTATCCAACATAACTATACTCTCAAACCTTGATGAATTTTAGTGAAATAGACAAAGTCTGGTTGATTTAAAAGTCATAATAAGTTTTATAATAGATAATTTATAATATTTTAATCATATTTAATATGATTAATAATAATATTGGAAATAATTAGCAGTAACTCTAAGTCAATTAATAGAAAAATCCGTGCCCCATCCTAAGCCCAAGGTACAGATAGGCACATTCCTCTTCCACATTTACCACGTCCTCCTCCTTGGGAACACATCGCAACACGTATGCTATACAGAATGAAATATATTCCAATATTAAATTGTTCCACAACATTTTGAAATAATTAAAACCGCATCAAGAAAATGGCGGTTCAGTGAGTTTGGTACTTTTATTTGCACCGTCGTAAATCCTAAGTGTGAAGCCCAAAACTTTAGCCGACCGTCTACAGTCGTGATCTCGATGGTGTCACAAGATATCGAAAAGTGTTATGCATTCATAACGAATACTTGTTCACAGGTTCATAGTATGAATTGGGAGTGCGAACTGTTATTACGGATTCTCTGATGCCTAACCTCTATTGAAAGCGAGATAGACCATAGATGGAGAAACACATTGCACAATAAAGGTTGCCGGTAGTAGATCAGCCGAATAATACACGTCTTGAAATTAGTTGGCCAATTAAAAAAGATAGAAGGTTATTCAAAAAAGTATAGCAACTTCAGCTGAAGTATGATTAGCATTCAACTTGAATGCCAATGATAATAATAGTATTCCAGTGACAATAACGACTTCCAGAACATAGGGGACAAGTGAGAGGAATTCCTAACGGTATAAATTGTATGCGAATGACGCATTTCCTGCATATTTTGCAAAGCCGATGTATCCAAATGAATTTTAATCAACAGGAAGATGTACTTAAAAATTCTTGCCCAATCTACCTTTTTTACTATCCAAATGACATCGAATCAATCCCAACCATTCCACTATTGTTTTCTAAACGCACGTCGCATAAAATTCATAAGGTCAATTTCAATACCTATCCACTTGTGTGCCCAAAGCTTGTCCAACTATTTCGGATTTACTGCTTTTTAGAATGGAATTTGCTTAGCAGACACCAGGTTCGCTGTTTGCATACTGCCCCACATCGGTTGACCTTATAGATCTATCATTTACCATGATTTAAACAAGATGTTTGGCTCAACTCTCTGTCTTAGTTGGGTCGACCGAACGGACATTACTACAACTTCCGCCCAATTGCCTGGAGTCCTCCTCCCTGCTAGATTGATTGGGTCAACCTACGGCACGATACATCAACCCATACTAGTTCCTTTTGGAATCAAAGACAAAGGCACTTCATCTTTCAATATGGTAGTTACTTGTTACGAGATATCAAAGAAAAATGATACTTCTGCCTACAAATGCGAGACTTGGAAGGGAACGGGGTTTAATTTGCGCCCCATATTATATGATAGATGGACCTTTTCATGAGACTGGTTTTGCTAAAGATTTCTACCTCATTTTTGTTCACCTTATGCGACATCGCCCGCTGTTTCAATCTAGTAGGAATAGAGCTTGATATTTCGTTACGTGTTTTGCTCCTTGTGCATTTTAATACGCAAACTGATTTCTCTTGCTATACGAGCAATTTACATGTTTGTTCCCCCCCCCTTTTTTTTTGGTTGTCAGCGTTTATCATCAAACCTACATCACTAGATTTGGAATGAAATGCACAAATATAATTCACTCGTGTATTAAAGAATACCACAGGCACGACAAATTTATTGAGAAAAAAAAAAAAAGACGAGCTACATCAACACACAACAAATGAAGCCAATCATTTCAAATTAATCCGACAAATTGTGCAACTGAACATTTCCATTGCGAATTTCCCTCAAGATAAACAGGGGAATGATTAATGATGCAAGTAATTGTCCACAAATATAGTCCATAAAACACATGCTTCAAGTAGCTATTTGCACAAGTGTAATGTAACTGATGACTACAAGATACACTAGTGATCGCACAGACAACGAAATGCATATGTGCTATAGTCTTCACCAAGGGCATGAGCTCCCCAAGCGGGGCAGTGATTCTGTCCAACCCTTCCCTAGTCTCCGATCAAAATCCCTGAAATTCAACCCGATGCTCCAGATGCCTTTCTAATAGTGCTTCATACTCTATATTGTTGACATGGTCATCTGATGCGTTAAGCACCTCAGGTTTAGCAGCATCTTCAGTGGATGTGGGAGGTGCACGAGGAGCACCTCTCATAATTGGGGGCACAAGAAGTAAGTTGCGATGAATGTTAGATTTTTAAATAAGAATATCATTATTAAATATTAATTTTAAGTTTTAAAAATGAATAATTTTATATAAATAATATAATAAATAACATACATAAATTTATAAAAATTAAAACTATTAATATATTTCAAGAGTTTATCTTAATTTTATAACAAATTTCTTTTTCTTAACCTTTTACTACTATCACACAATTTTAAATAAAGTTTTCATGGTGTTAAGAAAGAGAAGATCAACTACACATAATTTTTGAATTTAAATTAATCATATTTATCAATATTTGAATTAATTTTAAAATTATAATTTTTAATAATACAATAATGTATAAATTTTTTCTTGTTAATCAAATTATATTATAATTAATTTTTTAATAAGAAAATTGTGAAGAATATTTTAATATTATTAATTAAAAAATTTTAATATTCTTTTACTTGACTCAATTAAAAAATTATCATATTAATTATTATACAATAATAACAATTTCATCATAATACAATAATAGATAAATTATTCAATATAAGTTATAACAATTATATTCTATTTAGTCAAAATACTCCAATGCTAACTACCCATTCTTAGTGTCAATTTATTTAAGCCTAAGCCAAAGGGGTAGTCCTCAACCTAATCAAACAATTCACTCCAACAGACAAGCATGGTTATGTAATCAAGGCAACTTCATCACTTTCATGTACTCATTGGACAATAGCCCTCTCAGGGGCTCCTTAAAGATCGATTCATTCTACATAGATTGACTGAACATACAAAGCCTTCTACTGGTAAGCAATTGTGTTTTTCACAGAATTTCTTGTTACTTATGTTAGCATTCTCACTTTATATATATCAAACATAATTTCATAATGGTCAACAAGGATATCTAATAGAGACTTTTTATTAATTTTAAAATAATAATATGCATATGATTATAAAATAATATAAAATATATAACATATGTCAAGAGCATATTAGTAAATTTAGAGTGTCATTATATTATATATCATTAATTATCATTAGTATAATTAAAATTCATTTTGAAAATATATATTTTGTATATAATGTCAATTGTAAACTTTTATATTGATTAACTATTATGAAATCAATTAATATTTTATAAACATTTTTTATTTATAAACTTTCTTTATAATAACAAAATACTTTAATTTTTATAAGTTTGGTACCTTTTAAATATTTATCATTCATAGAGGAGAGTACTTGATGGGAAATTAATGATTAAAAATAAGAACATTGCAAAAATAAAAGATAAGAATTAATCTCTTTAAAAAAATTAACCTCTAATGATCACTTTAACTAATCTTTTTAAAGGGATCGACTTTTAATAAGTTAAAAATTTTGATATATTTAATTATTTGAATTAAAAAAATCTTAAGGCATTACGTATATATAGATTCAAAAGTCTGTCTTGACAATCTACTAATACGAAATAATTATATTCACTAATTCATAAAAAATAAATACATAAATATTAATGATATAATTAATAATAATAATAATAATTTCCTCATTAATAGGATTTTACCATTCTCCTACTCCTTAAATTAGTCTTGTCCTCTAAGTTGGCCAGTAATAAGTTTCAGAAATTGCTCTACAAAAGAATGATAAAATTTCCAAGTAGCTTTCTCAATAAAAAAGATTAATCTACTAAATAAGAATTTAAGTGATGACTCAATTTTCACATTTGATTATACGTTAGTCTAAGATAGCCTACAACTAAAAATTAACCTCTCCAATGGAAGTAATGTCAGGTAGTTAACTTTATGCTATAACATTCTCTCATAATTTTCCCTTCAAGCAAGAGACATGAAAGATGAGATGTATTTTGAACTCTATTGGTAAGTTAAGATGATAAACAATAATACCAATATGTTTAAGAAGAGAAAATAATTTTATTAATTAGCAAACAGTGATAGATAACTGTTGATATGGTTAAATCTTGAGAACTCACATTTAATACAATATGTATTAATGTGCTACTTCATCTAGGCTTAAGCTAGAATAAGATTGACTTTCAAAAGTTAAAGCAACTTGTCCTTATCTTATAAATCTTTATCAATTTGGTCCATGTAAAATGACCTAGTTATATGCTTTGCAAGAGTAAGTAAGGTTTGACCATAAACAATTTCAAATGGGGACATCTTTGTTAAATAGTGATAAGTAATCTTGTAACGCCACTCAGCCCAAGGAAGTCATTTCACTCGATCCTTTGGCTTATCACTCGTAAAGTAGTGAAAGTAGTTTTCCAAGCACTTATTAACTACCTTACTCTATCCATCCATATGTAGGTGGTAAGTTATACTCATATTTAATTGTCCTTTGCAAACAAAACAACTCCTTCCTGAAATTACTAATAAAGACTTTATCTTAATCATTGATAATAGATTTAGGAATATCATGCAACTTCACAATATTTTCAACAAAAACTCAAACAATAGTAGTAGTAATATAAGGATGAGTAACAATATAAAAATGAACATATTTAGTCAAACAATCCATGAAAATAAAAATAGTAGTTTTATCTTAAGACAATGAAAGTTTCTTAATAAAGTTTATAGAGATATTTGTCTAAACTTCTCCTAAAATAGGCAAAGTTTAAAGAAAACTTAGATATGCTAGAGATTTACTCTTCTGACGTTGACAAATATCATATTCATCTGCAGATTTTTTTATTTCACTTTTCATACCCTTCCAATAAAATTCATGACGAAAGCACTTGTAAGCATGAAGAAATCTTGAGTGTCCAACAATTGGAGATGTGTGAACCTCTTGAAAGATTGCTTCCTTCTAATGAGAATTAGGAACAAGCATCATCTTGCCCTTGTAACACAAGTTGATGGAATCTTAAGTGCAATAGGCAATTAAGTTAAAATCTTCCTATAATTTCTCAATAATTTCCCAAGTGTCAAAATCATCACAACACTCAATTTGAATTTGTATAAAGGTATTACAAACAAAGATGGAGATTGCCACCAGTGTAGCATACTCTAGAATGCAAGATAATGCATCAACTATAAGATTTTTTCTTCCCTTCTTATAAATAATCTCATAATCATATCTTAACAATTTAAAGATCCACTTCTACTGCTCCATAAAAGAGATTCATTATTTCAATAAATATTGCAGACTTTCGTGATCAATCCAAATTTGAAAGTGTCTTTCAATCAAGTAAGGATGCCATTTTATGACTACATGTACCATAACTAACATCTCTTTGTCATAGACATACATATTAAGATGCTTTAGCAATAAAGCCTTGCTAGTAAAGGTTATAGGACAACCTTCCTACATCAATGGCAAATGTAGTTGGAATATGTCATTTATTAAGTTCTAAAATGTTGGAGGAGCATTGGTAAGTCCAAAAGGTATAACCAAGAACTCGTAATGGTCATTATGTGTCCTGAAAGATTTCTTATGAATATCCCCTATACGGACCATAATCTAATGATAACCCGATCTCAAATAGAGTTTAGTGAATAGTTGGGAACCTCCCTACTTATCCAATAACTCATTAATGATAAGAATGGATATTTATTCTTCATAATGATGCAATTAAGTGCCTAATAATCCACACACATTCTTCAAGATCAATTTTTCTTTTTTACTAAAAGAATAAGAAAGGAGTAAGAACTAACACTAAGCCTGATGATGCCAGCTTTCAACATCTCCTTCACAATTTTCTTAATCTCTTCCTTTTAGAAATGAAAATAGCGATAAGGTTAGACATCAATTGGTGTAGTACTAAATAATAAAGGAATACAATGATCATGTATCTTTCTTAGGGGTAAACTTATAAGCTCAACAAATAAATGTAAAAAATTCAATTAATACAACATCGACCTCTTTCTTCTCTATAAAATGAGATTTCATCACCTTTGCATTGTATAGATGCATAAAGAACCCTTATCTCACTTTTTGTAGGACTCTCTCTATTTGATGGCTTGTCACAATAATGATTTTGCCACCACATCTTCCTAGTAACCCTATTGCATGCCTATTTAACAGAAACATCATTATTAACTTATAAAAATTTCGAGTAATATCTCTGAAGGCTTCAACTATTAAATGCCAAGAACAATATCATAATCATCTAAAGGTAATAAAAAGAGATCAATGTAAATGGTCTAACCTTGCAATAAGAGCTTTATCTTTATACACTTTCCTTAGTATGTCTAATTTCTCCCACTTACAACCTTCTCAAAAAATTTGTTGTAATTCTCTATTGAGAAAGTAAGTTTTTTAGCATTTTCATCCATAAAATTGTTGATACTGCATAAGTGAACTAATACCACTAATAGTTATCCCTTAAGGAATCCATCAATTTTTATGGTTTATGGATTAAAATATCTTGCCAAAACTTGACCTACAAGCTCACCTATATATTTAACATGGATGTCATCATGATTTTGATACATATGATCATTATCTACCTTAGCAGCTTCCTCAACTAACTCAATCATTAAAAGTTTCCCTTGTTTACATCGATGCTTTTTATGTCACTTCTTATTATAGTGCCAATATAGTCCCTTTGTCATCCATTGTTTTAGCTACTCCTTAGTCAAGTGTTTAGTGTTAATGAGATGAATTAAAGAGGATGAGTTAGTGTTACCATCAGTAGTTTTGTCGACTTCTTTAATAATTAGGTGATGATTTTCAATGTCTAGCTTTTCCTTTTATAAGTGACCAAAGGAAATAGGCACTACCATTATTCATACTTAATGAGCTTTAACTTCACATTAGATGTCAAAAATAAACCCTTCAACAAACATTCCCATCAATTGTCTTGCTAACTAATAAGTCACTTAAAATGACTATAATTCTCTAGAGCTATTGACATTTGATAAATTTGCACGAGCTCTCCATCAATGTTGTGATATTCTGAAAGCCTAAATCACAAGAAGAACTTTGGTGAAATCAACCCAAGTTAGTACTCTAGTATAGGTTTTGAACAAATCATACCATTGAATGACATTACCTTACAATTGAATAGAGGCAAAGTAAAAAAGGGAGCAAATAACTCGTAATTTTTATGCCCCATAATGCGTGTTTGTTGTCCATTGGTTGCAAAGTAAAAAAGCATTGCAAGAAAAAATTAAACAGGAATGCCTTAATCTAAGGAAAACGAGAAAAACCAAACCTTCTCATTCTGGTTGTTTCCACCCAAAAAAAAAAAAAAGGAAAAGGTCAATCTCGCGGATTATTTTACCTATTGATTTCTTATAAAGACAAGAAACCAAAACATCGACTGCCAAATAAGCTAACATAAGCAGATAAGAGAAAAAAAAAAACAAAATGCGTTGGCCATGCTCATTATGCGGGTCTAACGCTATTGAGCTGATAACATGGAAGATTTCTTTCGACATTAAAAAGAAGAAGCACGTCTTCTTCGTTTAAGTGAATAATATAGTCACTTGACACATCTTCTCGTTTGGCCACAATTTTAAAATATTATAAGTGAATACCATTGGCCATTGTTGCCCAATGGCTGCCTATGGATCTAGGCTGTATGCCTATGAAGATAATTCTTACTGTCTTTTAGAGGTTTCTTAGGAAAATTTCTCCATTATAATTCTTACTGTCTTTTAGAGGTTTCTTAGGAAAATTTCTCCATTTTAGACTCTTAATAAGAGTTGCATGAATCTGCATTTTTTTCCGAGTTTCTAATTTAATGAGGGAGAACTCACTCCAATTTGAATGTATGCTAAATTATTCAAAATGTATTCCACTATTAAATTCATTGACATCATCTTAAACTACTTTTATTCACATCAACAAAAACAAGGGTAGGAGCATAGTCAATTTATTTGCACGTCGGTGAATCCAAATGGGATTTGAAGAGATTTATGACCTTAGGAAACGCTGTATGACGTGATGTCGTGAGTCTCGCGAGATCTCCAAAACTGACATCCATGGTGTCTGTATGCAATATAGGAGGATCTTATACTTGGACATGTGTTTTTGTGTGTGAAGGTCGAAAACGATGTCGTTACTCCTATTGCGTTGTGCCCCTAATACCTATGATTGGTTGTTAAAGGCTTCCTAATCCTGTATTTCCATGATAACTTCCATATCAACGAATGTGCTTCCAAAAGTAATAAGTCCAAGCTGCATCAGTTCTAACAAAGGGGAACATCGTTACATGAAATTTTTTATCGATGGAAGGGAAAAACGAGACAATTGTCATTTTTTCAAAACATAGCAGAAGCAAGGAATCCAACTCCTCGGAAGGTGTCGTTTACATTTTAATATTGTGTCCATACATGAACAGATGCATTCCACTTGACCAAATTTAAATTCAGGAGACCAGATCGTGCAAATGGCTATTGTTACTCTGCACTTTTTATTTGGGGGGGCGTGTGAACCCTAGGGTCCCATAGTACCATTTCGGCACATGTAATAGCAAAAGGCATTGACTGCACATAAACACCCAGTCCGAATAAAGACTGTCTGAAGTGCAATTGAAAATAGTTACTTGTTAATGTCTCTGAGCTTGTCTACTAATTTCAATTCTTTTACATCTTGTTGCACAGGAACCCAATATAATCGTTTAATTTCATCAAACCTCTTACTTTTTTACAGTAATGAACGTAGTTATGGAAAACTAGTATTCCTTCTACCATAGCGTTTGGTCATTATGATGCCAAAATTCCAGGTCTGTCTTAGACTTGGTCAGATTGAAACTCTTCCAACTATACACCTTTTATGGTTAAAGGTTGTATTCTTAATTATATTGTCACAGGTTATTAATGTGTACTTGCATTTTTACTATGATTTATATTATGATTACACGAATTCTATAGTGTATATATAATTATTTATAGTTGTTGATCATGAATATTTTATTATTATTATTATTATTATTATTATCATTGATAAGTTTTTTATTCCTTATCATAACTTTATATTCTAATTGGTGTTTATAAAATCAACTGAAGGAAAAAAGAAGGAATTTGATTCTGATTCTAAGCGATGAACCAAATTACCGTAGACTGGACTCAAAAGATAGAACCTCTATAGAAAATGTCTTTGGGGACGAGAGATACACATGGCAGAATTATTCCCACGCGTTAAGATGAGTATTCCGCACCTTAAGAGACGTACGCCTTCCATAAGAGTAGTATGCAACGGGTAAACGCATTGCATGTCATTTAAGCCGACTCGTATTCCAGCGAGAAAAAGGATTTCCACAATATTTTAGGCCTAGTGAAATAACATCACCATACATTGGAGGAGAAGTGGACAAGTGATTCACAATAAAAGACGCTAGCAACATCACAATCAAAAACAGAAGGAAAAGGTCGGGAATTTCCACCTTCTACACCTACAAGGCGTTTCGTGGACTGTCAACAACATTTTAACCCACAAACTTAGCTCGCAAGACACGGATGAAAAGTTGGGGACTGCGACGAATAGGAACAAATATCGTATCCCTTTTCCTCTAGACCTACTGTTTGAATTCTCGGATGCTCTCCCTGTACTCGCGAGCATGCATCGGGGCGCACTGCTTAAAGCATCGGTTAGGTGGTGTTCACTCCCTGTGGACCCACGTGACACCGCCGCCCTAGCGGGTTCACACTGTCGAATTAGGCTGACATGGAAGACCGTGACTTCAACTTGGTCGAGCACACAGGGCGGCGGAAAGGGCTCCATTATAAGTTCCCTACACCATGTTCCGCCATTCATCTTAACTAATTTTTTTGTTTTTTTTTTTAACTGCACCGCATTTTATTCAAAGCTGTTTCAACAAGAAACAACCCTCAAAACTGCTAAGATGAATGGCATCTCATCACGCATTTCTGAACTAATCTTACTGCTAGCTCACGCATCTCCTCAGCTTTCCCGAGATTTTTGACTCTGCATCCATTGTAGCAGTAGTGCAGTCCCTTTGGACTACTCTTCACGTGTGCTGTTCAAGACAAACTAAAAATTGTTACAACATGGTTTTTCCCTTAAAAAAAAGTTACATTTAAGCGGCAAAAAGAAGTAAACATAATTGGGCTTTGCATGGCTATAAATAACGCGAAAGTGAGAACGAAGTCAATAAGGCTGTGCACGGTTCGACCATGGGAACAAAAGAGAAGGATAAAACAAAGCTTTTCCCATCCATGAAGGAACAGAGGAAGTGATCCATTAGCAAGAGCCTTCAAGGCATTTAGGTGGGTCTTCTACCTGATAGTTGGCCCTCTTTATAAATTATGATAAGTCCGCAAAAGGTATTTGATGAGCAAGTTCTTGTCCTTTTTTCTATGTGCCAATCACATGCTTATTGCTGTACAACCTAGGACCTAAGTCTATGAAGCAATTGTTTATCCTAGGTCCTTATTAGTACTTCCTTCTGAACCATCCTAAAAAACAATGGAGTCACTGCTTTCACGGCGCTGGAGGCAAGGAATGACATGAGGTTTTTGTCTTGAAAAGATACGCCCATTCCATAAGGGGACAAAACTACTTGTGCGGTAAGCTGTTCCCTGGCAGGCTGGTGGTACTACGTTTGAACACTATTTCTAAAGCAGAGAGTTGGCAGATAAATTAGAGTCACTGTTTGCAACTTGGGAATTTCAACCTTTTTTTATTGGTGTTAGTTAATGCACTGACTAGTATCTTGCACTATGGTGAAATTCAACCTTTTTAACTTAGGGGCCATTAATGCACAACTAGCAACAAATTTTGGTTTGTCTGTGCTTTGCTGATAATTTTAGATCGCGTAGTAATGAAGCTACTAAGCATTCATTTAAAAATTACGCTAAAATAAAGAAGGCCAAACGATAGAGTTGTTCAAACCCAAACATCAGAGATGGCTAAATTAACAAATATAGCCATTTATATAATTCTTCTTAAATATTATTGATCAACAAACCCCAACTTGGGCAGTGAGCTAAGATAACCCATGTTGTTCATGTATATATATCCATATAAGCAAGCCCTAAAGAGTAGCTCCATTGAATGTCGTCAGCTACGAATGGATCTAGCGGAAGGTAATTAGTTATCGCAACGTACTTGGCACAAAAAGCACGTTCAAGTTTGTTTGTGTTGTCTAGTTTTCGTCGTCCTAAATATTATGCTCTTGTTTCAATGAAATGTAGTCGTGAAGATCCTTCCAGCCCTCCGACTCCTATCAACCCTGCAAATTTTGGGTTCGCAACAAAACTGGATCAATGTTTGGCAGAGATACGAGATTTAACTAACGAACTCCGATTCTTGATGACACACCTTCATCGAGTTCATGGTGTGAATATTGATCGCCTAAGTAACAAATCTTAGCAATAATAATAGCTTGGCTTGGGGACTGTCATGAACGAAAGATCCTTTTTTGGTCCTCTCTTTAGCCTTACGTCTCTTATCCATAAGAGGTCTTCCTCACCTAGCAGGTTTTTTTCGGAAAACTCCATTTATTCTAGTGTGGATGGCAGGCAGGCCTATAATTCTTGGTTTCAATAGGACTCCTTACGAGCGTTGTTTCTATCTACCCTCAATAATGATTTAGAAACGGGTTGTGAAGAGAGCATATGCAGACTACCGCATTGGGTCTAAGAGAGAAAGGGCAGTATCCCTCACATGTTTGTCAACAAGATCTGCACAAATGGAATTACAAAACCCCACTACAAGACGGGCTCTTGGTTACCATGTGAATAAGTGAAGAAAGAGAAGGAAAACAGAGAATGGAAACCTTTTATCACCATGTGGCAATTATTGAATTGAATATGGAAACAAATAATGAAGTTAGATCAATTTTGCAACGTACCCCTAGATTTCCCTATCAATTACTTTGTACTGGGAACCGAAAATGTATCCAAAAAATCTAAAACTGTTCAACCAATCGTTCTTGCCTTGACTTCTTGGTCCCCATTCCTTTGATGTAATTCTAACTCACTCAATTTGGGGGGAACTCCTGGTTCATTAGAAAAACCTCAATTGTTTGTTATTGTTGGAAGAATAATAAGAGATGGTGAAGATTGACCTTGAACATCATAGTCCCCAATAGTCTCTAATTGATTGAAAGTGAAAATTCTAGTGAAAATTCTAACTTAGTTTAGAATTTCAAAAATCTGTTATTTCAATTATGAGACACTAATATAAAAATTAGTGTTCAAAACTAATTTTTAAACATCTTTTAAATTATTTTAAATCCATTTTGAAATCTAGTTATATTAAAATGTTTATATTTACTTAGATTAATATTCTTTTAATTTGAATTGTCTAAAATATATCAAAATATAAACATTATTTGTGTTTTTTTTTATTTTTCTTACTGTGAAGTAGATTTTAGTCCATATCAGTAAAAATATGACTAATATGTACTTATATACGAGTTAATTATACTTTATATTGAGATATTGTAAATACTTTATATAAAACAAAGACTAAAAAGGAATAAATGTGGTTTTTAAAATTTCTTGTTTTGTTGTATTCTCGAGGTTTTGCTACAACAAAAACATTATTCATGCTTTTACATTGAGTTACTATTGTCCCTAATACCAATAAATTGGTATTAAAGTATAAATAATTTTTAAGGGCTTATAAAAGAGTGCAAAAGAGTTGTGAGATTGAGTGAAAACACCAAGAATTTGTAAGATAAACCTCTATCACCTTTTGTTGCAAAAACCAAACCAAAACTAGTTGAATGGTCTTTACAAGTTTTACACCACTTTTACCCCTTAAGTTCTTTGGTGATAATTACTTGCACTGAACTATGATGATGAAGATATACTTAAAGATATATAATCTCTGGGAGGTTATAAAAGAAGGTGAACCTCCAATTCTTCTTGCTAATCCCATAATTGCTTAGTTGAAAAATCACAACAAGCAAGTAGCAAGATATTTCAAGGCACCCTCTTGTATTCAAATTGTTGTGATAGAAACTATATTTCATAAAATCATACCATGTGAGGGAAATCATAACTTAAGGTAGAATATGAAGGCATTGATAAAATCATAACTATGTAGTTGTTGAATCTCAAAAGGAAGTTTGAGATTTTAAAAATGAAATATACTAAAACCATCAAAGTATAATAAATCAAGTGAGATTGCTTGAAGATGACCTCTCAAATAGAAGAATTGTTGACAAGATACTCGTTAGTGTTCCTAAAAGATTTAAGTCAAAAATTTCTTCTTTAAAGGATTCCAAAGATCTCACCAAAATTATAGTCTCTGAACTTCTTAATGCTTGTCAAGTACAAAAGTAAAGAAGAATCTTTAGACAAGAAAATCATTTAGAAAAAGAAGTTGTGGATAAAGGAACTATAGAAGGAGCTCTTTAAGCAAATTTCAAAGGCAAAAATCAACACAAAAAACAAACACACATTTAAGAAGACAGTAAAGGAGCTAAAAGCAATAAATTTATATGAAACAATGATCTAAGATCCTTGTCAATATTGCTACAAAACAACTCATACTATGTGTTCCTTTTGTAAAATGAAAAGAAATGTAGAGAAAATATGTAAAAGTAAAAGAAAGTAGCAACAATGACAAATGGGGAAACAAGCTTAGATTGTAAAAGATGCTTATAAGCAAATGGAGGAACTTTTTGTTGTAACAAGCATGATAAGTAATAGATATAATGATAAGTGGCTCATTAATAATGGTTGCACACACCATATGTCACCCAATACTTGATAGATCCTATATTTCTAAAGTCAGAATTGGTAATAGTACTCTTATTATTGTTCAAGGCAAAGGGTTAGGTACAATTCAAACTTCTTCAAGTCTAAAATTAATCACTGATGTGTTATTGGTACTTAAGATTATTCAAAATTTCTTGAGTGTAGGATAGTTTTTTGAGAAAAATTGCTCTTTAGTGTTTAAAGAGAAAGCTTGCACCATTATGGATTCACATAGAGCTAAGCTAACTATTATCAAAATGAAAGAGAAAAGTTTTCTCTTGAAATTTGAACAACTAAATCATGAGGCCTTACCTACTATCATTGATGATTCCATTCTTTAAAGCAAGAGATTGGGTCATTTTCATTATATTGGATTGCAACACTTGCAAAAAAATAAACGTGTATTTAATTTACTTGAAATAGCTCATGATAGTAAAACTTATAAAGCCTGCTACTTAGGAAGACAATCTAGACTTTCCTTTTCTTGAATGAAGCTTTAAGAATACAAGGAAAGTTTCAATTGGTCCACATTAATATATGTGGTCTTATGGAGATTGAGTTATTGAATAATAGCAAACTGTTTATTCTTTTCATTAATAACTTTACAAGATATTGTTAGGTTTACTTTTTAAAGCAAAGGATTAAAGTTCAAGCAATATTCTTTTCATTAAAAGCATTAGTTAAGAATCAATTTGCCTATAAACTTAAGACACTCAGGTTAGAAAATGGAATATAATTCACTTTAAAAGCCTTCAAGCAAACTTGTGTAATAGTTAGGATCATGCATCAATTTATAGTTCTATACACACCTTAGCGAAATGGAGTGTGTGAAAGAAAAAATAAGACAGTCTTGGAGATATCTAAATGCCTATTAGCTGAGAAACACATGCCTAAAAATTTTGGGTAAAAGCTATCAATATAACTATGTATCTGCTAAACAAGCGATCAATTAAAACTATCAAAAGAAAAACTCTTTTTAAAGTTTGATATAACTCAAAGCCCTTAAATAATCATTTGAAAGTTTTTGAAGGTTTATGTTCTGTGCATGTTCTTGACAAAAAAAGAGAAAGCTTGACTAAGCAAAGCCAACAATGTTTATTGGATATAACTCAACCTTAAAGTCTTATAGAATCTATGATGTTGAGTCTAATAAGGTGATAATCAGTAAAGATGTGAGATTTGAAGAAAACCAAACTTGGAATTGGGACAATCCAATTACTCAACAAAATGGAGAAGTGATTAAGTTAATTCTTATGCGTATTAATAATGATTCAAAAGTGTCTTGAGATGAGGATGCTAATGACATCATTGTGAGAGGGACTAAACTTCTCTCAAATATGTATGCAAAAAGCAATGTGGTTGTATTGGAACCTATAAGTTATACAAAAGTATCATAATTTGCAAGCTAAAAGCAAGTTATATAAAAGGAGATTTTAGCCGTTATGAAGAATCACACTTAGATTCTAGTAGATAAACTAAAAAATAAGAATGTAATGGGTTTAAAATAAGAGTTTATGACCAAACTTAATTCTAATGGTACTGCAAAGAGGTTGAAAGCAAGGTTGGTAACAAAAGGGTACACACAACAATTTGGAATTAACTTCTCTGAAACTTTTACTCCTATAACTGGGCTTGATATAATCAAGCTCCTATTGGCACTTGCAACTTAAAAGAATTAGATTATATATCAACTTGATGTAAAATCAACAAAGAAATATATGTTACATAACTTGGGGGATTTGGAAAGTAGGGAGTAGAGGGCAAAGTCTATAGGTTGATGAAGGCTCTCTATGGCCTAACATAGGCTCCAAAAGCATGGTATAGCAGAATTAATGACCATCTCTTGCGGCTTAGTTTTGTCAAAAACAAAAATGAGGTTGCCTTGTTTATGAAGTTTGAAAAAATTGACATTCTCATCATCTCTTTATATGTTGATGATCTCCTTATTACTAGTAGTAATGCAAAGCTAGTTTAAACATTCAAAAGGGAGATGTTTCAGATCTTTGAGATGATTGATTTAGATAAGATGTCATTCTCCTTAGGACTCAAAGTTCAGCAACATAAATTTGGTATCTTCATCAATCAAGTGAAGCATGCTAGAAAAATGTTGAGAAAGTTTAGGATGGAAAGCTATAAGTAGGTCTCTACTCCTTTAATGTTAAATTAGAAGCCGATGAAAGAAGATGGAGCAAACAAGTTTGATCCTAATTTCTAAAGAAGTCTTATTGGATGCCTGTTATATTTAACAACATCAAGACTTGACATTGTGCATTCTGTCAACCTATTCTCTAGATTTACGCACAATCCTAGTGAGATGCATTTCAAGGCAGCAAAAAGTGCATTAAGGTATATAAAAGGGATTGTTAAACTTGGGATTCTGTTTAAAAGAGAAAAAGAGTCAAATTTGATAGTGTTTACTAATAGTGATTGAAGTGATTCAATTGATTGTCTAAAAAATACATATATCTATGTGTTTTCTTTGGGATCAAGAGTCTTTTGTTGGAATTCCAAAAAGCAAAGCATGGTGGCACAATCTATAGTAGAAACTAAATATGCTGCAGCCATAGCAATTGTGAATCAAGCCATGTGGCTCAAAAAATTGCTAATGGACTTGCACCAAAAACCAAATAAATCTATAGTGATCCGTTATGACAATCAATTTGCAATCGCTGTGTCAAAGAACCCAATTCATCATAGCAGAACAAGGTATTTCAAGATCAAACTTCATTTTTTAAGAGAAACTCAAGAAGAGAGAGAAGTTGAATTGATATATTGTGAGTTTGCAAACCAATTAGCTGACATTTTCACAAAACCTCTCCTTAAAACCAGATTTGAACTCCTCAAAGAGAATCTTGGAATGCAGCTGTTCAATATCAAAGAAGAGTGATGAAAATTGATCTTGAACATCATAGCCCTCAGTTGATTGAAAGTGAAAATTCTGACTTTGTTTAAAATTTCAAAAATTTGTTATTTCAATTACGAGACACCAAGAAAGGAATAAGTGTTCAAGGCCAATGTTTTAGAATCCTCTATGTTATTCTAAATCCATTTCAAAGTCTATTTGTGTTACATAGTTTGTATTTAACTAAATCGATGCCCTTTTGGTTAAAATTGTCTAAAATATGTGAAAGTATGAACATTACTTGTATTTTCTGTTTTCTTTGCTGTAAAGTGGATTTAAGTTCATTATTAGTGAAAGTATGACTAATTTTTACTTATGTACGGGTTAATTGTACTTTATATTGAAATATTGTAAATGCTTTATATAAAATGAAGCTTAAAAAAGAATAGATCTGTGGTTTTTAAAATTTCTTGCTGTGTATTCTCAAGTTTTTGCTGCAACAGAAAGATTGTTCATGCCCTTTACGTTGAGTTACTGTCTCTAATACCAACAAGAGACTCAAATCCTCATGATCGGCTTGCACTCAACATCAAGCAAAGCACACTTGTTAAACACCTATTTGTATTACCATGGAGTCCATCTAAGAGAAAGGGAAATAAATTACACACATGGGGAATTAGAGTTATGGCCAGCGAACCTGGTAGGTCTGAAGACGCACCGGAAAGAGTTGCCGCCTCCGATGGCTGAACTATTTGCGTCCCGACGTGCGAAGAGGGAATATTACACCTGAGGAACAACTCTTGATTATGGAACTGCATGCTAAGTGGGGAAACAGGTTAGTTCATGAAAATGGGCTAATGAGACAACAACAACTAGCCCTGAATATAGATCTACTTATTACAGACTTTCAAAATGCCCAAGCTTGGGGATGAGGGTGAAAATGGGGACGTGGATCGGGATAGTCATTTTCGCTCCCTCCCCATTCTCCTAGCGGCTATCAGTAGCAATTCGCACATTGCAAGGTCCAATTCTTTTTTCACTCCTTAATTGATGTCACTTTGGGAATTAGTTCACCTTTCTGGCATGCCTGAAGCTCAAGTTTGCTTGAAGCTCTAGGAATGTAATGGAAAGAGAACAAACCAAGATGCTGGTGCAGTGTCAGCCAAGGCGAGGCTATGACATTGTAATTCAGATAAGAGCACCCTGGTCTTCGAGTTTCATCACCTACTCACGCATCTACGTTATGTCCATAACGTTGATGTGTTTAGCCTTATTAGCACTACCATTCAGGCCTCCTTCCCCATGTCGGCTCTTATGTCCATTATCGAGTCATGTTGTGAAGATGTTGCCTTAAATGGTCCATACACAAGCTCCGACTCTAACTAGGGCGGATGCTGTTATTGTCAGCCACTCAGTATATGTAGTGCGGAATATATACCAATGGAATGGTAGTTGAACTGCGATATATTCCACCTTCGTCAGTCCGCTTCTGTTCAACGAGTGTGTTACATATCTCTGCTTTATTTCCACAAGTTTCAACTTTCGCTAGATGTTTACTTGCCCAAATTTTATGAATTTTATTAGTATATGTGTTTCGCCTGTCCTTAGTTCGTCGTGCTTATCCCTTCCGTAACCGAGAAACCGTTCTTACCTTAGCTTGTAGTCCGTTATCGTTTTGTCATTTTAAGTATAATTTCTAATCTATGCCAGGATAGTCACAAAATATGATGCGTTGTGTCCACACATATTAAGCCTAAAAGTACAAACCCATTTGCACTTATAATTTTTGTATTCTTGAAATAAAATGAGGAGTTATACTCTCCCAAATTTATCGCGGGAATAAGTAATGTGTATTCTCAAAGTTGAATTCCTACTTCACGTATGGAATACATATTTTTTGTCAAGCTGTACAATTTCGATAGGTGACAACAAATGTCCTCGCATGAAATGCGTAATTACGCCTTTGCCATGAGAAACTGTAGATTTAATATGGGAAGGCGGCATAACAATTCCGAAATGAACAATATCGTTACCTGGTGGTGTTGTGTTTCATTGCTCAACAAAATTAGCATTACATATTGCAAAGATAAATGAATACCACTGCTAAGACGGTGCGTTTGAATACATAAAGTAGCTAATGTCGTGTTCATTTTCATTTGCTCTCAAGTGAGTGATTCCTTACAAGGATCTGTGCTCAGGACGTAGGATTCTGGTAAATTCCTAATTGTTCTCGAATAGATAATTTTTTACCATATAGTTATATTTATTTGGTTCATGAAAGATCTTAATTTTTGGATACTCTAGAAGTATATTTAAAAGAAGTTGATAGACAATTAATTAAACAAAAAGATGAAAATTGTAAACTATGGTAAAGGTTGTGAATATTACAATAAATACAATGCATCATGGTAATGTTCAAGTTTATTTGCAAAATACCTCAAAAAAAGTAACATATGTGTATAGTATACTATGTCAGACACCTCTTAGTAAAATGATATCTAAGAAAAGTATTATTGAATATTAATGGATATGGTTAACAACATGATAAGTAATTTATCTCTACCTAACTCCTTGTGAATCTATACATTAAAAATTGCACATTATTTGTTATATAAGGTTCCTAGTAAGATAATTCAATGTGTTCTTATTAAACAGGAAATTGGAAAAAAACTAGGTTACGGTTACATGTTTAGGGATACCTAATAGAATCAAGAATTTATAATCTTTATGAAAGGAAATTGGACTTTCAAACAATTAATGGTTAATTTATTAATTACCTAAAGAAGTCTAAAGGTGTATATTTTATTACTCAAATCATAATTTAAGAATTATAAAAACTAGTATTACAAGATTTATTAAGAATGGTGAACTTAGTAGGAGTAATGAATATCAAAAGTTAGATATAAAAGAAATTAGGATAAATATTACTTTACCCATAAAAGTTCATCTACAATTACACCAAATGTTGTTCCAAAAATCAAAAAATATTTGGATAAAGAAACATACCTTGAAGGACCTAACTAATAACTAACCAATGAAGTACAAGTAACAATAGAAAGAACTCAAAGAGAAAGGAGATCAGTTATTACAGATAATTATGTAATTTATTTACAAAACTCAAATTTTGATATTAGAATTAATAAAAATCCAATTACATTTTCACAAATCATAGAAAGTACCAAATCTATTAAACGGAATGATTATGTAAAAGATGAGTTGAAATCCATAAAAGAAACAATGTTTAGAATCTCATCAAATTGCCAAAATGATGCAAAAAAGTTGGTTGTAAATGGGTTTTTAAGATTAAATGTGACCTAAGTGGCAATATTGAGCGACATAAAGTTAAACTTGTTGTCAACAAGATGGCATTAATTATATGGAGAGATTTTCTCGAACTTAAAGAAAGATTTATTAAGAATAATTATAATGTTGATGACTTAATATGATTTAGAGTTATATTAAATAACTATGAAATCTTGATGAATATATTAAAGAGAAAGTTTGCATGAATCAACCTAAAGATTTTTATGTAAGAGGTAAAAATCAAATAGTATGTAAGTTCAAAAGGTTAATATATAAACTAAAAAACACTTCCTAATAATATTATCTAAAATTTAATGATATTATTACATCTTTTAAGTTTAAGAATAATACTATTGATTGGTGTATTTACTAAAAGATCAATGAGAATAAGTTTATTTTTCTAATCTTATATGTGATAGGAATAAAGATATTACATGATAAACCAAAAGGACTATTAAAATTGCCTTAAAATAGTTATATTGAAAAGATTATGGAGAAATTCAATATTAATAAATGTTGACCTAGGCTTGTTCCCATACAAAAGGGTAATAAACGTAGTCTCATGCAATGCTCCAAAAAAGATGTAGAATGTATGGAAATGAAGTTTATTCTATATGCCTCTATTGTTGGCAGCCTAATGTATTGCAAACATACATCAGACTATATATCAATTTCATCATTAGAATGCTAGGAAAATATCAAAGTAATCTTGGAATGAATCATTGAAAAGTTGCAAAGAAAGTGATGTGATACCTACAAGTAACAAAAATTGTATGTTTATATATAAAAAATCTAATTATTTAAAAAAAAATCTAATTATGTAAAAGTGATGGGATATTTCAATAGATGCCTTTCCTTTTTTCAGATTTCATTATGATTGCGAAATTTTATTTTAGGACTTAGAGTTGTTGACACCATTACCAAACTATTGAAAATTTATTGTGCCAATTTTATGTAGTTTTTTTCTCCAAAAATGACAAGTAGTTAAAATGTGTCAAACATATGAAATTAAAGTATTTTTTCATTAAAAATAAGATTTAGAAATAGAGAGTGGCTATTGAGTACATTAGTACAATTCTCATAATAGTAGATCCTTTAACAAAAGGTTTACAACCAAAGTTATTTGAAAAACATGTTCTCAGAATGGGCCTTGGTTGTGATAATGATGATTTATGATTACATTGACATTTTGAGCTCATTAATGTGTTTATAACATACGTTATTTATTTTCTATTATTTTATAATTGTGTACACATTATTATTTTAAAATTAACAACAAAGTTTTTATAAGACATTGTTGTGAATTATTATGAAATATATATATATATATATAATGAATTTTGTATAGTAAATTGCAAATGTTATAGTATATGAAAGGAAGTATTCTAAATCAACAAAACATAATCTTCATGACTCACACTTAACATTTTATTATATTATGATATTATAATATAATTGTAAGAGATTGTTAGTCATTTGGGCATAACAATTAATAAACTCTAATCAAGCTAAGTAGAAAAATGTTAGAATATTCTTCGTTAATAATATGAGAATATTCTTTAATAATATTTTTATTAAGGAATCAATCATAATATATCCTAATTAATAAAGAACAATTTTGTATATTACTATATAATTAAGAATTATAATCTCAAACTTTAATTTAATTATTGATAGATAATCTAATTTAACATGTACAATTGTGTGTGTGTGTGTGTGTGTCACCATTCCTTTCTCTTCCTAACATATACAAAAAAAAATCTATTTAAAACCATATGATTATAGTAAAGCATAGGAGAGATAAATTAATTATTAGCTTAAGACCCATATTAATGGCTTTGACTTTTACAAATTTAGGTATATTATTTATTATATTGTTTACATGAAAATAATCAATTTTAAGATCCAAAATTAATATTTAATAATGATATTCTTGTTTAAATAATTTAACATACTCGCTTAGCAAAATACATACTTAATTATTCAACAAAAGTGCTTTTCATAGATTAAAACAAAGTTGGAAGTAGATTTGCTTTCAGCATTAACTTCATCCCCAACTTGTAAGTAGAAAACATAATTGTGAGTTGGTGGAAAAAGTTGAAAAAGAAACACAATAAAGATATGAAAGGTATGTTATATAGATTCCACAAGAGCTTGGTACCCTTTGATCCAAGGTAATTATAGTAAAAAGTGTTGAGAAAAAAATTTTGCATAGGACATTTAAGCCAAAACCTACATATATTGAAACAACTAAGGATTAATAAGGTGAGTGGCATAATCTAGATACCTACTTAGTTTGAAAAGTACTACTTGTGACATAAAAAAATACTATATTATGTCATTACAAGCTTTTAATAATAAACCTTTGTTCACTATAAGCTAGATATAAGTGTCAAACACAACTAGATGTGCTTTTAAGTGTTACATACCTTAAAGAGAATGTTGGTTTGGTCAGTCCACCAATAACATTATTTGTTAGAACTCCAAATTGAAATTTACAAGAATATGAAGAGTACGAGGTATATCACAAAACAATAATTGGCACAGTAACTACACCAAACAAGTTTCATTAACATGACCCCCCACCCATATGATATGGGGCTATATTAAATGCCTCACTAGTATAAGGTAACATATGAGAAATAATGAGTTAAGGGAATCATGAAGACAAATGTAGGTTGTTATAGTTTTGTAAGTTGTTTTGATTTTATTACATTATTGTGAAAATACCTATTAAATTGAACCTCAGATTCCATTAAGTACAACTAAATACTTTGGACATAATATACTAAGTAATTGAGGCAATAAGAACATGCCTCATAAATAAACAAATATGGCTAAAACGATAAATATACCTCAATTACAAGTCTATTACATATGCCTATAAGAAAATTAGTGAGTATGAAGTAGCTTTATTTAGTGTGACCTTTAAGGTCCTCAAGTTAAGTGATAAGAGAGAATAAGTTAAGTCTAGTTCCACTACCTTACATAAGGTTCCCATAAAGTAAAATTAATAATGATTCACATATTAATGGAAATGTGATCAACAAAATGTTCATAGACAATGACTAAAGTGATGTAAAAGTAGATTGCTTACATTTAATTTCTCATTGAGAGGGCTATTAATAATATAGGTGCTTTAAAACTTTAACGGGTATACGATAATGCTCATGTCCCTTTTTTGCTAACTATTTCAATTTGAGATTTCATGCTCTTACCCTTTAGCATCCCACAAGTCCTTATGATAGGTAAGTCACTAGTTCCCTAACCTACTAATGCTTTAGCTACACTACTATGGTTTAAAGAAGCACTACATGTTTTAACTATAGGCATAATATTCTCGACCAAACTACTAAGAGAATTATTTAACAAAGCATGAAATTTCTTTTAATAATCCACAAGTGTAGTTCAAAGAAGGTTATACAACTTTTGTGATAGGTCTAATAATTATACAAGTTTTATATTGGATTTTAAGCTTGATATAAGGTCAAACTATGCAATTATGATTGGTTTTGGTTAGTTTTACTCCTATTGCAATTCTTTTTATTTTGTAAGTGAAGAATCAATACAACAAAGTAATGAAATTAATGAATTGGGTCCATAGCGAAGTCTAAAATATATAAGAAAAGGCATGGACTAGTCATAAAATTGATTAGAGGACTGGTTTGCTACTAGAAGGTTCAATTAGTGCTGGTTCATGTGTTGGTCAATGAACTAGTTTGATGTTGGATGCATGGCTTAACAAAACTAACTAAAGCAGCACTAGTTCAATCTAACCAGTGCAAATTTGTTGTGATTTCTAGAATGCTATGCAATTTTTTAGGATGTTTTAAGAGTGTACTAGTCATTTTAAGGGAGATTTATAAACACCATTATGGCAGATGACCTAAGGGGTGTTAGGTGAGAAAGGAGAGATTCTTAAGATCAAAATGGAAAAGGATTCCTGGAAAAAGAAGTAAGCAACTCAAGTTGAAAGTGGCATTAAGGTGTCTATTTTAATAAGAGTTTTCTTTACCTTTTTATTTCCTTTTATTATGATTTTAGAGATGTTAAATAGTTGTTTATTTGTGATTTTTAGTATGGATAGCTAAAATCTTAAGTTAGGGTAAAGGGATATAGCCTATTTTGGAGTTGGTTCACTTAGGTTTTTATGAGTTATTCATACTTTTTGGATTAATTGAGTTATTTAATAAGCATGGTGATTTGATTTATTTATTTTGAGTTTATTGATATTATTATGCTTGATCACCATAAAAGTAGATGTTTTAGTTGTGTTGAGATCAATGGATGAAACATAATCGTGTATCAAATACATAAACATACAAACTTTGAGACAATCAAATGAATAAGTTTCGGTGATGTTACATAGTTCCTTGTACTTAATGGATTTAATCTATTTTTGCATGAGCTCAACAAAGGATTGGATATAGATTAGGTACAATACGTGTTGGTTGACAAAAAACACTTGTTATTAGAGAGGAAAGTGATATTTAAATCACAAACCTATAAAGACACAATGCGATTCACCCTTTTTTGGGCAAAACGTTATAGCCCTAATACCCCATTTGATTGAAAAAGTATTAAAAGAACTTGTCATTGTAATCAAGTACAAAAAAGAGTAAAGATGGCATAAAATCAAAGAGGGAACAATGAATAAGTGATTTGCTGATCCCATAACATTGGTTAGGGAGTACTCAATATGAAAGACATTCTCCTTTTTGTGTTGAGTTTAGCATAGCAACATGTAATTATGAGTTGAAAACAATTTAGTTTAATATGTTGTCAACCTTTCATGGGTTATCAAGTAAAGATCCTCCTACCTTTATCAAAGAGTTCTATAATATAATTCAAACTTTCCCTTTACATGGTTGTTCCAATGATGAGTTGTAGATGCAGTATTTTCCTTATACTCTTAAGGATAAAGTGAAAACATAGTTAATCAATTTACCTAAAGGATCACTCACTACTTGGGACTAAGTCTATGACAAGCTCTTGACAAAGTATTGCTTGCTTTAAAAGACTACGTACCTTAAAAGTAAGATTTCTTATTCTCCCAACTCGATGGAAAGCCTTTTCATAAGGCATGGGATAGATTCAAGATACTCCTAATATAGTATCCCTATCATTAATTTCCTATAATGCTTCAAATGTAATTTTTCTATGATGAATTGGATGCAACTTTACAAACCTTGGTTGATACAACAACAAGTGGCTATGTAGTGACAAGACTACTAACAAGGTTTATGACATCTATAAGATGTTGGGTGCTAATTCCCAACAAAAGGTTATCAGAGGAAGAAGAGTATGAGCCTATACATTGTTAGCCCAAAATGATATGACACTTCAAGTTACAAATTTATTAAGACAAGTAGAGTTTTTAGTGAATTGGGAGACTATGCACAGAGAACAATGTTCATATTATGGAATGTCTAGTCATACCACAGCCACTTGCATGTATGGAAATTCCTTTAATTCTAATAAGGAAGATGTTAACTACATGAGGACTTATAAATGGAAGCAACCAATAAATGATCTATATTCAAACACTAATAATCAGGGATGGCATAGCCATTTAAATTTTGCTTATAAGGAACAAAGCAATAAACCAAATGCACTACCTAAATTCTAACAAAGAGTACCTTTTCAAGGTTAGCCACTTTAACATCCAAAAAGGAAGCCACAATTGGAAAGCATTTTTATGCAATACATGTCTAAAATGGAAAAGAGGATGAATAGCCAAGATGTTGCATTGACAAAGCTTAATGCAAAGGTTGAACAATTTTCCTTAGCTCAACAAGCATCAATTCATAATTTGGAGATTCAAGTAGGGTAATTAGCAAATATGGTGTCTAATAGAACTCAAGAGAAATTGCTTAGCATTACTGATGTCAATCCTAATGAAGACACCCTAGCAATTGCTTTGAGCAGTAAAAAACTGGTTGAGAATCCTTACATTATTATGTATAGTCAATATGGTGACATTAAGGAGCATAAAGAGGAAGTAAATGAGTCAACTCTAGCCTAAGTGGAGGATAAGGGATTATTGCCTAACCAAAAAGATATGAATGACTCTTACACCCCACCTTATGAGTTCAAGTCCTATGCCTCACCCATCCCATTCCTCAAAAGTTGAAAAAACACAATGATGACAAAAACTTCTTAAAGTTCTTAAAGATATTTAACAAAGTTCACATTAACATACCTTTTATGGAGGCCATAATTCAAATGCCCTCATAACTAATTCTTTTAAGGAAATTATCTTCAATAAGAGAAAGCGGGAAGAGTATGTCATAATAGCCTGGATAAAGGAGTGTAGTGCAATCATTCAAAATAAGCTGCCTTTAAAGTTAAAGGATTTGAGGAGTTTCACTATTCCTTACTTTATTGGAAAAGTTGGTTTTGATAAATGCTTGTGTAATCTTGGTGCTAGTATTGATCTAATATCTTTATCTCTTTTTAAGAGACTTAGAAAATGAAACTTAATCAATCCATTAAGTACCCACTTGGTATGATCGAAGATGTGTTGGTAAAAGTGGGGAAGTTTTATTTCCCCACTAATTTTCTTATGTTGAAATGGAAAAAGATATGGAAATTCTTATAATTTTAGGGAGGTCATTTCTAACTACTAAAGGTGTCTTATTGATGAACAAGGAAAACCTACATTTTGAGTGGGTAATAAAGAATAGGAATTCAATGTGTTCAAGGTTATGAAGTATACAATCATTAGTGATTCTTACTTCATGGTAAAGGTCATTAACTTGTCATAAAGGTGACTTTCAAAGAAGAAGCCCTCATAGAGCCACTTGTAACTAACATCACTTACTATATTATTGATAAGGGTGAGAATTCAACACTCTCGTAGTGTGTGATAAGAGTTGATAAAGTTGAGTCTTTAGCTCAAAAAGGAAGACCTATATTTGAAGATCTTGGTGTTATAAACCCAAACCATTACCTTTTCTAAAGATACTCTCACAAGTTGAGTTTCAGTAGTTTTCAAACCACTTATGGTATGCTTACTTAGGTAAGTCTTGTACATTTCTCATCATCATGTTAGTAACTTTAAGTGAAGTTAAGGAAGAGAAGTTATTACTAGTATTAAGGCAACACAAAATGCTTTAGCTTGGACTATTGCCAACATCAAGGACATTAGTCCTTCTTTTTACATGTATAGAATTCTCATGGAGGAATGCCACAAGCTATGTGTAGAGCATCAACAGTACCTCAATTATAACATAAAAGGGGTTGTTAAAGTTGAGGTACTTAAGTTGTTGGATACCAGCATCATTTATCTTATCTTTCATAGTTCTTGGTTTAGTCCATTTCAACTAGTTTTAAAGAAAGGAGGCATGATAATTGTGTCTACTGAAAGAATGAGTTAATTCCTTCAAATACGGTCATCGAGTGGAAAGTATGTATTGATTATAGGAAGTTGAATGTTGTTATTTAGAAGGATTATTTTGCCTTCCCATTTATTGACCAGATGTTATAGTGATTAGCTAGTAATAAAAATTTTCATCTTGATTGGACTAATGTTGGTCCTACAACTGATTTTCCTATTAACTTCATTCTAAAATAATATAAGCTGAATCAACACTAGATGCAAAACCAATTAGTAGGCCCATTCATTTCTAGAAAGTTACCTAAAAAAAATAGAGAAAGAGAGAAAGAAAGAAAGAGAGAGAGAGAGAGAGAGAACCACACCAACACCAGTTAAAGAATCAGTCTTTAAGTTGGTTACTAATAGATAGATAACCAAATGAGACTAATATCGGTTGGTGAACCAATCAGAGAGTTGGTTGGATTTGGTCTATACTTACCCTCCTAACCCCCTACTCACCCTAAACCCCAAACATTCCTTCTTTCTTATCTCACCACCACCCACCCAAATCCCCACCTATCCTCATCCATATAATAACACCCACTCTTAAATTTCTTCATCAATGAATCTATTAACATTCCCAATGAGTCATACACTTTGATTAGAGGTTGATTCAAGAAGTTTCAAATTTGATTTTTAGGTTTGACCATCAACCACCAATTGGGATTTGCTTTTTTTAAGGTATAAATTGCTATCTTTCTTCAAATCTTAGATGGATTGAGGTTTAGATGGATTAGGCTAATGTTATTCTTGCTTTCCTCTATAAAGGGACTCACATTATTCTTGGGCATGTTATGAAATGTAGGGGTTTGAGATTCTTGAAATAAGAGAAAGAATTTTATTGTATTATTGGTTTATTTAGATTCTATTCTATTGATTTTGTCTTATTATATGTGCTTTAAGTTCCCTTTGCCCACCATCTTGAACTAAGGTGACCACAATTGTTATTATGTGGAAAGGTGGTTGTTGAAGTGCCTCTTCTAATTGTAGATCATTAAAAGTTAGAATAGGTGATAATAATCGATTTAATAGCTACTACTTTACCTATATTGACAATTGTGTGTGGTTTGCAAGTTGATAAAATAACAACATTATGGTTAAGAGGTCTTTTGACAATGAGATTGATACCTTATTTCACTTAATAAGTGTATTTGATGTGCTTGGTTAGGTACCCATTTTGGAGTTATGAGGCACATACTATCTTGACATGGTATGAAAAGTTTTTGCCAATATTGAACAAATGGAAACCATGGGCTTGAAAAGGATTAATTCTTATGTGAAAAAGGTCTAAATTAGCCTTAATCAAAAGTATCTTACCACCTTATTAGGAGTGTCAAATGTGGGATTACCTTTCAAGACACATGGCTTAAATATTGCCTATAATCCCACTTACAATGGACTCTATGCCCACAATGAATTAAAATTTTGGATGATTAATTACCATGATCAGGTGCTTATCCTCAATAAATGTCTCAAGATTCAAGACTGCCTCATTATTTACTTGTTGAACTCCAACATCATGCTAAAAGCAAGTGGACTAAATAACATTCGACAATGTGATATTTACTTTGTTTGAAAGATGTTTCATGGTCTTGGCACTATTAAGGGAACACCTTTGGCTTCCCTCATCACTCAAAAAATGCAAAAAGTGGTTAAACTTAAATGCCTTGCCAAGAATTTTTGCTTTCCTTTGGTTTTGACCAAAGTGGTCTATGGACTTCTAAGTGAATTTACATAATGAGCACTCGATGAAGACTACAAGGGCAAAGGTGTTAAACACAGATCTACTCTATAATATTGGCTATGTTTTGGTTAAAGGTGTATGAAGGAACATAATGTAGGAACCATTTAGTGCTAGTGAATGAGTAGATGATCATCATAATGATGTTTATGATGATGCTAAGTTAGAGGTTAAGTTCCAAAATCATACTACTAAAGAGACTGCAAATTCCATCGAACCAAAAGAGTCATATGTAAGTCCTTTTTCTTTGGATGATGGATGAGATTCTAGCAGAATTAAGAAAAAAAGGGGACTCTTATTGATTTTTAAACGCCATGTCTCATGTTATGTGTTGCATTGCTTTTCATGTTATGATGCTTTGTCTTCCTAATGTTTATACTGATCATGTCTTTTTTCTTTCTTATATGCACTTGTTAAGATCTAATTTTCTTATTTTGTGTGTTGTTTTGTAGGAACATTTACTTGTTTTCCCTAATATAAAACTATGTTTTCTTACACTTGTTTCTAATGTCTCCTTTTTGGAAGTGGATAATTTTCTTCCCTAATATGCTTTGCTAGTTCCTCTTTTCTCTAGTAATTTTTCTAAATGTTACAATACGAGTGTAGTTGGTAGCCTCCACAGAAATTAGACTTCGATTTCTTCACCCATGATCTTATCCTAGGAACTTTTGTTTTCATTACCTTTACTTTTTCTTTCCCACAACATTTGAGACAATGTTAATTAAGAGTGAGGGATAAGGCAATTTTGGGTCCAAAATTTTTTTGAATATCTGACAATTTTGTTAAGACTTTGCTTGATTATGCATTTAACATGATATTCACTTAAGTTTTACTTAGCTAAAACTTTTAGAAGCTCATGATAAGACTAATTTAGGCAATATTGACATTTAAGGATTATTTAGTATAAGTAGTCATGATTGGTTAATGGTGAAATCATTCTCCACTCAAAATTTTTATTTTAAAAAATGATTTTAAGTTAAGTATAAGAATACTTAAGTGTGCAATTTTTAACATTTTAATGAATTTCATGTGGTTCCTAATGTCATGCATTTATTTAAAGAACTAGAAGTGTATAATCATCTCCTAAGATGAAATTCTTGCATAGCATACCTTAATTAGTGTGATAATTTATGATTTAGCTATATATATATATATATAAGGATGAGGTTATAAGTTGCAAATAGATCTACTTCAATGTTTTGAATGACTTAGTAACTAGTGTTCAGTATCACAAATGTTGATCTTCACATCAAAAGATAACTTAAATCATGAGTATACAAAACACTTTAATGTTTGACTTATGAAGTAGTAATTAGGTATTGTTATAACAAATGATGGTATTTGGATCAAAAAGTAAGTCAAGCTAAGAGAAGAAAATTGTTGTAGTCTTTGCTTTTTCAAAAATAAAAAATAAAAAAAAAGAGAGAGAAAGAGAGAGAATCCTATTGATCCTCATCCTTGTTATGTATACATTGATGGAGAGAGGTAAGACAGTCATACTTATGGGACACAAAGATAGACTATGTGTTATTGGTGTCTTGTGTGACTTTCACTAAGTGTTTTCATTAAGCACTAAGAGGTTTTCACTCACACATCCATCATGATAGTTTTTTGGTGAAAAACAAGGAAGCTATTAGTTGAGATTGACTAGTGGCACGTCGAATAACACTTTAGGTTAGCATTGTTATAAGGTAATAAGGCATCATTTCAAGAGTTCGAATTAAATATACTTAGGTGAATTGTCATGTAAGCTATGTTATGCATGCTTAATTTATAGTTTACAATTGCTTAGAGATAAATAATGAGTTAAGTGTGGGGCAATTTGATAGGTTCAATAATTTATATTGAATTTTAAGCTTGGTGTAAGGTCAAATTATGCAATTATGATTGGTTTTGGTAGGTTTTATTTCTATTTCAATTCTTTTTGTTTTATAGGTAAAGTATTAGAGCAATAAAGTAATGGAATTAGTGAATTAAACCTATCATAAAGTCTAAAATACAAAAGGGAAGGCATAGACCAAGCATAAAACTAGTTAAAGGACTAATTTGCTACTAGAGGGTCTGATCAGGGAACTGGTTTGATGTTGGACACAAAGCTCTGCAAAACTAATGAAAATGACACTAATTCAATCCAATTAGCACCAATTCATTGCAATTTCTACAACACTACTCAATTTTTTAGGACGTTTTAAGGTTATAATAATCATTTTAAGAGAGATTTATAAATATCATAAAGCCAAATGACCTAAGAGGTGTTGGATGGGAGGAAGGAGAAATTCTTAAGATTAAAAAGGAAAAAGATTCTTAGAAAGAGGAGTAAGTAACTTAAATTAAAGGCAATAACTCCAATACTATCATTGAAGGCCTCAACTTTTATAAGATTTTTCTTTACCTCTTCATTTCCTTTTATTATGGTTTTATAGATGTTGAATACTTGTTTATTTGTGATTTTTAGTATTGATAGCTAGAATTTTAAGCTAAAGTGAAGGGATATATCCTATTTTAAGGTTTGTTAGTTTGGGTTTTTATAGGTTATTCATACTCTCTAAATTGACTTATTTAATTAGAGTAACCATTTGATTTATTTATTTTAAACTTTATTGATATTATGTTTGATCACCATAAAAGTAGATGTTTAGGTTATGTTGAGATCAATGGATGAAACATAACCGTACACTAAATAGATAAGCATACAAATTTTGAGATAAACATATGCATAAATTTGTATGATACTATATAATTTCTTGTACTTAATGGCTCTAATTTATTTTTGCATAAGCTCGATGAAAGATCACATATAGATTAAGTATGGCAAGCATTGCTTGACAAAGAACATCTACTATTAGAGAGGAAACTGGCATTCAAATTGTGAATCTGTAAAAACTCAATGTGATTCGCCCTTTTTTCAGTGAAACCTCATAGTTTTAGTACTTGATTCGATTAAAGAAACCTCATAGTTTTAGTTTATTAATTAATGAAATTTTATTATTTTTTTAAAATCAAGTTTCTTTTATTAATCTTATTTAATTTTATAATAATATAAATTATAATTAAATTCTCATTTTCTGTGGGAACAACACTTGGGATACTCATTGGGTTTTATTTTTACGATTGACCTTGTGCACTTGCAAATAGATCTGATCGTTTTGGTCCCATCCAATGGCAAGGTGAAGAAAAAAATTAAAAACCTTCTTCATCACATCAACAAGAAAACAATCCTTAAATTTAACACGGTTAATTTTTGTGTGACATCGGCCAACATCCTTGTCCCACCACTATAACAAATATTCTTTGGGCACCTCATCAATGTTTTGTTTCACAAACAATCCTTTTCAATCCAATGAACAAATAGTTTCAATTGAACTTATTATACATAAAAGTATCTTAAACCATAAACCTCTACAGTCATGATGTACCATCACTTCCCAACTAACACTCTTTAACATTGTACATAAGGAAGCCATCATCCTCAACAATTGAATCAACATCACAATACAACATACCTATTAGCTTGGTTTGAACTATGCTAAATAGGTGGTTTGTGTAAGTTTTTTGGAATTGTCTCTTTAAATTAAGCATCACTGCACAAAAGATGGCTTTGTTCTATGACTAAAATTTTGAATCAATTTCTTTCTTAATCATATCACTCAATTCCAAAGAATTAATTATATTTTAATTATGCAAACAGTTCTTAAAAATTTAAAGGAGAGAAAATTCTTATTTTTCAATCCACATAATTATTTACCGCTCAATAATGAAATCAAGTCTATTTATAAGTTAAAATAACAACTCTAAAAACTCTAAAAGTAAAAACAATGATATACTCTTAAAATATAAAAACACTCATATTTTATTATAAATTATTATTTTATAATAAATTTCTACTTAATAGCAGATTTTATTTCTTAACACTGACCCCATTAAACACTTCAATCATATTAATAAAATCTTAGTCCTCTTTTAAGTTTGAATTCATGTCATTTGTAACTTGTTTGTCTTACATATCCTCAATCAACCCATTAAGTGCTTTTATTATCTTTTTGGTCCTTGAACATATCATTGGTATTTTGTGAATGCTCAATGGATCCTTAAAAGCCTTCCATATATGAGCTCTTCCATGGATCTCATTATTCACCCTTTCCTCAAAAGAATTCATTCTCAAATCATCACCTACATAAAAAAAAAAAAAAAAGACCAAAAACATTAAATGTTGCACTCACATTATATTCATCAAGATAGTCCAATTTATAGACATTGTCATTAATCTATCATTTTACTTGAAATGGATCATCTCCTCTACATTGCAACATTAAGCATGTTTGAGTTAGGAATCGTTCTTTGCATATATACACCCAAACCCAATTACTAAATTCAAACACTACCTTTTTTTACCCTTTGTTAGCAAGAGTTACATATTGCTCAGTAGGTTTTGCAATTTATTGTCACACCTTCTCATGCATAAAAAATATTATCTCTTTACACTTCATTATCTTCCTTGGTTTGTATGTTTAATGCTTATCTAGCCACCAACACTTCTCCCTCAATTGGGTACTCCTCTCTATCACTTGCATCCTCCAATGGTGACATAGAGTCATCATCAAACTCACTTTCAATCTTAATATCATCATTACCCTACAACACCATGATACACTTATTTAGACACTTAAATGCAATATATTCCCTTTCCAAACACCTAAAACATTTAACATCTCTATTTTTACTAAGTTAGGAAGTAAAAATACCTTTCTCATTGCTATGACTCACTTTGTTACTCTTATATGAGTTAGTGTTTGGCTTGTAATCGACCCTTTTTTCTCTTTTGCTCCAATTTAGCTTCCAAGATAAAGTGGAATCTGAATTTTATCCAAATAGTGTAAAACCCTTCCATTTAAGTTGTCTCTCAACTTTCATTGTCATATGCACCATGTCTTTTAACTCTACATAATATTACAATTGAACATTTTGAAATGTGCAATGGATCTCTTGCATCCATTAAAATTCTAACTCGTATAACTGAGTCTTTTATAATGTGCAATAGACCTCTGACATCTATTGAAACCTTCTATCCATCATTTTTATGGTTCTCATCAAGTATAATCGATCAAATTGAACCACCAAAGAAATTCACTTATAATACATTGTATTCCATTGTAAAAAGAAAGTATTCCATAGTTAATAGTTTATTCTCCTTATGTACAAGTTTGTGTTTCTCAACTTTATTATTATTACTGGAAAGGGTTATAATGATAGGTTTAATGGGATGTTCATCAACTCCTTCAATCCTAATTTAGATACACCGTTGATGAAAAAAATATTGGAAATGAGTCGGACTGTGTTAGTTAAAATATTAAAAAAAAAAGTTTCCCTTATTTTCAAAAATGTATTCCACTTGTTCATTTCTGCATATCTATTTCCAGCACTTTTATTCTGATAGAAAACCACTGCAGCTATCGTTACGCAATGAGAGAGAATTCTAGGCCGGACCCTACGATTCGGGTGTAGTTGTCTCCCCAATTTTACGAGATCTGACCACAACCCATCTATTATAACAAGTAGACGTGGTCAGGCCACATCTCGCTGTCCTTGTGGATCGAATTGAACAATTAAAGAATTCCATTTGTAATACAGTGTATTCCAATATACAAAAAGGTTTCCCGCAAATAATTTATTTTCTTTATGAACATATTTGTATTCTGAAATTTGTTTTACATTTACTGCCAACGGATATGATGATAGGTTTTACGGGATGTTCATCCACTCCTTTATTACTCTGTTATCGTCATTAGGTATTGAAAATTAGTCTGCGTGCACAGGTTAAAGTGTTACAAATGTGTTTTCCTTATTTTTAAAAATGTATTCCACATCTATTTCAAACACTTGTATTTTTATAAAAAGCCACCTTAGTTGGCGTCTCTCTCAATGAGTATGGCGGATTTTATAGCACGAGAGACAAATATCAAGCGGATTCTACGATTCGTATGTTGTTGTCTCACCAATTTTGTGAGAAGAATAAAATTCATTTTTTTTTTCAAACTAACAAATTATGACGACAACCCATCTATTACAACATAAGTAGTAGAGGCCTCGCCACATCTTCTTGTCCTTTTGAGGGATTTGGGATCGAATTGAACAATCCAAGTACTCCATTTTAGTGCGAAAAGTATTGCCTTATCAAGTTAATGGCTTCTATTTTTTATGTACACATTCAGACTCTAAAAGTTAGTAACGTTACTGCCAACGGTCATGATAACAGGTTTTTTGGGCTGTCAGTCAGATCCTTCGATCCTAATTCGCATGCTCAGTTGTGTCAAAAGGTATTAGAAATTAATGGGGCTGCGCAGGTTCGAGTGTCTCTTAAGTGTAAAAAATTTGCATTTCTTATTTCCCAAAATGTATTCCATTTTGAACGTCTATTTCAAACAGTTTTCTTCTAATAAAAACGATTTTGGTTGCATTTCTCGATTGGTTTCGCAGCTTTTATTTTACAAGGGGTAAATTATCAGCCGCGTTGAACAGTTCATATGTCATTGACCCCCCCCCCAATTTTGTGAGAAAATTATAATTCGATTTTTATCAATCTCACAACTTCTGACCACAACCCATCTACTACAGAATAAGTAGTAGTGGCCTCGTCGCATCTTGTTGAAATTTGAAATTAAGGAACTTGGGATCGAATTGAACAATCCCAGAATTCCACTTCTAATAAAATGTATTCCATTATACGAAAAAGTATTATGAGGTTGATGGCTTCTATTCTCTGTGTTCTCGTTGGTACCCTGAAATTCAAAATCGTTACCACCAGGGCGCACTGAGAAATAGGTTTTATAGTTTGTGTCAAAGGGTTTTGAAAATCGGTCGGACTACGCAGGTTCAGGTGTTCAAGTCTAGAAAACGTGCATCCCTTATTTCTCAACGACTTTGACGTCTTTTATTGCACCAGGGAAAAATCATCGGTTTCATTCTACAGTTCTTATGTCATTTTCTCACCAATTTTATGACAAAACTAAAACCTGGTTTTTGTCAAACTAACAAATCTGACCATAACCCATCTATTTGCAAAAGAAAAGACTAGTGGTCTCGCCACACCTTGTCCCTGTGAGCGACTTGTGATCGAATGGAACAATCAAAGAATTCCACTTCTAATAACTTGTATTCTATTATTCGAAAAAGGTATTTCGAAGTTAATGGCTTCTATTCTTCATATGCACATTGGCATTCTGAAACTTGATTTGCGTTAACGTCAACAGTTATGACAAAGGGTTTAATGGGATGTGTTATCCACTTCTTTGATCCTAATACACATACTTCGTTGTGTCAAAAGGTAACGGAAATCAACTGGGCTACCCCTGTAAAGGTGTTCGAGTGTGAAAAATATGTATTCCATAAATCACAACTTGTATGTGACTGCCTTTATCGCACAGTAAGATGATAGAATTGCATTCTTATTAAGTACCACGTTTGACCAGTTTTCTCAATGAGTTTCCTGGCCTTTATTGCACCAGAGAGAAATTATCTAATGTAAATGTAAAAAAACTTTTATTTCATATTTTTAATGTAAAATCACATTAATAAAAATAAATATAAAAATAGCATTAAGATAAATTGGATGAATAGTATCAACATTAAAATTAGATTTAAAATTTTATATAACTCAAAAAAATTGTAAAAGTTATATGACTCTAATAGAAAATATAATTTATAGTACTTAGAAATGAAAATTTTAAGTACTCTAGATATATTAATTTATAATATATGTCATCATAATAATAATATATATAAATAATATGGATAAGAAACTATTAATAGAATATATGTTAGTAATTATTGTGGACCAACAAATTTTATTTCCCACCCACAGAGACTCATTCGATGCCAATATTAACTCATTCAAGTTTCTATTTGCAAGAGTTAATACTTTTATTACCTTTTCGGCTAGTTACAAGCAAGTCTACCTTTTGAATTTTCTCTTGCATGTGCTGATAAAGTGTGGAAAGAGATAAAGCATTTAAAACACAACTCTTGCATTTATATAACTTCAAAAATCACAATTATTTTATTGTTGTGATTGACATGTCCAATAAAGGGTGACTCTATGTAGTCTCTCAAGTGAAAAATCCCCTCGAAAAGAGGAAGATATTACCTGCTGTGGTGGTGAATGTTTTTTTCTTTAGGCTTTAGTATATAGGCTTTGGATAGTAATTAACCTTCTTCAAGTGTTTTTTAAGTCGGTTTCTATAATCATAGTTTGATATTTTGGCTTATTTTTGTAAGTTTTATTCCTGACAGTAGGATTATGAGATTTATGAAAATAAATAATTTTTTTATTATATAATTTATAACTTAACAAATCTCTTAATTAACACACACATATATAGGAAAATTGCTTTTTTCAGATACCTGCTGTAATTATTCATCCCTTCTTTTTTTTCTTTTCTTTTCTTTTCTTTCTTTTTTTTTTTTTTATGTTTCTACTTAGGAATTTTCTTAAATCGGTGGAGCCTGGGATTCCCCGAATCGGACAAAAGAAAAAACAAGAACCACTTAACTACGATTTTTTCGGTGAAAAAACCACTTAATTAGTCGGTCTCTTCTAAGAAGATTCGCGGTACAAAGTATCTGGTCGCATTGTACGTGACCCGTACAATCAACCTCGTCCACTCTGAAGTAGATAAGCCGGAACAGAAGCTTCCATTGCCCACATCGAGTTGAGTGTTTGGGCCGACACTTCTTGGACACCCAATGGTTCCGTAACTCGAAAGGGTAAAATCCCACGGAAAGCTTGGGGCCCGCACTAGCACTACCCCTTTAACACGAGAAAATATAGGGAGGGGGGTGGGCGCGCTGAGGAGGGGACGTAGAATTGATTTCATCGAAACTAATTTCCATAATAGTTTCACCGAATGATATGAAATGGTCAATAGAGGCAGGAATGATTATCGTCACAGAAACTGTGATACAAATCATAATCCCATCTTCCCTTTTCTTTACATTTAGGCAATCTTTCTCCATTCCGTGAAACAAGTGGCAGTTGCAAAGCTGGGAGCCGTACCACTAACTGGAGTTAGTCGTCATTACCTCCCATCTATCCAACACAAGATGGAATGAAGAACTGAGACTTCCCTCTTCTCTCCATTTTTCTTTTCTAGGGTAAATACCATTGCAACCTTATACAAAGAATAGTGGCGTGGGGAGTTCGCGGAAGAGGAGTCATAAGTTCCTCCATCTTGCACCAGAATTCACAAGTTTGACATATGCATTCTTAAAATCTTCGAAGAACAGGTTCTCATTGTCAGCATATTTTTTGATCCACCTGCGCAAACATGCAAGTTTCCTTAGCAACTAGAAGCACATAAATAGACCGAACATATAATAACATTTCTTAGAGTCAAACATTATTTTATTGTTGTTATTTATTTATTTTTTTGAGTTGAGCTGAGCTTACAGAAGAAAAGTGTAGTAAACTGCACGTATTCATGCATACCAAATTCCCATTATAAAACTATGAATTCTTAAAAGGAAAAAAAAAAATCCGTTAATAAGACAGTACGAAAAGCATGTTGGCTTGAGAAGTTCTTGGAACACATAGAACCTTGAACATTCCTCATCCTCAACCAGTGCATGATCTGAAGGAAGTCCAATCATGCTTGACATGCCACCTGCATTTGGAAACCAGAAGCAATACTTGAAATCAAGTCAAGTCAAATTTTGCAATAGAAAAGGGATCCAAAACACAGTGAACATCCACAATGATCCTTAAAAACCAATAATTTGGCAAAAAAAAAACTAAAAACAGGAATTACAAAATATATTGGACATAAATGCTTTCTTTTCCTAGCAATTGGTGAATATTAAAGTCTTACTGAAGGCTCTGGATGACATGCTCTCGTTATTCCTTTCTACATCATTATTCTAGAATAGAATTTACTCAAGCTTGTAGCAAAGCTATGCCAGATGCCAGACAGCTAAACGAATTTGGATCATAACAAGACAATCAAAATTCAGCTAAGAAAAATCATAGATATATGAAGCCCATGTTAAAACTTTACCTGAAGACATCCATGGCTTTTGCAGAAGGATCTTATAGTAAGAATTGTCAAAAACAACTGGACTTCCAAACCCTTTACTTCCAAGTGTATGAGCTCCAGACAATGCTACAAGTTCTTGAGTCCTGGGAAGAAAAGGGTTTTGCTTCCCTCACAATGGTGAAACTTAATTGTGGTGAACATAATTTTTATACTTTCGCTCGTATCTCTGTACATTGACCAAGCCTAAAATACTACCACAACTTAGCGGATATCCGGTATATTGATCCCAAATCTTGAACAATAGGTGATATGTCCACAAAAAAAACATGTGGAAAACAAGATCTGATTTTGAGGATTAAAAATCTTACTAAAACAATGTAAACTTACGATAGGCCTTTTTTTTGAAAGCATTGCTTCAAGCCAAAAGCATCCAAAGATTCTTGAGGAAGATTGCCTTTGGCATCTGGCCCCCTGCAAAGTTGTGGTTAGTAATTTCACATTGAGAATTATGTGTAGATTCTCATCAAATCTGTCTACTCTGCAAAAATCTAAATCAGCCAAGGGTTTTGATTCCCACTTGTACACTGGTATTTGGCAATTCATTCACTGAATACTTTATGAGGCCTGAGTTTAATCATCACAAATCTCACTTGACATCTAAAATTTTATTCCCCGTAAGATTAAAAGCCAGATCTCTTACAGTGTATCTAGTCTACCCAATGCAACTGGGATTGTTGGTCCTCCACAGATAGAAACTGCTTCAGCTCCAGCCACAGCAATCATATCTGCCCAGGACACTACCAGTGGAAACATACAGGGTTACTATGGCACCATGCCATCCATTATTATCAACTTTTCACAAGGGTTGTTCAAATGAGAAAAACCTGGTTGCATTCTATCCACTTCTCTCTTTACTTTCTCAAGAATCTGGACAAGAATGCACCCACTTTGGAGTTAGCTGGTCAAAGATTGTATAAGATTTGACCAGTCTGGATCTACTGGCCATGGAGATATAGAACTCATATGAGAAAGCTAACAATAACTATAAGAAGTAGAGCATTTGTGTTCATACACATGTAATGTCCATGTATGCTCATGAGTATGATTTTGTGTGTGTGTGTGATATAGCAAGAGGGAGAGAGAGAGAGAGCAGGGGGGCGTGGGGAGAACATGCCTTGATGGATTTCATTAAACCCGCATTTTCAGGTCTATCAAGTTCATAAATTATAGAGCCATTCATACCCCCTGCAGGAATAATAACGGTGCCTGGTTAGTTAGAGAAGTATGACTGAATGATCAGGAGCATTGATAATAAGCTACATAGTCAAAATTGGTACCTGAATTCTCATCCAATTCAAAGGTTCCTGCATCATGGAAAACAAGACGAAGTACACCAGCGGCCTTGCTTTTGGACACTGCCTTCCTAACTTCCCCTTTTATGAGCAGGTATGTGTCTGTATCTGACCTTTAGAGTCAAACAAAGGAGAAACTCAAGAAAATTATAGTAGACAGAGCACAGAATGTAGACAGAGGCCAAAAGCACAAAGGCATGGACATAATTCGACTCACATACATAAGTCATAGACAACTTGACCAAATCCTTCCTTTGGTTTTCAACATTTTGTTAAGGTTTCTTTAAACAAGTATAATATTTCAAACACATTTTCGAACTACAGAAGTTTCCTCCGCTCCTGTTGCAGAGAGTTCAAGGAAACAAGACAAAGAAGAGTTAAGAAATAATCAGGACAGATGCATTAAATGAGCCTGTCCTCATCATCACTAGCAAAGCCCCCATAACATAACCCAAAATCAAAGTAACTAAACCTAGAAATAATAATGATGATGATAAATCTGGGGAAATATTTAACACTCACGCGGCGGCCTTAAGAGAAAAGTCCTCCACAGAGTCGTGGAAGCGTAATAAAAACGGAATCGTAGGCACCCAAATGAGCACTCTCCTTCTATTGGAGATAAAACTATGTTTCTCGTTCTCAGCTGTAAAAAGGGCAACTAATATCAAAGTGGAAAAGATAAAAAAGAAAAAAAAAAACAAAAATACAAGAGAGCTGGGGTTTTCGCGCAGTTTAACAGAAATAATAACCCACCATGGCGGTTGTCGGTGGCAGGATAAGAAGAATATAGGAGGCGATTGGCTCGAGATTTGGCCGTTGAGACAGAGCACCGCCGCGATTTAGCGGGAAACCTGGAGTCCGAGGGAATGGAGCAGATGGGAGAGACTCTGTGGTTGAAGAGGATTGCTAAAGACGTCATCTTTTTAACTTTTGCCAGAGTACACTGTACTTCCCATTTTTCTTCTGCCATGTATTTCACTCGTAGATGGACCCAATTGGCCAGCTGTTGGGTGGTCAAGTTGACTGTTTCGCCTAAATGTTTTTTTTAGGATAAAAAAAAGAAGAAGAAGAAGAAGAAGGAGCCTTTGCTCTTCTCTTATATTATATTTGACCAATAAAGATAATTCCCTTTTTCCCATATATAGATAATAAAGATGCCAATTTTGCGTTTACTTGCTAAAAGCCAACAATGGTAAAAAGAATTCCAAGTTTAGCGTGAAATTCTCCTGCCTCTAGCCGCCCTCCTTGTTTCATGATCAACACACTCTTTACTTACAATGCAATAACGATCGAGATACAGTGCCTCAAAAGAAAAACCATCGACATACATACTAACGAGTGATCAAGCTTTACTAGTAGGTACGCTATTACAAAACTTTGAACCCGGCCCTAACTAACAACATATACAGCAACACTAGTGTATGAAAGATTACGCCAGCCATAGTCCCCAATCACAGAAGGAGTGCTATCTTGGGCCTGAGAGCCGAACCGCAGAAAGGTGGGCGTCGCTGTTACAGTCTGATGGTCCTGAGGAAGTGCCCTCCTCGCTAATTGATTTTAAAAAGCCAGCATAAAGGCGAGAACCAACTGGTGAAGACGTTGGAGGCTTAGGAACAGGGCAAACACCTTCAAGCATTTGCACAACTTTGGCCATAGAAGGCCTCAGATGCATGTCTTCCTGTATACACCACAGTGCAACCTTAACTGTTGTCGACAACCTGTCGTCGTCTTCATCTAAGTTAATCCTCAAGTCAAGGAGGTCTTCCAATTTCCCTTCTGCCATCATCTTAAAGGCATAGGAAGGGAAATGGGATTTCTCAGAAGTTTCAGTGGGGTCGTAGTTTTTCCTTCCACCAATTATCTCAAGCAAAAGCATTCCATAACTATAAACATCACTCTTATCCGATATGGCATAATTTGTGATCCATTCAGGTGCAAGGTAACCCCTTGTACCTCTCAGCGTTGTGAAGACGTGACTTTGCTCTCGAGTCATTAACTTTGCCAACCCAAAATCTGAGACCTTGGCCAGGAAACGATCATCCAGAAGCACATTTTCCGGTTTTATGTCACAGTGAATAATCTTAACGTCACAGTCTTGATGGAGGTAAGCTAGTCCTTTTGCTGTTCCCAATGCAATATTGAATCTCTTTTGCCAATCTAACAGAAATTCTTCATCTCCCTTGAAGATCCACTTATCCAGAGACCCATTTGCCATGAACTCATAAGCAAGAAGGCGATGGGTTCCTTCAGCACAGAAACCTTTTAACCTAACCAAATGATGATGATGAATACTGCCGATGATGCTAACTTCAGCTCTAAATTCTTTCTTCCCCTGACCAATTCCTTCCAGCTTCTTCACAGCCACTCGCGTTCCATCAGGAAGAAACCCTTGATAAACTGAACCAAATCCTCCTCGCCCAAGCTTCACTGAGAAGTTGTTAGTGGCAGCTTGAAGCTCTCTATAACTAAAGCGCACAGGCATCCCAGGTAGATTCTCAAAGAAATTGTCATCTTCTGAGGACTCCTGAGGTGATTGTGGTAAATTCTTCTTTTTCTTGTAATATCGAAATGCTGCATAAAGTAGACCACATATTACAGTTACTGTAGCAACAACTATTATCATGACAAGCAGCATGGTTTTTTTGCTGCTCCCATTCCCTCCAGCCTTGGTGCTTTTCCCTGCATCACTCAAGATTTTAATGTAGGTAGTGAATCCAGAGTCTGTGCCATCACTTTGAAAACTTCCTATTTGATCAAACAGGAAGCAGTTCCCAGAAGTGTTTTGGAAGAACAAAACAAGGCATGAGCAGTTATCACGGCAAGAGGACTTGCAACCTTCCAAATCAGTTTTTGAGGAGGATGGAACAAACCCAAGCGCAAAATAGCTAAGCCCATCCACAGCATTTACAAGCTCTGTAGAACCCTTGTCATCACAAGAAGAGGTTATCCCAGTTTTGCAGTGTGGCTGGCTGCTAAGGCCTGTGGGGCACTGACACCTGCTATTGCCAGAACAAACATAGTATGCATCACAAGGTTCTGGTGTGCTACAGGGACCATTTGGTATTTTTGTTGGTGAAGCACCCCCTCCTGACCCTCCACCATCAAGATTGTAGAAAGAGATGAAGCCATCATTTCCTAAAACTGCAATCCAGGTGTTATATGGATTGGTATCAGTAGAGAAGATAAATTGCCACTGTAACTGTTTGCTTCTGTCATAGAATCTCCATGAATTTGCATGAACAGAGGCTACAGTGACATCCCCTCCATCTGCATTGATGGTTTTTCGATTATCATTTTTGATGGACCAATATGGCTGCAGGGTTATAAAACCTGCATAAAGGATCATGTCACCAGACTTTATTTCAAGAATATAAGTCAAGTTGCTGGAGCTTGGATCACTAACAAGTTTCATTCCCTCTGCAAAATCCTGGTTGGATAAGAGTGTATCAGTAGGATAGCTGAAACTCTGCCAAATAACACTATTGTCATTCGCAAGTGAAACCAAATTTCCTGAATCTTGCAATTCCATAGCAGAAGCTGCTTTGCCACCGGTATCAGCTCTCCAAACCACAGCTCCCCTTCTTCGCAAGAAGGCATGACCATCTTTGTCAAAGACGAATTGGTCCGAATTTACAACAGGGGAACCTCTATTGGCAGACCAAATCACTTGCCGACTGCTCATGTGAATGATGACTAGTAGAAATAATGTGACATCTTGAGTAGTAGCTTGAAAGCCAAAAGCAAACTTAGAATTGTTAGACAAAAGGAACAAGCCGCTTCTGTCAATCCAGCTCATTTGAGACCCCTGAAACCCGGGATAAATCTTGCCAATACTTTGGTTACTAGCCCTGCAGGGTTCGGACAAAAGGAGAAAAAACAAAGAAATGGAGCCCACAAATCGAATGAGGCGCCAACTTCCCATGGCTCAGCCAGGAGCCAAAGAACTGAACGATGACCAAATTGTTAGCGAAGCAGAGGATGGATCAGAAGGAAAAGAATAGAAATTCACCAAGAAAGAACAGGAAGACTGACTAAGAAGAGAAAGGGATGTGCTAATGCTTTCCGCAGTCTACATGAACAAGCCAATGACAATTGACAGACGGTGCTATCTGGGATAAATCAATAAGCAAGAACCGAAATCTCACGTTAGAACTTAGGAAAGCAGATTAGAAGCTAAAAACTATATTCGAGAAATTTCAAGATAAATACTGCATTCAAGAAATTTCAAGTTCTAATCTGAAGAAACGATGACAAGCGAATTAATGCATCGGATATGGAAAGACGTGGCTACAAAGCACTCAGAAACACTTCTTACATATCAATTGGACCACCATAGTTTTGTCAAATCTTTTGACTTTTCCGTGTTCCAACTTTGAACAGAAAGACCAAATCTTCGGATAGAGTGGCAGAAGAAATTGAAAGCTGCAAGAAAGGGGACCAAAGAAGGATTCGAAGACTGTTCATACAGAAGCCTCGGAGCCCACCCCCTACCTCCCTCCTCCCCCCCCCCCCAAAAAAAGGAAAAAAAAAACAAAAACTACTCTTGAACTCGAAATTGATACAAATATAGAGAGAAAAACAAAAAGAAAAAGAAGACAAGCAGAATCACGACGAGAGATGGGTAACAAGACAAGATATGCTAGACGGAGAAGATCTGAAGAAAGAAGAAGAAGTGAATTATCAGTGAGGATCGGCCGGGGTCGTTACGGTGCGGTTCGCTTGATTGGGTCCACGAGCACGAGGTCAGAACAAGTTGCCAAGAGAGAAGGCAAACCAAAATGTGAAAAGGAGTTCAGATTCAGATGAATTGGACTCTTCCAGAGCAATAAGTACGGACGCCGTGGGAAGAAAAATTATGAAATTTAGAAAGAGATAGAAACGGTACACATGGGAAGGGAGAGGTTAACTCTCACCTCGGGTTGCTGTCGTTGCAGTCGTCGTCGCGGTTGTTGGGGTAACGGGTGGAGCCCGCAGGAGAGAGGCGGAATTGCAGGCATTGGATCTCTCTCTATCATTTTCCTTTTATTCGCCGCGGGAGAGGGGAGACGGGGGACCCCGGGAGTGGGGCCGTATTCGGATCGAAATATTTTTAAAATTAAATAGAAATACTCTGATCTTTTGATTATCTGTTTGGTTTTTATTGCACAATTGAATTGATGTTCCTTTATCAGCCAATTCCAGAACCAAACCAATTGGAGATCCGTTCGAACAATCGATTTGGGAGTTTCCACATCCCTACAAGTTGCCCTGGATAGTCTTGTTAGAGTGGAGGAGGGGGTGCAAGTCGACTGGTCTATTACTCTTCGGCTGCGCGGTAACTTTTTCTTTTTCTTTTTTTTTTTTGTTTTGGGAACTCGTTACAGCTATGACGGTCACATTTGTGTTTTTCCGCAATAATTTATGTATTATTAAATTGAATGTGGCCGATCAGGCCCGGTGACGGGGTCTTCAAAAGTTCGGTGACAGTTAGGATGATTTAATGCGACGCTGGACGCAAAGTGAGGGCAGAGAGTCAAGCTTCCGGGCAACCAAACCACACGCCCGTCTCAACTTTATTACTGGGCCCACCTCAACCTTTCATTTCCAGGGCTGCGCGCCTGCCCCCGCCCAAAGAAATCAAAGAATTATATTATTTTTTTAACGCCTTCTGACTTGACGAGCACATGATTTTAGCAACTTGCCGGGCTGGAGTACGGGACTTGAGCAACTCTACCATTCCGCTCCTTCTATTGGTGGCGCATTTCGACCGATTGGAATTTATCTTGTATATATATATATATATATATATAAATTAAGTTATTAAAGTAATTTTAAAATTATAATCAAATTATTGTAAAAAGTTGTTTGATTGATAATTTAAAATGATGATTAAGTGAAATTAAAAATAAAATTATTATTTTCAAATATATTTAATTTATTTTAGAATAAAAATCAGATTTTATTTATAACTATTTGATATACTTTAAAATCAAAATTAATTTTTGTTTTTTTAGCTCTTTATTCCTTTAAAAATAAAATTTGAAATATAACAAAAAATAAATAAAGGATCCATAAAAATTTCATTAATTTACATCAAAAAAAATTTCATATAAATTTCAATATTCAAATAAAAAATATAAATAAAAATCAACTCTTCTAAATAAATATTAAGGTTCAAATTTTGAAATATGATGAAATCAAATTTCACCGTCTAGTAGGTCAGGCTCCATCCTATCGTTAAAAATCTTTTTGAGTAAGTGCATTTCCAAAGTTAGATCAATAATTAGATGCGTTAATTATTTTAATGAACTTTGTTTCACTTGCATTAGTAATATTTGACAGCTAAGTGATCTTATTCTATAGATCATAAAATAAAAAGGAAATTGAATGAGAACGTTAAGGAAAGTCATTATTGTAAATTTTAGTGGATAACAGGTATGAAGTAAGATATAAGAAGGATATATATTTTGTGAAATTAGATAAAAGGACTTATACTTACATTGCATTAATGTTGACTAAGAGATTATACCCATAAGTACTTTGTGCCATAAATAACAAAAGTAATGAACCAAAGGCATACAAAACACATTGGTGTATGCAAAGACATGTGAACACAAGATGTAGCTTATGATAGGTGAAAAATAATGGCTAGTTACTGAAAAATAAACCTTGCTACCATCACTTTATGGAAAGGTCTTTGGCACACCAAAAAAAAGAAGAAAGTAAAGGGAGAGAGGAAAGGAATAAGCTCAATCAATATGTCTAAAGTTAGCATGAAGATATCGTACAAGTTGTGCAAGAAATAAGGACATAAAAAAGGACTCTTTGAGAGAAAGGTATAGGACAACAATTTACTATGAATTAGGAAACAATTTAGTTGAAAAAGTGTAATAGTGTTACTATGAATAACGAACATGTCAATGACACTGAAGTAGCAAAAGTTGATCCAATACATCTAAGTAATAACATAGATGATCTAGTAGGCCAAAGTGATCCAATTTTCATTCTAAAAACTAAAAATGAATATAAGTTTATTTTGGCATGTGAGGCAAGTCTTAATTCTATAGTGCTAAGTGAGCTAAAGGATAATACAATTTTCACTCTAAAAACTAAAAATGAATATAAGTCTATTTTGGCATGTGAGGTAAGTCCTGATCCTATAATGCTAAGTAAACTAAAGGATAATCTTGTTGTACCAATTAAGCAAAGGTTTGATCCTTGTGATTGTGAAACTTGTAATTATAATTGATTGTGTTTGGTTGAATTTCGTTAATGTAAATTAATAAAGGTTACACTTATATTATAAAATGGTTGTATAAGCCAAAAAAAGAAGACATTTGTACCATTTAATGTGAACATAAGTGGGGAAGCCCAAGTAAGTGAAGCAAGAACTAAACCTCTCTAACCTCATCAGATTAGGCTTGTGAGAATCACTAATGAACTAAGTTGTCTTCTTTATGGTTATCCTTGTTGATTATTATTGTGATATTTATGGAATGAAAAGAAAAAATAAAAAGGACAAGAGAAATAATGAATGTGTTTCAATTGTAACAAATGATGAACAAGGCACTAAAAGTGAACCTAGCACTAAACCTACTCCTAAGATAGTAATCTTTTTGTTATTACTATAAGTTATTTTATGGAATGTTGCAATTTATTCATTATGTGTCTATAAAATATAAAGTGAATGCAAGGTCAAAGAATGAACAAATTTGTTTTGCCTACAAATATAAAAAAGTGATGTAGACTTGGATTCAAAAAGAAAAGGACAATGAAATCCTAATATAAGAAAGTCATGCCACTGGACATTTAGAGGTTAGTGTAGAGAGTCAAAATCTTTTTACTTTAAAATAATCCACCAAACTTGTAACTATGAGTGGTTACAATGTCATAACATCTTAATAATTACAAGTTATTTGAATTTCATTATATAAGCATATTGATTAGTTATCTATACATGTCATATTTGTTTAATTGGTTTTTGTACACTTATTTTTTGGAAAGTTAAAGTGAGGAAAAAAAAAACTTAAAATTAAAAGGAAACCATTGAAATGACAATTATAAAATAGAAACTTGATGGATGTAAATGAAGATCAACATTCATTATATTATTTTTTTTGTCCTTTGAGAAAGAATGTAAATAATTAAATTGGTATTATGATAGAATGTCTTTGTTTTTTGTTGCTTAACCAAAAGAATGCACTTTACTTTTGTTGCTCAACCATATGGGCATTTTGAGAAAGTGCTCTTTATTAACAATATTGTATTTGAAGATCTTGTAATGACAGTAACAATCTTTAAACACATTAATTTCATTTTGTTATTTTTGAAATATTGTCGAAATTATGTGATTGCATTAATTTCATTTTGTTATTGATTCATAAGCCAAAAATCAAGATATGTGTACTGCAATTTTTTATTTTGTTTGTACTTTAACTAAGAGTAAATGTTAATAGCAATTAAAGGAGTGTACAAACTATCATTTAAGAACAAAGTTAAAGTTAATGTATAAATAATATTACATAGCAATGACAACTCAATTATTATCTTTAACCAAATTGTCATTATAAAGCAAAACTAAGAACTGTCATTCTTAAGTTTACAATTTAATCCCCAAAATACAACATCTTAAACTTCATCATTTTCTTACCCAAACCATCGTCATCATAAAGCCAAATATGGTAATGATAGCATCAATCCTTAAGCACACTAGTTTGTTCTTGCACCATCTTGTCTCTTTTTCTAGATTGCTTACTCTCCTCAACAAGTTAGGTATTATCTACCAAGATCTATCACACATTGGTAGGTTGATCCAAATGGAAGATACAAATTTACCAACTTGCTATTAAAACCAAAAAGTCAACACAAAACAACATAATTTATTTAATTACTAGCTTATTACACACATAATAATATAAATCTTGCCCTAAAACAGACATAAGACACCAATCGTCTCCAAAGGTTCAAATCTATCTAAGCTATATGCATTATAACTTCTTTTCTATAATGGCATAACATATCCCTCACCAAATGGTTTCTCTTTTAAATGGGAATGTAATGGGTCAATCTTTTATAAATCTAACTCGAAAAGAAGAGAAAAGGTAGATTGTTAAGGAATAATGATCAAATTGTTAAGGGAGCTTTGATTTCAGTTATAAGTCTAGAGGAGATATGCAAAATTTGGGGTTTTATGATTTTTTATATGGGATAAAGGAGGAAAAATTAGAAAAGAAAGGAGAGAAACTTGAAGAAATGTCTATGTTGGCATATTTATGCCTTTTGTTATGTGTACTTAAGAGTTAAAGTAAGGTCTCTATTAGGTCAATCAACATCCACTTTTCATCCAAAAAGGTACTCAGATTAATGACAAGCAAGGGTTTAGGACTTGTTTAGAACCTCCCAAGGGCTAATCCTCATTGCTCCAACATTATTTACACCAAACAAGCATAACTTTGTAGCAATACACATTTCACTATACTATGAAAAACATCTCCTCTCAATTAAACTCATTTAAGGGCATTTGGTTATAGTCTAATAATGCTTCCACAAATGATAATAGCTTGTGGCCTACTATTTCATCAGTTAATTAGTTGATGAGGAGGAGGGTAATTCTCCTTTTGGCTAACTTTATTTAGATTGCTAAAATTTACACATATACACCACTTTTTTTTTATTATTTTTTACCATCATGTTATTAACCAACCTTTTAGGATACATATCTTGTAAATGAAGTCGATCTTAATCAGCTTTTCTACCTACTCTTCTACAACGAGTTATCTTTCTTGGGATATATTATATTTCTTTTGTTTGACTATATGACACTTCTACACAATTTATAAGTCATGACCTTAGGGTCAATCTTGAATATGCTAGAGGGCATTTAAGTGAAGACTTCTAAATTTAAGTGAAGGAAGGTGATTAGATCATCTTTTGCTCACCCTTCTAGCTTTTCTTTGATCTAGACTATTTGCAATGGCTTAAAAGGGTCTAAAAGGAATTAGACTAACCTTTGAGCATGTACTTCTCTTTCCTCTTGTTCGTTAGGTTGGTAGTCCAAGCTTGTAATGTCTATTACGAGTTTCTTTCCTTAACCCTTTATCTAAGTCACTTAAAACTTATACACTTATTTTTACTCACCATTTACCTCACCAAAGGTTGTGGGAGGTGTGGATAACTCATTTTTAAGTACTCGATGAACATAATGGCACTAAGTGCATGAAGTCTTAATCTATCTAATATTATGTTGTATAACACTTGAAAGTTAATCATCAAAAGTTTTAATGTTGCTTTACTCATTTTTTGCAAAAACTCTATAATCATTAGTAATTCAATATATTCTTTAAAGATAATAAACTCCCCAAAGAATCCATATAAGGAAAATGTGACTTTAAATCGTCCTTAAAGAGTCTCATATGCTTAAAAGTTTTTAAATATAATATGTTTACTAAACTCTTAATGTTAACTATTGTACATTTAGTTTATTCAACCTAATTAAAAGACTAGACATGCATTCACACACACACTCTCTCTCTCTCTCTTAGGCATATGGTGGGCTTGCAATTAATTTAAATTCAAAATTGGATGTAAAAGAAAAGAAAAAAAAAAGCAACTGAAAAAGAAGGAAAAAAAAAACAAATTGAAATCGAAATAAAAATAATAGTTTATTAATGTGTAAGTCCATTTGTAAAACCTAATTACGAGAGCCCAACTTTATTAACAAAGAAACAAAACAAGCTCTGCAATTACAACCTTAAACAAAGAAAACCCAAAATAAATAAATCAGGTGACTGCAACAAGGTAATATCTGTTTTACAGCTTATTGGGTTGCCCAACAACCCAATTACCTCAAAGCACAAGTCTGAGGCAGCTGAGGGGAGAGGTCCAATAGGCCTCCAAGCTCCAATAAATCCAGAGGACCCTTTAAAGTCCATAGTAGCATCCAGTCCACCAAACCAGCAAGTTTCAGCCCAACATTTTCCAAAGTCCATCTTCTAAAAGCCTAAAAAAAGCCCTCCTTCGCCTCCTCGGCGCATGAAAACCAAGTGCCTAACGAATAAAATGGTCAAAAATCGACAAAGTCATTCGACAGGGAAATAAATGGCATTGCAGCTATAAGTTACTGTGGCAAGATTACTCAACCAATCAGCAAACAAGGTAGTAAAAAGGCACTCTACGAGGCAGCGAGAGTGAAAAGCAAGTAGAAGCTAAGTTCAAGAATTTGTTACTTTCCTCAATTTCCTTTATAATAGAGCCAACACCAAAAAAAAAAAAGAAAAGTATCAGAATGTATGTACAGTGGCAATGAGGGAAAGTCCAGTTGCACATTTTCCTTCCAACAAGTTAGTTACTTCATTCTTTACATTTTATGCTTTTCTATTTAATTTCTCGCTCTTTATTTACCTTACATTTGTTACTCTAGTTCCTGATTTTTATTTCCAGTTAGTTAGTTACTTCATTTATTTACATTTTATGCCTTTTTATTTAATTCCTTGCACTTTATTTACCTTACATTTACTTTCCATAATCATTCACGTCTATTCTCCATTTTACATCCTTATTATTAGTTTCTTGTTATAGGTCTTTTCCCTGCTCTATACTTCTTCTTTATTGCATCCTAAGTTAGTCTCCTAAATCCTTACATTTATGCCTTATATTTGTCTTTTAATTTTCTGTATTTAATTTACTCACATTTTATTTTCCAGCAAGTTACATTCTCTATCGTTTATACTTCCATTCTCTAATTGCTCATTTTTGTAGGTTGTCACGTTAGAAAGTGACCAAAACCTAACGAATTAGTAACTAATCTAGATGTAGGATTATTCATGTAATCAAACATTACATACTCTACTGCAAGTTTATCATCCCTAGAGTTGTTTTCTGCAATTTTTACCGTGTTCATTCTATATATGACCCAGTTACTCCACCACTATATATCTTCCTTTTACTCCAATTACTACCACTTTCAGCCAACAACACACACATATGCCAGCCGAAAAAAATATCAAAAAACTACACCCATCCTGCTTTCTCATCCTTCTCCTAATATGTCCAGAATCACTTCACCAAGATCTCTATGTCTTCTTCACTGCTTCTTTCAAGACAAGTAATAAAAAGTTAAGCTTTCCTTCTTCTTCTTGTTTTTTTTTTTTTTTTTTTACTATATAAAAAATAGATAAAAATAAATGTGTTTTGGATTATTTAAATTCATAAAGTGATCCATCCAAAGAAAATAAAAATCAAAGGACTTTTTTGTTTTTCTTAATTTTTCGAAGATCGGGGCCAGAATATGCCACCGATCGATGGTTGGAATAGCCATTCATGACGGGCGGCAGCCGGAATCACCAGCTGCCACTTCTCCTCTGTCTCTTAGTCTGACTCACTGTAGGTACAGTAAATAAAAAAACAGGAAATTAAGAAAAATATAAGAACTTAAAAAACATTTTAAAAAAATTAAAAATAATAATTAAAAGGGCAAAACGAGTTAAATTGGGTCTATTTGTTAAATTAATTAATATAAGTGATCATTGTTATTTAAAATATGACTAAATATAAAAAGTTTAATATGATAGTCGATTAGAAATAATGGTAATTTGGATCATTGGGTTTAAAATTCCTCTAGTCTCCCTATTAAAAATTACAGTTACAGAAAGTGAATCATTTTTCTTATTAAAAATAACGATTATAAGAGAAGAGAAAATCACTCTTTCTATTAAAAACTATTAAGAGAAGAAAAAATTACTCTTCTTATTAAATATTATTAAAGATAACTGTTATAAAAAAATAAAAAGAACCTAATTTTTAGAGTTTTCTTTTCCTCTTCTCAACCATTAGAGAGAAATCGAAAAAACAGAAAGGAAAAGGAGAAAAATAGGAAAAATTTATTAAAATATAAAATCAAAAAAGAATTCTTATCTTCATAATAGGAATTTAATATCATGAATAGAAGTATATGAAATTTATTACGATTTGCATATTAGTATTTATATTAAAAAAAATTATATATTATAAAATTGAGAATTTTGATAAAAAATATTTTCTTTTTTTTTTTAATAATTGGCATCAGAGCGAGTTTATGAATACTATAATTTGCTATAAAAGAAGAATTGGTCCGCGTTGAAAGGAAAAAAAAGGAAAACAACCGACGTTGAAAAGAAAAAAAACCGCCGGCGTTGAAAAGAAAAGCCGGCGACCTTTTGCCGTTTGCCGAAAAAAAAAAAAAAATTTATTCTTTTTCTCGTATGTACACCACCGGCCCTTCCTCTTTCCGGATCTGATTTTTCACGCCGTTTTAGTCGACATGATCAATGGAAAGAAAGAAATTAATGAATGTTAGGATCCGACTATTAGAGTGGTACTCTACTAATATTTGTCAGTATGTGGAATTAGTTGACTACTGGAATAATACCCAATATATTGACCTAAAAAGAATTTATTTTCTGTATTATTGATTATTTATTGATATTTTTTCAAATTAAATGATTTTAATAATTTAAGATTTTAAAATTTATTGAAATTATATTGATATTAATTAAATATTAAAAGTTTATTGGTTACTAAAATAATCTAATTTGAAAAGATTTAAGTATTTGATTGTAAATTTTAATTGTTCATTTCTTTAAATGCTAATGAATCATTGTACAAATTTGAAATAAATAATTGTGATTATTAATTATAAATTTAGGAGATCATACAAAAATAGATCATTATCTATAATTAATAATACTAAAAGAGATTCATTGATATATTGTGTAAATATGATTGTATATCCAAAGATAAGATTCATGTTAACTCTAGTATGATTGATTGATCTATCAAAATATATCTAAAGGAGATTAAAGAAGATGAAGGATCACTCTATTCATCTTACTGTTCATAATGATACTAGCAGTAGCAAGTCTAGACCACATAAAAAAGATAAAAAGAAGGACAAAGCCTTTATGAAAGTCACTAGAGGTCAGATTCATACGGGTCATAAATGCTTTTTCTGTAAAAGGATTGGTCACTTCAAGAAAGATTGTCCAAAAAGAAAGGCTTGGTTCGAAAAGAAAGGTATGTACTGTATATTAGTATGTTTTGAATCAAATATAATTGAAATACCTAATAATACTTGGTGGTTAGACTCTAAAGCTACTATTTATGTGTCATATATTATGTAAGGATTCTTTTCAATCCAGCCCATAATAGGAATTAAGAAATTCCTTTATATGGGAAATAGAATGAAGGCATGAATATAAGGAATTGGGATGTACAGATTAATTTTGGATACTAGGTGTCACCTAGATCTGGAAAAGTGTCTATATGTTCCTGAATGTACTAGAAATTTAGTTTTTGTTACAAAGTTGGATGAAGTTGAATTTAACCTTAAGATTGGAAATGGTACATTTTCATTGTATAGACATTTGTACTATTATGGATCTGGTACTTTGGCTGATAATTTGTACCATTTTAATCTTGATGTTATGTATGCTGATTCTCTATTTCTTGTTGAGCATAATATAGGTAACAAACGTAATGCACATGATGACAGTTCTGCTTTCTTATGACATCAAAGATTAGGTCATATATCCAAAGAAAGGATATTGAGGTTGGTGAAAGGTGATGTCCTACCTCAATTGGATTTTACTGATTAGGAGGAATGTGTTGACTATATAAAAAGGAAACAGACAAGACACACATCAAAGAACCCAGCCATGAGAAGTAATGAGCCTTTAGAATTAATACACACTAATATTTGTGGCCCCTTTAATATTCCATCATAGGGTGGTGAGAAATATTCATCACGTTTATAGATGACTACTCACGATATTATTATTTATATCTACTGTATGAAAAGTCTCAGTCAGTAAACGCCCTAGAGGTGTTTATAAATGAGGTGGAAAGGCAGTTAGATAGAAAAGTGAAAGTGATTAAGTCAGATAGAGGTGGTGAATATTATGGAAAATTCAATGAAAGTGGACAATGTCCTGATCCATTTGCAAAACTTCTTGAAAGTTGAGGCATATATGCATAGTATACAATGCCTGGTACACCACAACAGAATGGTGTAGCTGAAAAGCAGAATTGCACACTTATGGATATGGTTAGGAGTATGTTAAGTTACAGTACTGTACCTTTATCCTTGTGGATGCATGCATTAAAAACTGCTGCATATCTGCTGAACAGGGTTCCTAGTAAGACTGTCCTTAAGACTTCTTATGAGTTATGGATAGGTAGGAAACCCAGTTTAAGAAACCTTCATGTTTAAGGTTGTTCAGCAGAAGTAAGGATTTATAATCCATATGAAAGAAAGCTTGATGCAAGAACCATTAGTGGTTACTTCATTGGCTATCTTGAAAAGACTAAAGGATATAGGTTCTATTGTCCTAACTATAGTACTAGAATAGTTGAGTCTGGCAATACTCGGTTCATTGAAAATGGTTAGTTTAGTGGGAGTGGGGAATCACGAAAGATAAATATTAGAGAATGGCAAAATGAAAGATCCACAGTGAGCACTTCTACTCAAGTTGTTATCCCCACACCAAGTGTTTCTACTTAAGTTGTTGTTCCTTTTGTTGCATCACAGTTATGCGATATGCAAAGACAACAAATTGATATTTGAAACACACAAAGTGAACACATAAGTGATGAACTAAGTGACAATATGCAAGTCACAAATGAGCAAGTGATACCACAAGAAATGACATTACGAAGGTCTACAAGACAGAAAAGATCAGCCATATCGAATGATTATGTGGTTTACTCACTTGAACATGAATCTGAATTAAGCATTGATAAAGATCCAGTCTCATTTACATAAGCCATGGAATGTAATGATTTTGAAAAGTGGTTCAATGTCATGAAAGAAGAGATAAAATCGATAGATGTAAATCAAGTCTGGGAACTAGTGGAGTTGCCTAAAAGATCAAAACGAGTTGGCTGTAAGTGGGTCTTCAAGACCAAACGAGACTCAAAAGGCAACATCGAAAGGTATAAGGCCAAACTTGTTGCCAAAGGTTACACTCGAAAGGATGGTATTGACTATAAAGAGACTTTCTTTTTAGTCATTAAGAATCATTATGGCTTTGGTGGCTCACTATGACCTATAGCTCCACCAAATGGATGTAAAGACCGCCTTTTTAAATGGTGACTTAGAAGAGGAAGTGTATATGGACCAACCTAAAGGTTTCATAACCATAGGGAAAGAAAATGTGGTGTGTAAATTAAAGAAATTGATATATGGACTAAAACAAGCCTCCCGACAATGGTATATTAAGTTCAATAATACCATTACGTCATATGGTTTTGTAGAGAACACCGTTGATCGATGTATCTATATAAAGGTCAGTGGGAGCAAGTTCATTATATTAGTCCTATATGTCGATGACATTCTTTTGGTTGCTAATGACATGGGTTTTGCATAATGTTAAGAAATTTCTCTCTGAAACTTTTGAAATGAAAGATATGAATGAGGCATCCTATGTGATAGGAATAGAAATATTTCGCAATAGATCACAAGGATTGTTAGGATTGTCTCAGAAAGGCTATATCAATAAAGTATTAGAGAGATTTAAAATGGAAAATTGCTCAATAAGAATAGTTCCAATTCAGAAAGGGGACAACTTCAATGAATTGTAATGTCTAAAGAATGATTTGGAACGAAAATCAATGAAATTCATTCCCTATACTTCGCCGGTTGGAAGTTTGATGTATGTTCAAACATGCACTCGGTTAGACATTAGTTTCGCTGTCAGAATGTTAGATCGATATCAAAGTAATCCTGGAATAGATCATTGGAAAGCTGGAAAGAAAGTACTTAGGTACTTACAAGGCACTAAGGATTATATGCTTACTTATAAAAGATCAAGTCATCTCGAAGTAGTAGGTTACTTGGATTCAGATTATATGCTGGATGTGTAGATTCGAGGAAATCTACATTTGGTTACATGTTTCTGCTGGCCGGAGGAGCAGTTTCATGGAAAAGTGGGAAGCAGTCTGTCATTGCTACTTCACCTATGGAGGCTTAATTTGTAGCATACTTTGAAGCTACTATTCATGCATTATGGTTGTGGAATTTTATCTTAAGGCTTGGTTTGGTCAACAATATAGAAAAGCCGTTAAGAATTTATTGTGATAATTCTGCAGTCGTTTTCTTCTCTAAGAATGATAGGTATTCTAAAGGTGCGAAACATATGGATTTGAAATACTTATCTGTTAAGGAAGAAGTACAAAACCAAAAAGTGTCTATTAAGCATATTGGTACTGAATTGATGATAGCGGACCCGTTAACTAAAGGTTTGCCACCAAAAACATTTATTGGACATGTTGAACGGATGGGCATTATAGACAGGTCCTCATTCTCTTGAAAGTTAATGTTTTGTACTGCTCATATCATTGTGACACTTATGAATTCAATTAAGGTCATGGTTTTGTTTGTGTTTTTGTTATCTACATTAAGTTGTATACAGTTATAGTTTGTAAGATAACTAATAGTGTATTTAAAAATGACAATTTAAAGTCTCAATGTTACTCAGTAAAGTTATTATAAATTATGATGATTATATGATACATGGAAGGAATCATATCGCTAAAAGATATGTGACTGCCATGATCCAATCATCTTAATTCAATCAAGTATTATGGTTTGATGATCTTTAAGTATGGTGCACACTTATTCGTTATTGATTCATCAAGTCATAACATGGGCTAAGTGGGAGATTATTAAATTAATTGACATAAGTGGCCCTTATTATTTAAAGTATGACCAAATATAAAAGGTCTAATATGATGGTCGGTTAAATATAACGGTAATTTGGGTCATTGGGTTTAAAATCCCTCCACTTTCCTTATTCAAGATAACAGTTACAAGAAAAGAGTGAATCACTCACCCTATTAAAGATAACGGTTATAAGAGAAGAGGGAATCACTCTCCCTATTAAAGACCATTAAAGACAACTGTTATAGAAAAATAAAAGGGATGTGATTTTTAGAGTTTTCTTTTCCTTTTCTCAACCATCAGAGAGAAACCGAGAAAACAGAAAGGGAAAGGGGAAGAGTAGGAGAAATTCATCAAAAGACAAAATCAGAGGAGGATTCTTATCTTCACAATAGGAACCTGACATCATGGATAAAGGTATGTGAAATCCATTACGATTTGCATATTAGTATTCATATAAAGAAAAGATCTTGCATTACAGAATTGAGAATTTTGGTAAAAGAAATTTTCCCTTTTTTTCTAACATTACCAACTCACTAACAGACATGTTTCCATTCTAATACCCAAATCCAACCCGTGGACCCACACAGAATGACCTGATCACACGGACCCTTCCCACAAATACCCAAAATTATGTTTGGAAATTTCCCCTTCATATTAGAACTAGTCCCCATCTATGCACTCACACAAACTTATTTTTAAAATCCTAGAACACCATAAACAAGATCTAACAACCACTTTGATATGAGGAAAATAAGAGTTGAATAAATAAATACATGGCAACAATAAATTGAACGCAGGAATGGATTGAAGGCGCAATAATAAGAATTAAGAGCCAAATTGCAGACACGTGGAGGCTTCAGATTAACGAAGTAATTTAGGAGTCGTAGCTAAAATAATTAGGAGGAAAAGTATAGAATTGCAAGCGCGTGGGAATTTAGCACTGAGGCAATCATTCAAACTTTCTCTTTGTTTGTTAGCACATTCTCTTTCTGTCTCTCACACACTATTTTTCCTTCCATAAATTTTCCATTACTCGATTAACCTCAAGATCGCCTCTTTGGTTCCCCAGCCAGATCCTCTTGGATGATACTTACACCCACTAATCAAAGCCTCCTTCTTCCTTTAAACTAAGAACCAACACAGGTCAAACATTTTAGATGAGACAGTCGTATAGATCAAACCTTAAAGCCCCCTAAATTAAAAATCAAAGTATAAGAATGACAACCCTTTTTGCCAAAACCTCTATCTCTTGCAAGTCTAGACACCAGAAAACTTCAAAAATTAAGAGTTTCGTATTACAAATGGTATGTCTTAGATAGTGATAAATTATATGACAAATAAATTAAGTATAATTTAATTTTCACGTCGCATAAAATGAAAAATATCTTAACTCATATGAATATGAGTATTAGTTATTCAACAGATAGAGAAATTTTAACTCATATAAATATAAGTACTGTTTACCCAATAAATTATTTTTTTAAAAAAAATAACAATTTGTGAAAAATAGTATTAATAAAATATTTAACAAGGAAAAAGTAGACAAAAGAGTCCTAATTCTTGATAAAGAGTGCATTATTTGAAAAATATTAGCTTACATGTCATTTAGAGAGAGAAAAATAAAAAGAATATTAACAAGGAAAAATCATAAAGTAAATTAAAGTTAAAAATATTGTATTGTTGTTCATGACAAGTATTTAGGTTGGTCACTATTTTTACTAAGTGTAATTATACTTTTAAACCCTAATAAGTTTTAGTAAAACAGACTGAGATCCATTAGTTTAGAAAATAAGATATTTTTCTAAATTAATAGTTTTTTGTATTCTGATCACACCTTAAATAAATAGAGGTAATTCTAAGTCATCCTAAGGTCATCTTCAGGGCCTATCATCATTTTGTGTCCACTATGTCTTCCCAAGGGTATGTTATAACATCAATCATAACACACTTAACATAAAAACTATTTATATTCAAAGAAAAAATTTGAAATTTTGTTATAGGGTTATTATATTTTCTTTAAATCATCAACAGTAAAACTTACAAAGACATCATTTTTGCCATCATATAGTCTATTGCTTAAGACATTCAACAATCAACAAGCATGGGACTTTCTAGAAGCAAACATTTTTTCCACCATAAATAGTCCTCCAACAATCATCTGAATGATGTTTGTCATTAATCTCTACTCTTGTGGCAAGCTTGTTCCTTCTCTTAATCTTTCAAGATATAGGTGTGCCTTTTAATGTTTGTTGTAGTCTTGATCTCCTAATTGAGATTCCTCACCTTGACAAGCTTGCCTTTCGTGTCTATTCTTGCAAATGAACTGACATAAATGGCCTTATTTGATGAGTTATTCAATTTAACTTCATCCTGTAACTTGTAGTATTCATTAGTAGTATGATCATGATCTCCATAAAAAGTGACAATATTTCTTAAATTTTGACAACTAGTGTTACTTTCATCTTAAATGGTGGAGCCAACAAGCTTTAATCCTAGATCTTTAGAAATACTTGTAACAAAAGAAAGGTGATATAAGTGCAATTAGTGAACTTTTGCCCTTATAGGGTGTGGTTGCTAAAATTTTGATTTAGGGAAGAACTTTAGGACTTTTTTCCTTAGTGATTTTTGGTGTGTTTCTTAGCTTATTCTTAGCATGATCATTGGTCACCTAGGACTAGGTCATCTTATTTTAGGCTAAGCTAGCCTTCTTTGCATTAATAAACCTCTTAATCTTTGTCATGAGCTCGACAAAGTCTCATAACAATGTTTTGGCCAAGAAAAAAAATGAACTTAGATCTTTGCAAGTAGCCTATGAAAATGACATAAAAATTTTGGGTTATAAGTCCACATTTAACATTGATATGTTAAAATGAACCACAAACTCTCAAATTGGTTTAGTTAACCTTTACTAGATTATGATGAAAGTCAAAGAATTCTTTTAGTGCCTTTTTTTACTAATAAACCTTGTCACAAATAGTTCCTCCAATTATTCAAAACTCTTAATAAAGTGAGTTTGGAGCTCGAAGTACTAACATTAAGTAGCATCCTTTAGGAAAGTTGCAATGATATTGCATATGGTTACATTTGAGGTTATATAAAGAAACATGAGTGTTTAAAACTAACTCCAATGCTTTATTGGGTCCTTAGTTCTATCATAAATTTCTAACATAAGGAGTTTGAACTTGTCTTTAATTGGGGTATTTTCAATTTCCTTAATTGTTGCATGTCTTGAATTTTCCAAGGTTGCTATTTAGTCCTACATGTCTTTTAGTTGTTGGGCTAGCTAATCCACCATTTCTTCCCTTTGTAGCATTATAACACTTTGTTAAGTAAATAAGGGAGGGGCTCCGAGACATATGTTAATGACAATACTAAGCTAAGGAAGGTTTTAATGAGGAACCCTACGAAACTACATAGGATGAGAGCTAGTCATACCTAGCCTAAGGCCAAAGAGATTCCTCCTCGAGGTGTTGTTCACTAGGTGGTTTTAGTGCTAGTGTTTAGCTTAAATGATTCCTTCTTAGTTTTACTTTAGCCAATTTTCTTATCTTAAAGGATGGTCATTTTTTGCTAGGGAGTTTCATATTAAGCGTTACCTAATGTAGAGGTCTTTTTTCCTTGCCTATGTGTTTGGACCCATTAAGGTAAAGGTACCTTACTTTGTAAGGAACATTATGAAACTTGTTATAAGTGCTTATATTTGGTTCTCCAAAGAAACAAATTATGCTAATATTACCATTCTAGGTGTTTGGTCAGTGGAGGTCATATTCCTCCTAATTCCAAATGTTGTAATAATGGCCATTAGAGAGAATGAAAAGGAAAGATTTGCATTATGACTTTAAAGTGAAGATGTTATGTCAAATATATACTTTAAATGCAAAGATATGATGCGAAAAACCCCAAAAAGATGTGACTCAGGGACCCAATGCACACAAGGAATCAAGGAACAACCAGGAAAGCTAAATTAGAGTTTAATAACATAAACCCTAGACCCAACATTCAAAGGAATACAAACTTAAGGTATTAAAGAAGGATATGGACGCCACACTCCAGAAAAGAAAGGAATTGAGAGTGATAAGTCGAGTTGAATGTCACAAGAAGAAATATTTCTTGATAAGTTCTTTAGCTCTCAAAAGAACCAAAGGAGAAAAACCCTTAATTTCTATTTCACTCAAAGTTGTTTGATCTTATTTGTTTGATGTCTTACAAGGGTGCCTATTTATAGGCTAAGATAGCAATCTTAAAAAGGCACAAATTCCTATTTAGGATAATTCCTTATTTAGGAGGAATTCCTATCTAGGGATAAATTTCTTACACAGAAAGTAAACTTCTAATTTAGAGTGACTGCTACTACTTTATTCTAACTCTTTAAATACTCCAATGATATTAATAAGGCCTGGACTCTCTTTCAAGTTTGAATTCGTACTATTTGAACTTTGTTGGCCTGAATGTCCTTAATCAGCCCATTTAGTATTTTTTTCATCTTTCTAGCTCTGACCCATGTTATTGGGCCTTTTGGAATGTGTAATGAACCTCTTGTATCGATTAAAGATGTAGCTCGTGTTATTGGGCCTTCTGGAATGTACAATGGATCTCTTGAATCCATTAAAGTTCTAGTTCATGTTATTAGACTTTCTGGAATGTGCAATAGACCTCTTGCATCCTTTGAAGCCTTCCAACCTTTATTTCTACAATTCTCATCATTCCCCCTTTCCTCAAAAAGATTCATCCTTGAATCATCACCTTGTTTATACTTGATGATGTAAGGAAAAGTCTGAATGAATTTAATCTACTTAGCTTGTCTTTTGTTCAACTTTTCTCGTATAAGTAGGACAGAAACTGCACAATGACTCATGCTTCCCCTCACATATCCTTTGAAAATAAGTTCTTCAACCTGCCTTTTATGCTCTTTTGTCTCTTTAGGATTACTCTTATATGTTAGCTGGATTGGGATGGATGCACCAGGGATGAAATCAATTCGATGCTCAATTCCTCTCTTGGGTGGCAATCCACTTGGGTCATTGTTAGGGATTACATCTTTAAATTCCTACAATAAGGCAACAACAACACTAGGCAAAGATGGGTCAAACTTGTTAGTGTTAAAATAAACCTTTTTGTACAAAAGTATGATCATAGGTTGTTTGGCAAAAATTGCTCTTTTGACATCACTTTCTTTTGCATTGAAACTTTATGTTTTCTTCTCTTTCTTTTATGTTCTCATGTTTTCTCCTTTCTTTTCTCTTTTTTCAATCTCTTTTTTTTGTTCACTCTCATTTTAATCTTTAATTGATCATCATAAACTTGTTGAGGTGATAACGATACAAGAGTGATGGGTTTTTCATTCATTACAAAGGAAAATCGATTCTTGAATCCACTATGCATAACTTGCTTGTCAAATTGCCATGGTCTTCCTAATAGAATATGACCCACATGCATAGGTACAACATCACATAACACTTCATCGCGATACCTTTCAATAGAAAATGATATGAACACTTGCTTATTTACCTTAATTTCACCACTCTCATTCAACCATTGAAGCTTATATGGCCTAGGATACTTCATAGTAGGTAAATTCAGCTTCTCAACCATAGTTGTGCTAGTAACATTACTGCAACTCCCACCATCAATAATCATACTACATACTTTATCTTTGATGAGACACCTCGTCTGAAAGATATTATCTCATTGCCCTTTATTTTCTTCCTTCACTTGCACATTTAATGCTCATCTTATGATAAGAGTTATTCCATTAATCAGATATTTCTTTCCATCACTTTCACCCTTTGATGATGACACAGAATCATCATTTTAATAGTCATAGGCACGTTTCAATTATCTTTTTGTTCTAGGAGCCTCATATTCTTTATACCTGTTTTGCAGCTCTGATATTGTTTTAGCTTGCTCCTTCATCCTCTCTCTCATATCATCAAATCTGGTATTCATATGCTTAAATTGTTGTTGCATAACTTTGATCATAAAAGACATGTCAACAGCTCCCTCCTGAGCAGCACCTTTGTCTTTCGAAGTCATATTATTTCTTCTAATTTAGAGTCAGCCTCTAATACCAATTGATGTGAAAAACCCTAAAAAGATGTGGCTTAGGGACCTAATACACATAAAGAATCAAGGAACAACCAAGAAAGCTAAATTAGACTTTAATAACATAAACTCTAGACCTAACATTCAAAGGAATATGAACCTAAGGTATTAAAGAAGGATATGGATGCCACACTCTAGAAAAGAAAGGAATTGAGAATGATAAGTTGAGTTGAACACCACAAGAAGAAATACCTCTTGATAGGTTCTTTAGCTCTCAAAAGAACCAAGGGAGAAAAATTCTTACTTTCTATTTCACTCAAAGTCATCTGATCTTATTTGTCTGATATCTTACAAGGGTGCCTATTTATAGGCTAAAATAACAATTCTAAAGAGGTACAAATTCCTACTTAGGACAATTTCTTATTTAGGAGGAATTCCTATATAGGGAAAAATTCTTACATAGAAAGTAAACTCCTAATTTAGAGTGATTACTATTAATTCGTTCTAACTCTTTAAATACTCTAATGATATTAATAAAATTTAGACTCTCTTTCAAGCTTGAATTCACACTATTTGAAACTTAGTTGGCCTGAATGTCCTTAATCAGCCCATTTAGTGCTTTTTTCATCTTTCTGGCTATGACCCATGTTATTATGCCTTCTAGAATGTGCAATGGACTTCTTACATCGATTGAAGCTGTAACTCATGTTATTGGGTCTTTTGGAATGTGCAATGGACCTCTTGAATCAATTGAAATTTTAGCTTGTGTTATTGGGCTTTTTGGAATATATAATGACCTCTTACATCCTTTGAAGCCTTCCAACCTTCATCTTTACGGTTCTCATCAAGATAAAGGGAACATAGGAAGCATAAGGTGTTTTATTTGTTCCATTAGCTTTAAGTAGAAATATGTTGATTGGAACTATAGTGATTCAGTTATGGACTATAGTGATAAAGAAAGGGAGAAATACACAACATGTCATTCTCATAAACAATGTCAATTGATGGGATTCTAGGTTGATATCTCCAATATGCTTTAGGCCTTTTTAGTAAGTTTGCAAGACAAAAAGAGACTAAAGGCAAAGATGTCTTTCACTTTAGCACTCCAATGTCTAAATTAGTCCTTTAGAGAAAGAGAAAAGTGGGAAGTAGGTTTAATGAGGTTGAATTGTCATTACCTTATACGAGGATTCAATTGGCCTTTTTAATTGACTCTAATAAATGGGTTTCAAATGTTGATGTGATAGCTAATTAGGCTTAAGAAGCTTTGGACCTAGCTTTAAGTCATACTTAAACTCAATAAACAATCTGAGCTTTAGGGTTGAGTCTAGCTTATGGCTATTGATGGGTCTTAATTGAAAGCGAATTAGGTTGATTCTTTATTAAGGATAACTAGGCACCAATACATGTGATAATCAAGTCATAAGATGTAATTGTGGCTATTAGTTTATAGCTATAGATGGTTCTTATGTATATGTTGGACTTGTAAAGAAATTGCATAAAATAAGTATGAAAAAGTATTTATTTCAGATATTGGAAATGTGTGTAGACTATCTTAAACCTTGACAATCACTAATTCTTCTATTCACATATGAGACAATAGTTTATGGCTTTTTAGAAATAAAAAGTCATTCTTAGTCTTTTTTGTCATTATTTTCATTAAATTTCAAAACCTACATTATTTTTACAAAGGTTCTCTAAATTTCTTTTAGAATTTAATTCATTCAATATGTATTTCACTTATACTTCTTAAAATCCTCAAAGGTATTTTATTTTTTATATACTTTAATACCATAAAAAATGACATATTAATTTTATTGAATCAATTGAATTATACAATTCAAATATATTGATAGTAAGTAAAAGAATTCAATTTAATTCTTCTATTATATAATTGATTCAATATACAAAAATATAATTACTCTCTCAAGTTAATTAAATTTTAGATAAACTTTAAGGAAATAAAATTAAATTACACTAAAATTTTAACAATACTAAAAAATCATGAGAACTTAAAGAAATTTTATGATATGGTATAAATTATTGTAACATTTTCAAATTTTAGGGAATACACTAGACTTATAAACAATTATATATTTATCATTTTCCTATTGCATTATCCAATGCAGTCATCAAAATTTGAGTGGGACACCAATGTCCATTGTTTTTATTATTAGTAGATCAAAAACTCATAAGTCATTCTTTCTAAAAAAAATAAAATGGATGGAAAGAAAATGTCTTTATTAAATAGAGGTTTAGCTATAACAAACTAGGTTATTAATGGGAAGGGAAAAAAACAAGAAAAAGGAGAAAAAATGGCTTACTATAAATGTCAAAACTTTGAAGACAGTTTTTCATTTTGGTATAAATTTATTGTTTGGTTATGAACTTTGGTGAATTTTATGACTTTGAGTCATTGGTTCTTCATTAGTCCAATTTAAATCAACCACTTTGAGAGGTTGCTAATATGGGTTTTCCATTGAATGTTGTTAAAAAATATTTGTCAAGTTATACATGACATTTAACATAGCAAAAATGAGACCTATAATATGACATACTTTTGATGATGTAGATGTCTCACTACTCTCTCATCCTATTGCTCCCTCTCTTCTCACTTTTCTTTCTAGCCTTAAGCCTTCTCCCTATCCTTACTTTCCTAGATTATGACTCTAGTTCATTGTTTCTAAAACTAAATAACAAGGGGAAAAAGAAAATAGTTATAAGAATTATGATTTAAAGGATGCCTTAAAATTTGATCTTGAGTAGGATAACATACTAAAAATCCACATCAAGAGTTTAGTAGTGTTTTAGATTTGTTTAAAAATACATGTTATGTCTAAAATTGCTAAAAAGAAAAGTATTATTGACCAAAGTTTTCAGCACCAATTAAGATATATTTTTAAATTACATGACAATTTCTCCAAATATCTAATTTGTATTGATTTTTTATTTGCCAATTTGGAGTGAATTTGCACAGTTTTAAATCAAATATCAAACAATAACAATTCACAAGATACAAAATTGTTGTGATAGATTTACTAAACTATTAGATACAAATTGATTATTTAAGTTAAATAATAATTGTAGTAAAAATAATAACATAGTCAAAACTCAAAGATATAAGAATTTACATGGTTTAACATTTAGCCTATGTCTACAGTAAAAATGATGAAAGAATGTTTCACTAAGAAATAACAAGAGATTTATAGATTGTATTCAAATAAATCTCATTACCTAAAATTATGTATACACCCCATATTACTTAAACTCTAAAAATACTTAATGATCATTTTTTCTTGAATTATAAATCTACTACAACCTAAGGCTTTTATAGTCTTATAACTTAGACTAAAGGTTGTTAACACAAGATAAATTTCCTTATTTTCTCAACAACTTTAAGGCATCATTAATGCCTTTAGTTTTCCTTTTTTTTTTTTCTTTTCTTAATCATTAATCTTGGTTACCAATAATAAGAAATGAGGGGCATTAATTTCTTAATAATGGCCTTGGTCTTCCTAACTTGTAGCAGCTTATTTTATAGAGCCTTAATTCAAGACATACATCTTAATGAATCTTTACATTGACTTGAATTGTGTCAAGACAATTATAGTGTTCTCTAATCATCTAATCTCATATCTCAATTGTTATGAACAAATATCAAATCCAAACAATTTTGTAATTTAGTTGCAAGGATACACCATCATATATGTAGGATCATCTACTATACTGATCTTTCCTTCTAAGACTCCTTCTTATGATATTTGGCATTGATGTGCTTAGACATCTTATAATACATTTGATTTTTGGATAAATGTATTACACTTTAGCTATCACATTTTACAATAGCATAGTCTTATTGTAATCCCAAATCATTAATAAGACCTCATAATCATAATGCTCTATTTACTACTTTTGTAATTATCATGTATTTCGTTTTTGCTATAGACATGACAATTATAAACTATATAATTTCCTTCCAACTAATAGCATAACTACACAAGAGTGAAAATATAACATCTCAAGGACCTCCTCTCATCCAGATCTCTAGCATTATTGATATTAATGTATCCAGCCATATTAATGCCAACAACACTAGTTTTTACTAGACCAAACCAACATTTGTGGCTCCTATGAGAAATCTAAAGATCCATTTCATCGTCTCCTTGTAAGCTTTACCATGATTTCCTATGAATCTAGAAACAATGCTGACAACATGTGAACTGTTAGTGTAAATATGGACCATAGCATACATGACACTACCAATTGCACTTTTATAAGAAATATAAGCCATTGCTCCATTCTTTCTTCTATTTGAGGTGACTAAGTTGCAAATCGTTTGAAATGAGCTATTAATAGAGTGCTCATAAGCTTGCAATTCCATATACTAAATCATTCCAAAACCTTTTCAATATACCTTTTTTTTCTTTTGACAAGTTCAAGGTCTTAGTGCCTTGATTTCTATGAATCTCTATTGTTAGCATCTTTTATAATACTCCCAAGTCTTTCATTTCAAACTTGCCATTTAATTAAACATTCAATTGATTAATTTTTGACATGTTATTTGTAGTCATCAACATGTCATTAATATAAAGCGATAGATAGATGAACAAACCATTAGACAACTTCTTATAATAAACACAACTATCATAATTACCATTGGAATAACTGTTATTAATCATAAAAGTGTTAAACCACTTGTACCATTGGTTGAGTGACTAATTGAGACCATAAAGTGACCTTTTTAACAAACATACATGGTCTTCCTTCATTGGATCTACAAAACCCTTAAATTGATGCACGTAAATCTTTTACACGAGATTTTTATCTAGGAATATTGTCTTAACATTGAGTTGCTCTAATTCTAGGTTAAACTATTATAAGTAACATCTAAATAAAACTACGCTTTATAATGAGAGAAAATACTTCATGAAAACCAATACCTTCTTACTCTGTAAAACTCTTTGCAATTATATGTGCCTTGTATCATGTATTATCAGCTCCTAGCATTCTTTCCTTTCATTTGTAGACCTATTTGCACTAATGATTTTCTAACCCTTTGATGGTTTCACTAGTTCCTAAATTTGATTCCTTTGCAAAGAATTAAGTTCCTTTGTCATGACAATAAGTCATTTAAAAGATTAGGAACTGAAAACTGCCTCTTAATAGGAATTAGGTTCTGAATCATTAATCTCTTTAATTATTAATAGGGAAAATGTAATTGATTCTAATTTTTGTTGCATGGGTAGTCTAATTTCTCTTCTGTCTCTACCTATTATAATACTATAAGAATCCATCATTTGCTTTGCAGCTTTTGATTTAACCTATTAGGAAAATTTTATAGTTTTTAGTTGAACTTCTTGCTCTTCATTCTCATTTATTGGTTGGAATTCCCTGTCTTCTCGTATTGGATTTGGAGCATTTAACTTTGACTCCACCTATTTATCATCAGTCATAATGGACTCCTTTACCTTCAAAGGCATAAAAAACTCATCAAAAGTGATATCCCTACTAATAATAAATTTAACTAAATTTAGATCAATACATTATAACTTGTATCTTTTAATGCCTATTGCATAGCCTAGGAATATGCACTTCTTTTTCCTTGGCTCAAGCTTTTCTTCTTTTTCATGGGTATAAATAGGATAACAAAATACTTTAAGATTAGAGTAGCTAGTCGAAGAATCAGATCATGCCTAACAATTGATCAACCAAGTAACAAGTCATATTGATATCTTCAACCCAAAAAAAAAAAAAAAAACCTTCAACAGTTTTGTTTGAGAAAGCATGTAGTGAAATCTCTCCAAGATTATTTTATTCATTATTCTATAACTCCATTTTACAATGATGTATGTCTAATTGTACAATGTTAAACGATACCTTTATTCTTGCAAAACTCATCAAACTTACCAAAATAGTATTTCAAACCGTTGTTGATCTCCTCTTGATTTTTGTATCACTCTACTTCTAGATCAAGATCTTACACTATTTGAATTTGTTGAATACTTCACTCTTTTATTTAAGAAAATACACTTACACTTTCTTTGAAAAATCATAAATGAAAATTAACAAATATTGTTACCACCTTTGGACAAGCTAAATATAATCCATCGTTTCTTTAATTCTATGAACCATTGTACTAAACTCGATTTTATTTTGCTTTCCATAAACATAATGTTCGCATAACTTTATGTTGCTTATTTCTAACTTTCAAGCAAACCTTGTTTGCTCAACTTGATGATACCCTACTCATGTGGCCTACTTTCATGCACCATAATTAAGTAGTGCTAGAACTTGAATTTATTGTTAAAATATTTGCACCACAAATATCGTACATCTTTGGTAATAACATAGGCCATTTACCAGCTTTTCTTTTGAATCAAGATCAATGTGCCTTTATAGACTTGAAGTATTCTACCTTCAATTAAGTAACAGTGACCAATGTAATCAAGAATACTTGATGATTTGAGATTCCTTTTTGAGTTTTGTAATGCACCAAACTTCGAATATGTTGATAATGTCATCATACATCTTAATTTAGATAGTAGCTACACCAACAACATGTAGTGTCTTATTGTTTTCTAATAAGACTATTCTACCACTAATTGGTTTATATGTGACACCATCAAAACACTATCACCATCGGTGTTTTGTCCTTCATTGGCTACGTTTGTTGCATTAGTGGAATAATCGACTCTCTACTTATATATATATATATGTATGTATATATCTCTGTGCTTGGGGCAATTCTTCCAAATATGTCTCTCTTCATGACTGTGATAATGGGTCACTTTATTATGTTTGGATTTGGATTTAGACTTTGTGTTTGTTACTGGTCATCTTGTAAGTTAATTTGTTTCTAACAATCAAGTCATCTACAGAATTCTTTATAATTCTTTAATCATCTACTTCTTTAACTTCCTTGAATTTAATGATGATCTTACATCATCTAAGGAAAGACTTTCCCTAGTACTTAACATCATGTCGGTGAAATTCTCGTAGGAGGAAGGTAGCTTGCATAGCAATATGATATCTTAGTTCTTATCATCAATTTTGACATCAATATTTTTCAACTCCAAAATTAACTTATTAAACTTAATAAGAAAATCTTGCATTAGTGTTCCTTCCTTCATCCGAAGAGTATAGAGATGGTGTTTGAAATACACTCATTTGGTTAAGGACTTGGTCATAGACCAAAACTTTAGTTTATACCATAAACCATTAAGTGTGGTTTGACCTTCAATTTTGAGTAGTACCTCATTTAATAAGCACAATTTTATTGTACTTTTTTCTTTCTACATGAGTTCCTCCTCTTTTGCCATTATCTTTAGTATTTCCTTTTTGTCGTTGAGCACATTAGCTAGCCCCTCTTAGACTAACAAAGTCCACATTTTGAAGCACCATATATTGAAATCATTTTAATCATTGAGTTTTTCCACTTTGTATTTTATTGTCAACTTTTCTTCCATCACCAAATATATTTGAGAATATGTTGAACATTGATACTCATATGTTATTTAAGTGAAATAATAATAACGATAAAAATAACAACATCCTCAAAACTCAAAAATACAAAAATTTTTGTGGTTTAATATTTAGCTCATATCTACAGTAAAGATGATAATAGAATAATTTACTATGAAATAATAGGACATTTATAGGCTGCACACAAATAAGTTTCATTGGCCAAAATTTCATATAAACCTTACGTCACTCGACTCTATATTTTTCTCACAAAAAATGCTTAATGGTGATTTTCTTTTGTATGATTAGCCTACTACAATCCAAGGCTTTTATAGCCTATTAACTTGACAAAAGGTTGCCAACATAAAATTAAGAAATTAACTCGACAACTTCAAAACATCGTTCAGACCTTTTTTTTAAAAAAAATTTTTTTACAAGTCGTCAATGTTGGCTGCAAACAACAAGCAATGGTGGACATTAATTTCTTGATAATGGCCATGGTCTTCTCAACTTTCAAGAGCCTATTTTGCAGGACCTTAATTCAAGACCCATATCTCAACAAAAACAAAGAAAGTTCAGCTGGAAGAGAAGAAATGAGCCTCCCTACTGGAATTTGGACCGTCCTATTCGGGCGCCAAAATTTTTAGTGACATAAAGGCAGAATCGTATGTTGTGCATTCCTATGACAAATCGGGTTATTCAATTATTTCCTCAACCATCCAAAAAAGAACCTTGGCAGGGATTTGGCAAAGGCAACAAGGGGAAGGCTCAAGGCTAGAGAGAGGAAAGAGAAGAGAGGAGCAATGGGGAGAGAGAGAGACGAGTGAGAGGTCTAGCTCAACCCAAAAAATAGAAAAAAATAGTTCTTATTGTGCCTCCCACATTTTTCACATATGTGACTTAACAGATTTTTTGTTTTTTTGACAAAATTTGATAGAAGATTCACGTTGATCTATTTTTTAAATGTTAGTAACTTGGATCGGACAAATTTATAATTAATGACTTAAAATTACAAAATTCGGAAAATTAATGGCTTCATTTTGGACTTATCCTTTTATTTATTTTATCTTTAATTATTTATTTTTCAAACAGAATAAAGCCAAGACTAACAAGAATGCTCCCTTTCAATGTGGAAAAAACAAGATTAATGTTGGTAGTGTTTCCCACTTTGGAAGCATATCTGTACGTGTTTGTTTGCTTTTGATTTTGTGCGATCGTGTTGTGATAGTGACAGAGCCAAGTTACCTCTAGGTTTAAAATGCCTAACAAGTGCTTGGTTACAGGTTTTATGCAACCTTAATTTTCATAAAGATCTTATTTTGGTATTTTTAATTTTATAATAATAATAATACTAATCATAATAGACCTATATGGTAATAATGAATCACTAATTCACTCTCTGTCCAAAAAAACAACAATTTTCTTTTTTTTTTTTTTTTGGTTATTATGGTTAGATGATGTGTACGAAAAATAAGTTCCTATTGCTAGGCATATACGCAAGTCAGTTTCGGTTAGGTTGATACATATATTCCAATTAAATTATTAGTGTCAGTTTGAAAATTTTAAAAATTGTAACCAAAGTAATAAGAAAGTAAAACTAGTTAAATTGTTATTAATAGTTGTAAATTGGTTTTGTCGAAAATATTCAAAAACATAACTAGACCAACATAAGAATGAAACTGATCAAACCATTATTAGCAATTGTAGCCTGGTTTGGTTAAAAATATTCAAAAATGCAACTAAACTAACGTAAGAGTAAAACCAATCAAATTATTATAAGCAGCTGTACGTTGGCTTAATCAATTCGGTGTCTTGAACCATGTTCATGGGAGAAAATAAACTTTCAAAGATTTAGGTTGCAAGAAAAATTACATAAACCATATGGATAAAATTCTATTTTAAGTAAATCATTAAAGAAAACTAACTACATATAAACATAAATGCAAATAGACAGAAGTTCCAAATTTAGTTGCAAAAGTTGGGGTTTTTCAAGTAGTCCACATCTCTATAAAATATAATTTTGAGATTTGATATTGTTAGTCAACTAGTTCATTTTGACAAATTTTGAATTTTCAAGCTGCAACCCAACCATTGAATACGATTTACTTAAAATTACAAACCATAATCAATCTATTTTTAGCAAGTTAGGCAATTCTAGTTTGGTTTTGGTCAAGTTGGACATTTCATGTATGCTTCTACCTATTGCTATCATTTGGAAGCTAGAAGTAAAAGGAAAAATATCACCCAATATGGTTTTGCTAGGAGATCTTTTTTTTTTCGTTCTTTTTCTTTTGGTTCTATTATCGGTCTTGTAGGCTTGGGACCAAGCCTTTGATCTCAACACAAACCTAAGGAGGATCATCCAAAATCTACAAGTAATTTTTATGGGAAGATTGCATGGTAATAAATTTTTAGTTGATTTGGTTTGATCATCTCACAAGCATTTAGTTTTCTTGATTAATGACAAATTTTCATTTATCAAAATAAAAATCTCAGGAAGATCTAAGTGGCAAAATGACTCTTACATAATGGTAGAATTTAATATGTGATTTATTCTTGAGAACTCATCAAAGGATTAAGTTTTTTGATAAAATGATTTTTTAACATAATATCATAATTTTATGACCAATAATCTTGAATTTAAATCATGATAGCCTCACATTTAATTATAAATTTTTTAGAGTAAAGTAAGTTTGTTATTTGTTCAAGTTTTTAACCCAATAAATTTATACATGAGAAGATGTGTTAGAGTTTAATATATAATTTATTTTTAAAACTTTATCTCATAACTTAACCTTTTTGGTTTAATGGCTTTTTAATATAGCATTAGAGTTTAGTTCAACTTATTATTTACACTCATCACCAAGTAATTTAATCTTTTTCATATGTTAAATATAATTAATTCAACCTAGTGAGGCCTAATATAAGAGGGTCTATTTGTTCAATGTAGTCTTGTTATACCACATGCCACTTAGTTCTAGTATATATATAAAAACAATATATGTTAAATAGTATAAAATCTCTTATCAATTAAAGATTAAATACAAAGACTTTAGATAATTTATAATATTTATGAATTACAAATTTAAACTTTTTAAGTAAATTTAAAGTTTTGAGTTGCCTTTTGAATAAGAGCCTAAGAGCATTAACACTTTAGTAAAAAGCTATCCATGGCATGTCAACATGATGTAAAAAATTGCTAATATTTTTTATCAATTCAAGTGATCTATCAAAATTACATGTTGAGCTTAATGATGTTGTTTTATCTACATTGTTATGATACATCATGTAAGTTGATAGAAAATATCAACAGTTTTTGACAACAGAATAAATCTAGTATAAAAAAATTTTACAATAATAAAATTGTTACATTTTAAACATCAAATTACATTTATTACAACTCACAAAATTAAAATTTGTATATTAACCCAAAACTCACAACACAAATTTAATTGTATTAGTGAAATTAATGTAAGTATGTATAAAGGAAGTGATTCACCTAACTCCTTAAAAGAAAGGCCAACCAATTCATTCACAGTCTGTCTAGACAATTTGAGAGAAACCAAAGAGAACTATTTGGACCAATTCACAATTTATCTACACAACTTAGATGCCTTTTGTTGCTACATTTGAAAGTAAAGTTATATGATTGTTCTTACTTAAGTGCCTTTAATTGTCTTCAACGTATAACTTCTAGCATTATTATTAAGCTTTCATATATCTATTCCAACAATTGCTCCTTATTTTTAAATCAAAATTTCAATCACTTTTCGTCAAATGATCACTATGATAGGGATCTAGCAACATTTCTTTTTATCTAATTGATCAACGTTAATAAAATCTTTTTCTATCCACTTTATCCCATCCATTTTTTTTTTTATGACCACAATCTTAAACATATGTTATTTATCTTTCTTATTCCATGATATCTATGATATGTCAAATTTTATATATGTTATTTTTTTAGTTGATTTTATATGGTTTAGCTTATTATATTATACTTTATGAGAATTTTAAAATCATAGTAATGCATGGAATTTGACTAGCACTAAAATATAAACTTGAAGCCATAACGATAATCTCTTTAATAATAATTTCCCCTTTCATCCTCATGTTATTTTTTCCTTTTTCCAAAAAAAAAAATTGTGATTAACTTGTTAAATTAATTAACATGAGTGACTCTTGTTATTTGAAGTATGACCCAATATAAAAGGTTCAATATAATGGTCGATTGGATATAATGGCAATTTGATAGATAAACGATTACGAGTAGGATAATTGTTATAGGAAAAAAATAACGATTACGGGTAGGATAATTGTTATCGGAAAAGAGGGATAATTTCCTAGTTGATAGATAAACGTTACGGAAGGAAAAGGTAACGTTTTAATTAGGATATTAATTCCCTAATTAATGATTTAATTAGGATATTAATTCCCTAATTAATGATAATGATTTAATTAGAATATTAATTCCTAATTAATGATAACCATTATGGAAAGGATATAAACGTTATCATTAAGTTTTCCCGTGAGTCGCTCAGCCATCAGAGAAACAGAAAAGGAAAGGGAAGAGTCGGAGAAAACTGAGTGAGAGAGAGATAGAAAAGACAGGAAGACAGGAAAGGAAAGAATCCGGGAGGAAAGGCAAATCTTCTCAAATACAGATCGGTAAAGAGATCTTCACCTCCGCGGTAGAGAATCGACATGGACAACGGTACGTTGATTCCTTACAGTTCATTTGCTAGTATTCGCTTAAAGAAAGATCCTGTATTGTGGAAATTAAATTTTTGTTAAAGGAAAATTCAGAAAAATATCATTTTTATTATTATTTATTTTTCAACAATTTGTATCAGGGTATAGTTTAGCGAATACTGCGTTATTTTCGTTTTCCCTGTTGCGCCGGAAGGAACGGGTGAAAGAAAGCGGTCGGCATAGCCGGGATCCAAATCGATCCGGGTATGGCGAAAGGAATCTCGGTGAGCGCTGTGTTTCTGCGCGTCGCCGGGGAAGCCCGACCGGGGCCGAAAGGGCCACCGGCGAGTGCGACCCGATCGACGGCCGAAAGGGCCACCGGGAAAGGGCCACCGGCAAAGCGTGACCCGACCGGGGCCGAAGGGGCCACCGGCGAAGCGCGATCTGACCGGGGCCGAAAGGGCCACCGGTAAGTGCGATCTGACCGGGGCCGAAAGGGCCACCGACGAACGCGAGGCGAAGGGGCTGAATGGGCCACCGGCGAAGCGCGACCCGACCAGGGCCGAAGGGGCCACCGGCTAAGCGCGACCCAACCGGGGCTGAAGGGGCCACTGGCGAAGCGCGATCCAACTGGGGCCGAAGGGGCCACCGGGGAAGTGCGACCCGACCGGGGCCGAAGGGGCCACCGGCGAAGCGTGACCCGACCGGGATCGAGGGGCCACCGGCGAGCGCATGTGGCCGGGACCCGATCGGCCTGCTGGGCACGGCAGAGGCTCGGCTAAGCCTGGATCCAGGTGGTGCCGGCAGGGTTGACTGGAGCTCCAGCCCGGAATCCTACACTATCGGAGACTGTTGGTTGGAATAGTGCGCTGACCACTGGATTTTACGTCGCTTGTGGTTGTCGTTCGTATCGCGGGTGGTTATCGGCGTAAGGCATAAGCCGACTACGGAGAAAAGTGCGCTGCCAGTGTATTGGCCTGTGTCAACTCCCACAGAATGGAAAATTAAAATTTTGAAAGCTTGTTAGTCACCAAAGTGGCATGGTTTGAAAAATTTGAATGACCGTAAATTTCAAATTGTTCATTTTGATGCTAATAAAAGGTTGTACATGAACAATTGTAGTTATTAATTATAAAGCTAGGAGATCATCCAAAGATGGATCATTGCCTATAATTAATAACATTAAAGGGGATTAATTGATATACTGAGTAAACATGATTGTATGTCCAAAGATAACATTCATGTTTCACTCTAGTATGATTGATTGATCTATTAAAGTATATCTAATTAGCATCGTTATTGATTAAAGTCATGTATTTGAGGATCACCCAAAGGTGGACTTAAATACATAGTCAAAGTTTGTAATGTATGTATCTGAATCCATCAAAGTTTACTCAAAGTATTAATGTGTAAATTTGGATCATATTTGCAGCCTTCAACAACGTTTTCGCCCTAGGCAATGCAATGATCAAATTCAATGGGCTGAACTATGCAGAATGGTCTGAGCATATTCAGTTTCATTTAGGCGTTTTGGGCTTAGACCTAGCGATCATCACAGATAAAAGGCCTACAACCATTATAGAGACCAGTACAGAATCCGATAAGTCTTTTCATGAGACTTGGGTACGGTCCAATAGGCTGAGTCTGAATTTGATGCGAATGACGATGGCTGAAAATGTCAAGCCATCGATGCCTAAGACCGAAAATGCAAGGGAATTTATGGTGAGAATTAAAGAATATTCTCAGTCAGACATAGCTGATAAATCCATCATAGGAACCCTAATGAGTGAGCTGACGACCAAGAAATTTGATTGGTCACAGCCCATTCATGATCATGTGACTAGTATGGCTAACCTAGCAGCAAAATTAAGAACGATGGGAATGGATGTGAGTGAATCCTTTTTGGTTCAATTCATCATCAACTCATTGCCTCCTGAATTTGGCCAGTTCCAAGTGAATTATAACACTATTAAAGAGAAATGGAACTTTCAAGAAATTAAGGCCATGCTGGTTCAGGAAGAAGGGAGATTAAAGAAGATGAGGGATCACTCCATTCATCTCACTGTTCGCAATGAGGCTAGCAGTAGTAAGTCTAAACCATACCGGAAGGGTAAGAAGAAGGACAAGGCCTCTATAAAAGTCATAGGAGGTTAGATCCAAAAGGATCAGAAATGCTTCTTCTGTAAAAGGATAGGTCACTTCAAGAAGGATTGCCCAAAAAGGAAAGCTTGGTTCGAAAAGAAAGGTATGTACTGTATATCAGTATGTTTTGAATCAAACGTAATTGAAGTACCCAACAATACTTGGTGGTTAGACTCTGGAGCTACTACTCATGTGTCACATATTATGCAGAGATTCCTTTCAATCCAGACCATAACAAGAACTGAGAAGTTCCTTTACATGGGAAACAGAATGAAAGCTCGAATAGCGGGAATTGGGACGTACAGATTGATCTTGGACACTAAGTGTCACTTGGATCTAGAAAAGTGTCTTTATGTTCCTGAATGTGCTAGAAATTTGATTTCTGTTGCAAAGTTGGATGAAGAAGGATTTAATTTCAAGATTGGAAACGGTGTATTTTCATTGTATAGACATTCGTACTATTATGGATCTGGTACTTTGGTTGATGATTTGTATCGTCTTAATCTTGATGCTATGTATGCTGATTCTCTATTTCTTGTTAAGCATAGTATAGGTAACAAACGTAATATGCATAATGATAGTTCTGCTTTCTTATGGCATCAAAGATTGGGTCATATATCCAAAGAAAGGATATTGAGGTTGGTGAAAACTGATATCCTACCTCAATTGGATTTTGCTGATTGGGAAGTGTGTGTTGATTGTATAAAAGGAAAACAAACAAAATACACATCAAAGAACCCAGCCATGAGAAGTAGTGAGCCTTTAGAATTAATACACACCAATATATGTGGCCCTTTTGATATTCCCACATGGGGTGGTGAGAAATATTTCATCACATTTATAGATGACTACTCACGATACTGTTACTTATATCTACTGCATGAAAAGTCTCAGTTAGTAAACACCCTGGAGGTGTTTATTAACGAAGTGGAAAGGCAGTTAGATAGAAAAGTAAAAGCGATTAAGTCAGACAGGGGTGGTGAATATTATGGAAAATTCAATGAAAGTGGACAATGTCCTGGTCCATTTGCAAAATTTCTTGAAAGTCGAGGCATATGTGCACAGTACACAATGTCTGGTACACCACAACAGAATGGTGTAGCGGAAAGGCGGAATCGTACACTTATGGATATGGTTAGGAGTATGTTGAGTTACAGTACTGTACCTTTATCCTTGTAGATGCATGCATTAAGGACCACTGCATATCTGCTGAATAGGGTTCCTAGTAAGGTTGTCCCTAAGACTCCCTACGAGTTATGGACAAGTAGGAAACCCAGTTTAAGACACCTTCACGTTTGGGGTTGTTCAGCAGAAGTAAGGATATATAATCCACATGAAGGAAAACTTGATGCAAGAACCATTAGTGGTCACTTCATTGGCTATCCTGAAAAGTCTAAAGGGTACAGGTTCTACTGCCCTAACCATAGCACTAGAATAGTTGAGTCTGGTAATGCTCGATTCATTGAAAATGGTCAGTTCAGTGGGAGTAGGGAATCACGTAAAGTGGATATTACAAAATTGCAAAATGAAAGATCCACAATGAGTACCCCTACTCAAGTTGGTATCCCCACACCCAGTGTTTCTACTCAAGTTGTTGTTCCTTTCGTTGCATCACAGTCACGTGACATGCAAGGACAACAAATTGATACACGAAATACGCAAAGTGAGCACATAAGAGATGAACCAAGTGACAATGTACAAATTTTGAATGAACAAGCGATGCCACAAGATATGGCATTACGGAGGTCTACTAGACATAAAAGGCCAGCTGTATCGAGTGATTATGTGGTTTACTTGCTTGAGCATGAATCAGAATTAAGCATTGATAAAGATCTAGTCTCATTTAAACAAGCCATGGATTGTAATGATTCTGAAAAGTGGTTGAATGCCATGAAGGAAGAGTTGAAATCGATGGATGTAAATCAAGTCTGGGAACTAGTAGAGTTGCCTGAAGGATCAAAACGAGTTGGCTGTAAGTGGGTCTTCAAGACCAAGCGAAACTCAAAAGGCAATATCGAAAGGTACAAAGCCAGACTTGTTGCCAAAGGTTACACTCAAAAGGATGACATTGACTATAAGGAGACTTTCTCTCTAGTATCTAAGAAAGACTTCTTAAGAATCATTATGGCTTTGGTGGCTCAATATGACCTGAAGCTCCACCAAATGGATGTAAAGACCACCTTTCTGAATAGAGACTTAAAAGAGGAAGTGTATATGGACCAACCTGAAGGTTTCATAACCACAGGGCAAGAAAGTTTGGTGTGTAAATTAAAGAAATCGATATATGGACTGAAACAAGCTTCCCGACAATGGTATATTAAGTTTAATGATACCATTACGTCATATGGTTTTGTAGAGAACACCGTTGATCGGTGTATCTATATGAAGGTCAGTGGGAGCAAGTTCATTATATTAGTCCTATATGTCGATGACATCCTATTGGCTACTAATGACATGAGTTTGTTACCTGATGTTAAGAAATTTCTCTCTAAAACTTTTGAAATGAAAGATATGAATGAGGCATCCTATGTGATAGGAATAGAGATATTCCGTGACAGATCACAAGGATTGTTGGGATTGTCTCAAAAAGGCTATATCAATAAAGTCTTAGAGAGATTTAGAATGGAAAATTGCTCTACAGGAATAGTTCCAATTAAGAAAAGGGACAAGTTCAGTGAATTGCAATGTCTAAAGAATGATTTGGAACGAAAATCAATGGAATCCATTCCCTATGCATCATTGGTTGGAAGTTTGATGTATGCTCAAACATGCACTCTGCCAGACATTAGTTTCGCTGTTGGAATGTTGGGCCGATATCAAAGTAATCCTGGAATAGATCATTGGAAAGCTGGAAAAAAAGTACTTAGGTACTTACAAGGCACCAAGAATCACATGCTTACTTATAAAAGATCAAGTCATCTTGAAATAGTAGGCTACTCGGATTCAGATTATGCTGGATGTGTAGACTCGAGGAAATCTACATTTGGTTACGTGTTCCTCCTGGCTGGAGGAGCAGTTTCTTGGAAAAGTGGGAAGCAGTCTGTCATTGCTACTTCCACTATGGAAGCTGAATTTGTAGTATGCTTTGAGGCTACTGTTCATGCATTATGGTTGCGGAATTTAATCTTAAGGCTTGGTTTGGTCGACAGTATAAAAAAGCCGTTAAGAATTTATTGTGACAATTCCGCAGCTGTTTTCTTCTCTAAGAATGATAGGTATTCTAAAGGTGCGAAACATATGGATTTGAAATATCTATCTGTTAAGGAAGAAGTGCAAAACCGTAGAGTGTTTATTAAGTACATTGGTACTGAATTGATGATAGCGGACCCATTAACTAAAGGTTTGCCACCGAAAATATTTACTGGACATGTTGAAGGGATGGACATTTTGGATAGGTCCGCATTCTCATGAAAGCCAATATTGTGTACTGCTCATATTATTGTAACACTCATGAATTCAATTAAAGTCATGGTTTTGTTTACGCTCTGTTATCTCCATTTTGTTGTATACAATTACAGTTGTGAGATAACTAGTGGCATGTTCGGAAATGACAATTAAAGTTTCAACGTTCCTCAGTTAGGTTATTATGAATTATAATGATCATGTGATACATGGAAGGAATCATGTCGCCAAAGGACATGTGACCGCCATGATCCAATCATTTTGATTCAATCAAGTATTGTGGTTTGATGATCTTTAAGGATTGTGCACACTTATTTGTTGTTGATTCATCAAATCATAACAAGATCTAATTGGGAGATTGTTAAATTAATTAACATGAGTGGCCCTTGTTATTTGAAGTATGACCCAATATAAAAGGTCTAATATGATGGTCGGTTGGATATAATGGCAATTTGGGTCACTGGGTTTAAAATCCCTCCACTATCCCTATTTAAAGATAATTGTTACAGGAAAAAGATAACGATTACGGGTAGGATAATTGTTATCGGAAAAGAGGGATAATTTCCTAATTGATAGATAAACGTTACGGAAGGAAAAGGTAACGTTTTAATTAGGATATTAATTCCCTAATTAATGATTTAATTAGGATATTAATTCTTAATTAATGATAACCATTATGGAAAGGATATAAACGTTATCATTAAGTTTTCCCGTGAGTCGCTCAGCCATCAGAGAAACAGAAAAGGAAAGGGAAGAGTCGGAGAAAACTGAGTGAGAGAGAGATAGAAAAGACAGGAAGACAGGAAAGGAAAGAATCCGGGAGGAAAGGCAAATCTTCTCAAATACAGATCGGTAAAGAGATCTTCACCTCCGCGGTAGGGAATCGACATGGACAACGGTATGTTGATTCCTTACAGTTCATTTGCTAGTATTCGCTTAAAGAAAGATCCTGTATTGTAGAAATTGAATTTTCGTTAAAGGAAAATTCAGGAAAGTATCATTTTTATTATTATTTATTTTTCAACATAACTACCTCATTTTGTCCTTTTGTATTTTTCTTTATCATGATTTTACTACTATACCCTTTTACTCTTTTAACAACTATATATATATATATATATATGTTAATAGACTCAAATAATAAAATTCAAAAAAAATTCAACTAATTTAACTTTCATTATAACTCTAACAATCTCCTAATCTAGATTAATAAATCTCCCTTAATCTTAATTTGGTAATACTCTCAATCCTAACATATACTTTAACTTGATAAATACTTTATATTTCAACAACTTCGTGAGAATATCTGCTACTTGATCTTTGTCTCTCTCAAAAAATGAAAACGAGTATCAATATGTTTACTCCTTCTATATGTTATTAGATTTTTAGTTAAATTGATTACAAAAATATTATTAATAAATATCATTGCAGGACCTTCAATTGAAATATAGATATCATTTAGTAAATTATGTAACCAAATAGTTTGACAAACACATACTCTGCTTTATAGGTTGAAAGTGTCATAATATTGTTCCAAAGTTGAAATAATAACCAAAAGTAACCTACAAAAGTATAACTTTTAGATGAAAAATAAAGTAGGCTATGGTCATATGTTTTTTTTTTTTTTTATGTACCATATAATCCTTTTAGCAATTTGCATATAAGGTTAGCAGGGAGATTCTTAAATTTTATCGATCAAACTAACTTCATAAGATATGTCAGGCCTCGTGTATGTCAAAGATCTTAAATTCAAACACTCTACTTAAAACATGTAAAATCAATAAGTATTTCATTACCTTCCTTAGATGATTTAGTGCCAACTTCAATAAGAGTTCTCCCATGATTTCAATCATGCATTTAGAACTTCTTTAAAAGCTTAATAGATACCTTTTTTGATAGATACAGATTTCATCATCACCTTGAATCAACTTAATACCAAGAAATAAGACATTAGGCCTAAACTTCTCATCTCAAATTCATGCATCATAGATTGCTTAAAGTCTTTAATCATTTTAAGATTATTGCTTGTAAAGATCAAGTCATCAACACATAAACATGCCAATAAAATATCGCTAAAATCATTGACTTTTACATATAAAACATACTCAAAATGACACTTTTGGAAGTTGGTCTCATGGAAGAAAGAATCAATACACTTGTTTCATGCTTTAAGTGCTTATTTCAGGCCATATAGTGCTTTCTTCAGCTTTTACACCTTTTTTTCTTCATTCCTTTCTTCACAAAACTTGGTAGACATTTAACAAACACTTTTTCTTGAAAAGGGCCATTAAGGAAAGATGACTTTACATCCATTTGATGAATTTTCCGATGATTTTACATAGCTAAAGCAATTATAATTCTAACAATCTTTATTTAAGTAACAGAGGAGAATACCTTGTGATAGTCATGACCAAATTGTTGTTCAAACCTTTTTACAACCAATCTTGTTTTATTTCTCTATACTTCTCCATTTGATCTCTTCTTAGTCTTAATAACCCACTTCACATCGATTGCTTTTTAACCTTGTGGAATGTTAGTAAGCTCTTATGTTTTATTCTTCTCAATGGTCTTGATTTCTTCATTTATAACATTTACCCACTTTGTATCTTGGATTACCTTATCAAGGACACAGGTTCGCAATTTGCAAATGTGGCAAAATGCACCAAATCTCCATCATCATGAATGACATTAAATCTAACTAATTGTTAACAATTTCCCTTTGGCCCTTTATTATTTGGAGCTTATGGTGTAGGATTATGTATAACAATTAGTGAGACTTCCTTATTTGAATTAGGGATTACAACTTGAGTTTTCTCTTCTTCTAGAATAACAATTAGACATCTTTAAGAGTTATTCTGCTCCTTTAATTCAAAATTTTAAGCTTAATCTTTAACAAAGGTCATATCTTTACTCACAACTAATTTTTTTTGTCATAAGGTTGAACAACTTATATCCTTTTTTTATGTAACCAAGAAAGATAGTTTTCACTTCATGATCATCTAATTTTGTCCTTGTCTTTATTAGAGCATAAGCATAAGTAATAGAACCAATGACTTTGAGATGCTTCACACTAGGTTTTAAACTACTTCGTGTTTCTTCAGGAGTAACATTTTGAATACTTGTTATTAAAGATCCGTTCAACAAGTAAATAAAATACAAAATAGCTTTTGCCTAAAAGGAATTGGGTACTCCTTTAGCCTTTAACAAGCTTCCGTTATATTCATAATTAATATATTCTTCCTTTTAGTAACTCTATTATGTTATAGGGTGTAAGGAATTATCACTTCATGATTGATTTCTTGTACTTCATAATACTCCTTAAACTCATTAAAAATATACTCACCACCTTTATTAATTTATAAAATTTTAATATAGTACCCATTTTACCTTTCATTATAAGTCTTAAAATTCTTAAAATAGTCAAACATCTCAGACTTCCTTTGCATGTTATAAAGTATCTTCTTAGTAAAATCATTAATAAAGGTAAAGAAATACCTATTGTTGCCATTTAATGGAACAATCATTAAGCTATAAATATTATAGTACATTAGCTAAAGTGGTTGCCTTGCACACCATTTTTTTTGTTACAAAAGGCTATTTGCTCTATTTTGTAAGAATATAAACTTCACAAATCTGATTAGGATGATGTATCATAAGCAAACTTATCAACATATTTTCTTGTCCAAGTAATATTAAACTAAAAAAATTTAAATGACCAAAATGAAAATATCATAATTAAGACTCATCTTTTTCAATGACATTAAGAAAAATGTAAACATTAATGGAAATATCAACTCAAAACATCCAATTCTTCATTAAAGGAGATTTAAGGAGTGTACCTCTCTTATCAATAATTGAGAGATAGTTATCATGTAATTGTATGTTATAACCCTTTTCAAGTAATTGGCCTAAACTAAGTAGGTTGTTTTCATGTCTAGTATATAAAACACATTTAAGATGTAATTATGATCTTCGTTCTTCAACTAATGAGAGTTCACCCCTATCCCATCATTGGAACACTATTATCATCAATAAACTTGACCATAAGGCCGATTGACTCATTAAAATCAATAAAAAGCTCTTTCCATACATATGATTGGTAAAACCAATATCAAGGAACTATGTGTTGTAATTTGGCATTTCTATAGTTATAGTAACCATTATAATGGTTTGATTTTTATTGTTTATATCTTCCTTTTGTTTACAATAAGCTAACTGATTATTCTTTTTAGACTTGTAATCACTAATATAATGGCTACGTTTGTGATATGAGAAACACTCAACATTGGATTTGTCATACCTTCCTCTACCACAGCCTCTTCTTGAACCTTGATCTCTATACATCTACTCTAATCTCCTTTGGTTATTGTATTTATTGTCTCCATCTTTATAATTGTTGTAGTGACTTTTTTGACTTTGATTGTTATAGTAGTTACCATCATGTCCACATCTACATCCTCATCTCTTACCACAAGAAGAACCTTTCTTTTACTTTAATTAATCACTCTACTTGCTTTTGGTAGGAGTCTGAGTTCAGAATACTTGCCTTATTAGCTTTCCAATATTCTTCTTATTCATGCATTGCCCATGAGTTTGCAATGTGTATGTTAGTTCATCAACTGACATTTAAGACAAATCATGTACTTTTTCTATTACAACAACAATATACTAGTACTGCAGCATAAGTATCTGCAAAATCTTTTTAACTTTCATTTGATTATTTAGCTACTTTCCATAAATTATCATTTGATTTGTCACAAAAAGAACTCTACTTATGTAAGCTAAAATAGTTTCAAAAACTTGCATTTGCAAAAGCTCAAATTGACTTTGTAAAGTTCAAAGTTTGACCTTTTTAACTTTATCCACACCTTAGAGTGATGTCATCAAGATATCATATGCCTACTTTGATGAAGTTGCTTCTATAATCTTCTTAAGTTTTTCATCATTCACCCCTTAATGGATAAAATAGAGCATTTTTTTCTCCTTCTTCGGTAACTCTCAATGAGCAGCTCATTGTACTTTTGTTACATCTGTTACAAATATTATAACTTTATTCCTCAATTCATTGTAATCAAATAAAACTTTCATTTGCACATACCATCAATTGTAATTTTTTCAATCTGAAATAGGAATTAAAATTAGAATCATGTCATTTATATTAAATTTTTATGATTTACATATCAATATCTAACTTTTATACTTATTCTAATCAAATCCCCAAACATTTCTTATTTTCAATCTAGTCTTTAAACTTTTATTATTTTTAACTTATCCCCTAATATTTATTGTTTTTTAATTCAAACCCAAACATCGGTTATTTGCAATTATGACTCAAATTTCTACTATTTGTAAGTCTAGCCTCGATTTTCTTCTATTTCTCCTATTCCCTGCCAAAGTTGACTTTGACAATAACCAATGATATACTAGCATGTCACTAGGTGAAGGAGGTAGATTGGTGACTGGGGAGTTAAACAATAGTGGTCTGATATTGTGGCAGCAACTAGAAAAGGCACGTTAGCCATTAAAGGGATAGTGGTTGAGCCTTAGATTTCTTCCAATTGATGGCATTTTGGTGACATTATGGGCTCATAGAGGCCAAATTTATGGTTAGTGGTGTCCAGCAATACAAGGGGCAACTTCAAACAAGGCAGTCGACAACACTTGTAATAAAGCGCGGTGGATGGGTGCAGTCACCAGTGATTCAAGCAATGAAAATTAACAGTCTAGTGACTTCTATAACTCCGAGGACTTTTGTAATGGCTCTAATTATTCTTTGATGGCTCTAGCAAAATTCATATGTTTTGTCTCATTTAGGATCAAAATACTCATTTTGATACCATTGTTAATACTCAATTATAAGATAATTCTCTCTTTTATTTAATTTTATAAAACACCACACACACACACACACACACTATACATATATATATATTAATAGACCCAAATAATAAAATTCAAATAGTACTCAACTAATTTGACTTTTATTATAATTTTAACAATTTCTTAATCTAAATTAACATTAACATTTGTCACACTTATATGGTGTCATGCCACCATGTTTAGTTTTAGGCATATAAAATGAGTTAGAAATTCATGATGAGTTAACACGAGGTCATTACTTTCTCCCCAAAAAACAGTCTATTAAGGTATGCAGTACCTACACTTATATAACTCAAAATCTCCTTCTTCCTATCCAATGTGGAGTCAGGTCATACCTATTTGTCCGTGATATTCTCTCCCACTAAATCCATCAATGTCCTCCTCAGAAATCAAGGTCTCCACCTACCTACTCCTTCCACATGAAACGTTTGACGGGAGACATCAGAGTCAGAGTCGGGTTGGCTCTAATACGATCTATTACAAAACCATTACTTTCTCCCCAAAAGGCAACTTATTAGAGTATGTAGCGTCTATATTTATATAACCCAAAATTCCTCACTTCCTATCCGATGTGGGAGTCGGATCATACTTACCCATCTGTGACATTAAGCCAGGCACAACATATGTTTTACTTGTTTCACATGTTTGAATATTTTAAGCAAAAAGTTGCAATTAGTTATTCATATTTAGTTGATTTTTTAGTTTTGGCTGCAATATTTTTTTAAAAAAATTAGTCTCTCATGTTCTTTTCATAAACAATTTGGGCTTTTTTTATTAGTTTATTATTAAATATATCACATGACATATCATGTCAATTAGTTATTACTTATTAAAATGTTATGTCATTAATTTTTAGTGAAATAAAAGTTTAAAAAAAGCTATAAAATTTTAAAATTTTGAAAAATAATAAAAAAATCCAAAAACCAATTAAAATTTTATCAATTAAAAAATTAAAAAATTCAAAATAAAATCTAAAAATTTACAACCAAATCTTAAAAATAGTTTTAAAAAGTCTAAAAAATTTATAAAAATCCAAAAATTCAAGAAACAAATTTGAAAATATCTTTTTAAAAAAATTTGAAATTTTTATTGTAAAAGAGAAAGATATAATATGCTAAATATCTATGTAATTTGGAAAATTTTTAAATAATCCAAAACCTAAAATAAAATCTATAAAATTAAAAAATTGAAATTGTTTTCAATTTTGAAAGACTCTAAAAATGAAAAGAAACTAAAAATTTTTCTCCTTTGCAGAATGTATCTTTCTCTTTTTAGTTAAAAGTCTCTAATTTCTCAAAAATACTTTCAAATTTTTCTTGAACTTTTAGATTTGATTTTTAATTGTTGGATTTAAAAAAATCTACAATTTTTGTATTTCAAATATTATTAAAAATTTCAAAATATTTTTCATATTTTTCTTTAAATTTTCAAATTTTTTTAAAAGCTTTTCAATCTTTTTGAATTTATATATTTTTGGAAAATTTTCAGTATTTTTAAAATTTTTAAATTTTTATTTTAAGTGCCACATCATTGATAATGTAATATCTAAGTCAATATCAATAACTTAATATGGCATGCCATGTTACACATTTAATGAAAATTTAATAAAAATGGATTAAGACCATTGAAAGAGAAAACCATGAGAGATTATTTTTAAAGGAAAAAAATGTTGCAACTATAATTTAAAAATAACTAAACTTGGAAGATCAATTAGTACTTTTTACTAATATGGTAAAAAACATTTAAATGTTTTTATTATATGATTAAATTAAAAATTTTATATGCATAAAACTCCCATGCTAACTTTTACAATCTAAAAATAATTGAATTATTAACAAAGTTTGACAATTTTTTTAAAAGACTTTTATAAGCAATGATTACAAAGAAAACTATAAATTTTATCTATTGCTTAACAACTACAAATTGTAAATGTTTCTTAATAGCTACATTTGTAGTCATTATCCAAGCAACAACCATAAAAGATCTGCCAATTTTCTTTTCCAAAAGTGTTGAAACATTACAAATATGTTGCCCTCTTTCATTATTTGAAACAAACCTTACTACTTCTTCTATAATTAGCTTCTCTCAATACAATCATCCTTAGAATTATTATGTTCATCAAATCTTCTTCTTTTTTTTTAAGAATCCATCAAACTTGCATTTTTATTTCTTAACAAATTATTTGTATTTTTTTTTTACTACTCTATCTACTAGTAAATTATTGGATTAATATACATATTTATCTATAACTTTCTCATGTACTCTTAAATTTAGTTTGAACTTGTAAAAATAATTGTTTAGTAATTTTAATATTTTTTAATAACAATTTCAGCCAACCATTAAATTAAGAAAATGAATCTATTAATTAAATTAAGAAAATGAATCTATTAATTTATCTGACATATTCTGTTAAGATGGAAAAGAAGCTAATATGTAAATAAAGATAAGATGATAATAAGGAGCCATATGGGACTAAAGAATTATTGGGCTGAGCTAAAACCATTGAAGTCCAAATGGAATTTCATAGTAAAATTAGATATCTTATTATTAAAGATTAAAAAAATTAAATAAAGATTAAACTAAATTAAATTAAGCTTTGATCTCTTACCAAAAAAAAAAAATGTTATCTCCTTCAAGTTCAAAATTAAATAAGACCCAAAATGAGAAACCTTAAGTTTTACTTTCAATTTCATTCTTCATTTGCTTCTTGCTCATCTTTTCTTTGTCATTAGCTTTTTGGGTCTTTTTAGCATATTCTTCTTTTCTAGATCTCACGTGCCTTACTCTATAGCCTTAAAGGTTAAGAGAAAGCTTCATACTTGGAATGATGGAGACTACTAAAAGTGGCAAATTTGGTTGTGAATCATCATGGTCTCAAATAAGTATAGGAATAAAGAAAATCCTTTGCAAGTATAAAGCACCAACTCAAATTTATATATCTCGGAGTCAAAACAATTTAAGAAGAAGATTTCTAGGTTGTGGATTTTGGAAGCAAGCCAATTATAGGTTCTTAGATGATATGACTCAAAAGTTTGCAAAGTGTATAAGGGGTAAGAATAGATTTGATTGCATGAGAGAGGGACATACCTACCATTTATTTTTGACAAAGCACATAAGAGAGGAAAATAAGTCAAAAAAAGAAGGAAATGAATAATATAAGTGAGAAAATGAAAAAAAATATTGTCTAAATGTATTGAATTGAAACTAGAAAACAAGATATTAGTGCAAAAAAAAAAATGTATTCTTGAGGGGAAACAATAAATAGCTTTTGTATTTTTTTGTAGTTTACATGTTTGTTATTGTTATTAACTTTAGTTTATGTTTGAATGACAATGAAAAAGGCAAAAACATGCATTTGCTATAGTTTTTTTTTTTCTTATCATTGAATTTCTTTTAATCATATACTACCTATTTTATGGAAAATTTTAATTGGAAGTCTAACTTAAGTGTATCAAGTTTGGAGAATGTTTGCATTTTAATGAAAACTAAATTTGTATTAAGTTTGTTCAATTTGTATATAGATAATATGCCTTGTATTGAGAAAAATACATCAGAATCTATGTGCTCTAGAAAGGTAGACCATAAACTATTTACATTAATGATATCATTATCCTTATAAAATAAGTTATTATTTGATGTTAAATGATGACTTCAAAATACTACAAGTTCTCAACAAAAATAAGAGAACAAAAAACCTCATTAAATTATTTAGCTAGAAATTGTTGCAACTATGGTAGCAAAGTAATAAACATAACATCTTAATCAAAATTAGTATAATTGTTAAACTAACAAGTCTGCAATCTTAAACTATTTCAAATGCAATATCATATTATTTAAATATCAAAACCACAATTTAGCTATGATGTCAAGTTTTTATGTATTGATTCTTTATATTTATTCTATCTATTTGTTGAAATGCACTCAAGCCACTTGAATGTGTTATTAACTATCCACAAGATTGAGAAGCACTTGCCATAATCTAGTCAAGGCTAAAAACCAAGGTTCTAGGCTAAAGTAAAGACATCTAAAATGTCAAGTTAGATATATGTTACTTCAACATTGCAATTAATTTGCTTGAAGACCAAAATTATATTAATGTTTACATTACGAATTCCATTTAAAGTCATAACTCTAAAGCCTTTACTTGACTTTTCTTTGTTGTAACTTTTTTCTTCTATGCCATAATAGTGGATCAGCTCTTGCATTCATGCTACTTGTCCTTCTTCTTATAGTCTTAATGGCATATTGATTTAATAATGCTTTTGTTCCTAAGCTACTTACTATTGTAGTTTTGTCCTTTCTTAGTCTCTTTTTTTTTCTTATCATAGTACAAAGACAAATAATAATAACCTTAGTTTATAAGAATCAAACAATTGTCACATCAATTTAACTTGAATTGCATGAAGCCCTATTAGGTTTTAAATCCCTTACTTTCTCTCTTTGTGGCTTTATTGTACTTGTTAAGCAGTACTTGTTTCTTCCTTAGTCCCTCCTTTCTTGCCTACAAAAGAAAAAAAAAGAAAAAAAAACAATGAATAAAAGCATTACTAGAATGTTAATACACTTTGTAATTAAGATAGATAATAGTTCTACTTATACTTATTTTTACTCATACAATAAGCATTAGCAAGTCAGTGCAATGACGATAAGCATATCCATATAATATATAGCAAATAATGAGTTGTAATCATACCTTTTATTTGTCACTTATGATAGTCTAACCAAGTCCATCAGAAATCTTAATATTCTTTGTCAAAATATTCATAAACCAACTTAAATTCTCTTTATTTTCCCTCATGACAATAGTTTATGCAATAAGATACATTTAGTTATTACCATCCTTTCTAATTGTACTAAATAAGACTTCACCCTAATAGGTTTTTCTTTTATTAAATCATTCTCTAACTTAAACAAACTACTAAATTTTGTTGACTTCACTTTAGCATGATATGATCTTAGTTTGTTGTAGTGTTTTTCTATAGAGCCCCTTAACATATTAATAGTTTTTTTTTTTTTTTTGGCTTTACAACATTACATTTTGTTGACTATTAGGGGAAACCTTTCTTGTAGACCCTCTTACATCTCCTTCACACTCTAGCTAGACCTCTTTCAAAACTTGTGAACATATTCTTTAGCCAACCTAGTTATAGTTGTTTGTTTATTCCTTATAACTTTACAACATGTATTAATATAAAAAAATTTCTTTATTATAAAGGTCTTCTCTTTCTTCCATACATTGCATACACTTTTTATGTATATCCATATATAGATGTAGCTTTCATTCTCTAATCGCAAGTCCTTTTCCATTTTATGGCATACTTATTGATGATGGCATACCTTTGTATATAGTTCTAGAATTGAGCTACAACATCAAATTGCATCTTTGTTGTGAATTGTCAATCCTTATAATTGCAACCAAGTTCATATACTTTGTAGTTTTTCCTTCTTTTACTCTTTTTAGTTTGAATTTTCATATAATTTTCATCACTATTAACTAATGTATCAACCTCACCATCAAAGTCATCATTCTCATTATGTCATCCACCATGATTAAAAATTTACTCAGCCTTACCCATTGACATGTTAACATTTCCTTTTTTCATATAAAATTATGGTTTTGGTCCTAAGAAAGCCTCATAACTAAATGCTCTAACATTACTCAATCCTTACCTTTTTCTCCTTGCATTTGCATGCTTTTCATCATCAGTTAACAACTCATCATTATTGAGCTTATCTTTAATGTCATTCTCTTTATAAAGGATATATTTAAGATCTTATTCTTCTAAACTAAGATGTTTTTAGCACCACATTTATTGTCATCATTATATTAATCAGTCTCCCTAATCTACTATGCATGGTCCTTATCAAGTCTATTAGTCTCAGTACATAGCTATTGATATTGCTTACTAATCTATTATTCATGGTCTTTTTTAAGTTCAACAATCTCAATTTGAGCACACTTTACATTATGCCTTAGACCAGTTATCTCTTATGTAACAAATCAGGTAATAACCCCATCCATAACTTCATTTACCTTATCAACTTCATTATATACTTTCCCAACATTAATACAATCACTAACATTTTCATCCACATTATTAGCTTACTCTCATAGCTCAACACCACCTAAAAATTGCACATCCTTAACAATTGTAGGTTCACTAACCCCATGTAGAACATGCATGTAAACAATATACTCTCACATATCAACCATTAGATTTAGTATTTCTAGTAATGACTTATCACTTATCCTACTTAGTGGCTTTATTAACTCAAATGATTAGTTTGAGAGTCTAAACATTTCTTTGTATTGCTCTTTCTATCCCAAGCATGGATAATGTGTTAGTTATGATTGCTTTATAGACCTTAACTTAGCCCTCTTTATACTCTATCATAAGTTTCAGCTTCATAATCCCATCATGATAAATTTAAATAATAATCAACATTGTACATTATCAAGATTTAGCAATTATGTTAATGTATTCAAAAATAGGTACCATATCTCCAAATTAAGTGAAAGTTTTATGCACTTACCTATTCCTATATATGACACTCAAATCTAGCCTGAAATTTAGTTATGGCATGTAATAATTAATAAAATTATTGTCATTAACCTATATATGAAATTCTTAATTTAATGTCCTTAACCCAACAACATATAATAAGAACTTTCAAATAAAAACCCTACCCATATTAACCTCAAATAGCATATAGATACAATTTAGAATAAAAAACTCTGGACCCATTTATCCTAATAACCTAATTAATTGAATTATTAATCAAAAACCCTAATCCTATTTACCCAACAATCCATAAACATAATATTTAATCAAAACTCTAATTTGATTAACCCAAAAATATAATGTTTAAAACCCTAATCCAAAAATTAAATTAAGGTTAAATAGGATTTGTTAAACCCTTAGCAGACCTTAATCCTTAATTTAACAAATCCTATTCTGATAAATCACAAAAGGAACTTGAACATATAATATATTTTAAAAAATTCAAAGATACTTAATATAAGATCACTATAACTAGCCTTTTCCCTCTAATTTAGAAACAAGTGGGCTCCTTTTATGTTTGAAATAGGTCTTAACAAACTTTTTTTTGTTATCACTTTTTGTCTCTAAATGATTCTCATGGACCACTTGGTCCCTTCTCTAGAAACATTTTCTCATTTTCTCTCCCGTTCTCTTTATCACCCTTATAGCTTCTTCCCTACTTTCAAATTTAAGTTTTTTCATTTACTTCTCATTAAACTATAGTTTTGAGAGTTATATAATTTCATTTTGTTACAATTACATTTTTCTTTTTATTTTAAATATTTACTTACAATTTTTTTATTTACCTTAATCTGTATTTATTTTTTTAATTATCATTATTTTTTATTTTTTATTTATCTTAATCTTTATTTATTTATTTTTAATTTTTATTTATTTCTTTATCAATCTTTTTAATTTTACTATGAAATTTCATTTAAACTTTACATGAGTTAGGCTTTACTATGAAGTTGCATAAGTAGACCATTTAACTTTAATGTTAGTATCTCAATTAATAGTCAACATTTGAAAGGAAAATAAGAATTAACGATATATGGAAATATTTTGAAGTTGAAATTATTTATGGCAAGTCTAAAGTTGTTTGCCAAACTTGCAAAGCAATTCTTTCCTCTAAAAGTGCAAATGGTGCAAACCACTTAGAGAGACATATTGGCAAGCATATTAAAGCAAAACAAGTGGATGCAACTAAACAAATACAACTGACTCATGCAATAAGTTTTGTGGGTCTTTCTCATTATTCTCAAGTGCATATAAGAAGTGAACTTGCTAAATATTATGTTTTCAGAGGGTGATCATTTTTAAAATTGTATGCAAATTGTTGTTCAACCTAGTTTTTAAAAAGCATCTAGAAATATTGTTAATGCTAATGCTATGAAAATATATATTTTCATACAAAAATGAATTAATTTATTGTCTTTCTCATATTAATTGTAAAACTACTTCGACATGATATTTGGCATGATAAATATAATATATCATTTATTTGTGTGACTTTGTCATTTTATTGATGATTCTTGGAATTTAAATAAAAAAATTCTTAGTTTTCAACCTATAGCACGTCACATGGGTCATATGGGTGCAAATTTTTCTCAAGCTATTATCGATGTCACCTTGCAATATGGTATTCAAAATAAAATATTTTCTATTTCTTTTGATAATGCTACCGGTAATATTTCTGCTACTAATCTTTTGAAAAGTAATATAGTTCAATTTATCTTTTGCTAAAATTTTTTCATTTTATTTTTTTATCTTTTTTCATCCAACCATTTGAATTAAATAAATTATTTGTGCTGGAATTAGGTCCTATTATGTACGTTAGCAAACGTTATTTATTCCGGTAAGCTTTGGTATCTTATTTCAACGGCCTTTTTTTTCTTGTCTCTAAATTATAGTTTTCTTTTTTCTTTTTGTTCTATAGAAGTTCTGGAATATTTTTCTTTTTAGTTAGATTTAATGCGTTTTTTGCTAGCCTTTTTGTTTGCTGCGTAACAAATTTTCTTAAAAATCTTAGGTTTCTTTAAACATTAGCTTTGACTTCGTTAATATTACAAAATCTTCGTTCCAATAAAATTTAAAAATTTAAGATGTTTATTGTAATTAAAATATAGACATTAAACTTAAGTTGCACTATGAACCAAAATATTATAGTGTATTATTCTCATAGCTATAGCTTTATGTCATGTGCATTTAGTCATATTTGTGTAATTAAAACTTCATATAGAACTATACCAATTTCCAATTTTTAACATTTAAATCCGATGTACAATTGAATTCCTCTATTTTTCTTTTTCTGAAAAACAGGAAAACCCTTTCAATGCGGGTTATTATACCAGTAAATAAATGTTTGCAGTACAAGAAATGTGATAGAGTAATGAAACAAATGGATGACTGAGTATAAATACAAAAATTAATAAATGATATTAATTATCTACAGACGTGGATCTGCTTTTTTGTCTCCATACTTGTTATTGTATTAAACTATCCTTATATATTATTTTTTTTCGAGCGTAGTGTCACGTGGACACTACGTGTCTAACCCAGAAAATAGAAATTCAGGATAAATTAAACTTTTACGAGTTGACAACACTATTCAACCTTTTTGTTGTTCTTATTCTGCAATGGTTATAAAAGAGTACCGAAGTACTTAAAATATCTACTTCAAGAAATTTTTAGTAAAAATTAGTGAGAACACTCGCTTAAAACATTTAAAAAAAATTTCTTTAATAATTTTTTTAAAATATTTGTTATAAATATTTTAAATATTCATTTGTATCACATATTAAAAAATAAAATAATTATAAATAAATTATTTTTTTATTTATAAATATATTTTTAAATTTTTAATACAAATTTATTTACAAATTTTTTATATTTTTATTTTTTAATATTTTTAATTCATTTATTTATTTTTCACATATTTTTTATTAATTTTTTTAAAATTTTTAACATTTATTTAACTCATCTTCTTACCTAAAATTAATTAACTATCATGTAAGTTACCCCACATGAAGTCTCACTCCATAACAGCTGGCTGTCTTAACATTAGCGGCATGTGAGATAAAGAATGGCCCTACCATTAAATGGGTGTCGTGCACATCTGAAATTTCCGCCACCGGTGATAATATAATTAACATTGTAGCTGTTTGCTTTCACGTCCATTGATAAAATCAATACACGTCCATCGACAAACCAGTCTCAGTGTGCGAACAGTTCTTGTCCTGTCACATTAAATATTTCACAAGTGTCTGAAAATTAGGGGCCTTGGCATGTGAATAAGGACACTGTTCACTGTTATTTAATTTCTCCAGCTGCTCAGCAAAATTCTTTTACTGTAGAGTGAGAGAAGGGACAAAAAATATAATAAGGAAAACAATACGAATTTCCTGAAATTAGATGATAGATGGACTAATGAACCTAACGTATTCGATATGCGGACTCACATTAAAATGATCCATGCATACTTCCCTAGCTAACAATTATTTATTGGTTTATTAAACTTATCAAAAGAATGATTTTTGCCCTAATATGCTCAGTTTGATTGTAACTAATGATTAAGAAGAGTGGCAATTTATGATAATATTGCCTATGTAACTATGTTGCTTTCGACTCAAGGAAGGTCCCCTAGTCTGATTAAAGAAAATCTTTTTAATAATTCAATGGGAGCAATTGTCCCCCAACCAGACTTCTACCACACACACACACACACACACACACACACCTATATATTTTATATAATGTACCATTTGGTCTATCAAGTCTTGAGTTTAATGCTGATATTTGTTATGCAGTTTTAAAAATTATTTTCATTAATTTTTTATGCAGTTTACTCATAGTATTATTAGTATGCTACTTATAAAATGTTTAAATCAGACACTCCCCCAAGTCTTGCTCGGGTGGCCAAAGGGGCAGCCGTAACAGAAATATCTCACTTTCTTTACATTAGCCTAACACTACGAGTAAAGATAGCATACTAATGTATAAAAATTCAATTTAATACTTTCGTGTACAAAAAATTTAGTTATTATCTTAAGTCAATTGAATTAAATTAAACTAAAATTTTAACAATACTAGTTAAAGAATTATGACAACTAACTAATTTTATGACATGGTCTAAATCATTGTAATATTTTCAAATTTCGAGGAATACGCTAGACCGAGGAGCAAACGTATTCTTTAGGGATGGGGCCAATCGTCCCCACTGAAATCTAAAATTTAAGAATGAAATTTCATTTTTGTCCCTGCTAATAATTAGTTTTGACCTCTGCTCATTTAGAAAACTAGATCAAAAAATCATTTTTAGCTTCTCCTTCTCCCTTCTCGGATCCATAAGAGATGAAATTCAAATTGTCGTTCAAAAATCTGACTGGGCTGGCGCTTCAAAATACAAAATTTAACCAAGTTATTCACTTTATTTTGATAATTTGATTATTAAATTTGTATGTTTTGGCCTTGTTTTTCAGTTTCTTGGATCTCTCTACAGACGAAAAGGGGCGCTTCAGATCGGGAGTAACCATAGTGACAGAGCAATTTGAATGTTATAAATAATTATTTGGTTATACTATTTCAGGATTACGACAGGATAGTTGGGTGGACAAGGTGCGAACATTAGGGCTGAGAGAGAGAGAGCGAGAGAGAAATTATTTTTTGGAGCCTTTGCAAGGTGATTCGGCTTCCTATTAAAGAAAATTTGCTGGCAATCCTTGGTGTTGAAGAAAGTTTTAGCAAGCAAAACTTGTATTGTTCCATTTATAAAAAGCCTCGTTGTTAGAAACCTTACCCCTCCACCAAAGAGGAAACTTTGCGACATATTTTTGAAGACAATCGATTGGCAAATCTTTTTGGAAACATTTTTAATGTTCTAGTTGCAAATTTAGAATTTCTACATGATTGGTGTATCAGATCAACTTATTGCTGCAATTAATCAGTGCTAAAAATAAAAACAATCGGGCAGTGGATGCAAAATTTTAGCCAACGCTCTAAATGAAAACTTACACCTCATCTAATTGCCACAAGATCTCAAGGCTTCATAAAACTTGTACAATGACAAAAACATCCCTTTTCAATTGTAATGTGTTTGAGCTAATATCGAGAAGAAGAAAAGAGACAGCTCTTTGAGTGAGAGCAAGAGTTGTTGAAAGTGAAAGAGAAAAAAAAAAAAAAAAGTAAGAACATTTTAAGTGTGTAGAATAGGAGCATGTGAGCTTAAAATTGCCACATGGCCCGTTTCCTTCAAGATGCCATAACTAAAAGGAAATGAGCCATTTGGCCATGGGGCTATGAAGGCTAGAGGGGAACTCCTCTAACTTCCATTGATTATCCTCACCTTAGTAAGATACAATAGGCAAACACAATTTTGCTTGCTCAATTGGGCCAAGAGCAGACCAAGATGATCAGAATTAAACTTTAATGCATCACACATATTCTTCGCATTATGTTTCAACATATATATATATATTTTTTATCTTTGGTCAATGCGAGAGAATTCAAAATTTCAAAATTAGTAATTATGCTCCAAAATCAAGTATACCTTCCCAATTTATGTACAAGGTTAAGCTTGGCCCGAAGACACGATCATATGAGATAATTGAAGGATATTTTTCAACAAATCGACTTGCACACTGTTAAATGTTAATGTCGTTAGAGACATTAGCCATAGGGAAGCAAATTTTGGGAGAATATAATTACAATTTTTTAATGCATAAGAAAATGAAGCAATTACACATAGATGTAATGGACACAGCTAGACACAATAAATAAAATAGTACAACTTCTTACAATTTTTTTTGGTCTTTTCATATACTCTTTTTTTATATTATTATAATAATATTTGTATTATTAAATCTGTCCAAATATATCCACAATTTTTGTGTCCAATAAGTATTTTTATAAAAAAATATATATATACTAAGTAGACACATTGTCTAATAGACTCAGTTAAACAAAGTGTAGTTATACCACATAAATAGCATTTGATACTACATAGCAGAGTTGCATAAATATAAAATAATTTTTCATATGAAATGTATATAGTATCAAATACTATTTTATGTGGTATAAATTACATTGTGTTTATCAATGTCCACCAAACAAAATGTTTGTGTAATGAGATATTTTTATAAAAAAATCAAATTAGATAATTTAAAAGTACTTTCCATCATAGTAATGTTAAGACACTGGAGATAAAAGACAAGATCTCGTGTACTTTTTTAATCACCAAAAAAAAAAAATGAAGGTCCATTTTTTTATTCAAAAATTAAGGACTAATATTCTATGGTACATTGGACACATTTCACTATTTTTATATTCATACCTATTTATTTATTGAAATTACCCCTCACTATTACTTTTGATAGTTGAAATCGTCCACTCATGCACTTTTCCATCATCTTTGTCCATATGTCCACTACGTGGTTGCCAATTGGACATATAGAAATTGATAAGGATGCTACTTGATCAACATGATCTAACATGACAATCTTTTCGAAAAATTAGAAATTTGTAAAATTTAAAAATTAAAAAATTGGAAAAATACTCTCTCTTCTCTTTTTCTCTCTTCCTTGCACATCTGATGACTCTTTTATGGTAATGGGGGAGCCTGCCGATTATGTGCATGTCTATGATGTAAAAAATGGGTATGAGAAAAAAGCAGGAAAATAATTTCTTTAGCAAGATATTTGGTCTATTTTCACTCCTAATACACTGGCTCTTTATATAGGGGGATGGGACTGTAAATATACGGCAGCCTCCTTGAATACGGTCGTTGCCTACTCAAATCTTGACTCCAAAATTTTAGGTAGGGAATATAAATATATAACAAATATAAAGTAATATAAGAGTAATAAGAAGATAGTATAATAATTTTTTTATATTTAATTTTATTTATTTATTAAATTAAGTGAAATGTGATTAATTTATATTTTTTGTTTTTATTATATTACTTTGTAAATATTGTTATGTAATTTATTAAAAAAATAAAAATCCACAATTTGCAAATTGTATGGATAGAAAATGGGTCTTTGTTGAATTATCCTTATCGTCTTATGCTCTCCAATCCATCCATTTTCTTAATAGACTGGGTTTAGAAAGAGGAGAAAGAGAAAGAAAAGAGAGGTAAAAAGAGATGTGAGAATTTTTAAAATTTCTCTTTTTAAGTTTCACAAATTCTTTATTTCTCAATAAAAAAAAAATTGCATGTACCACCTGCAATGTGGTCTGTGTTAGAGAATTCAAACTATTTGTTTTTATTAAAAAAAAAAAAAGCCCGGGTGTTATAGTCAACCAACCAAGGAGTCCCTTATTATACCTATCAACTTCTATCTGTACACATGGCAGCCACGTGGATATACTCAAAGGAAAGATATATGGATGGGATGATTTGAGTTAACGGAGATAATAATGGAGGGCAATTTCAAAAAAAAAAAAAAGCAAGAAGGAGAAGAAGAAGGACACAGTTTCAAAAACTGTCAAATGTGGCAGTAAATTCTTGATTTTTCCCTTAATTTATATGATGACAACTTTTATATTTTCATGTGGAGCCACAAGGATAGAATTAACGAAAAGTGCATGGTTGGGTTGATTTGGGTAACAAAGATAACGACATAGGGCTATTTGGAAAAAAAAAAAAAGTATGAATCCAAAAACTATAAAATGCGATATTGAATTCTTGATTTTTATCTTACTTTGTATGTTAAACATTCCCACCGCAAACATAAATTTTCAAAAAGCAACTATAGAGATCTAGGAGTGACGGAGGCAACTGGATATAATTAATAAAATAATACAAATTTTAAATATTTTTCTCATCATTAAATTACCTTTTGTATTATTATGATAATATTTATATTGTTCTATTAATTGCGTTCAATTGTATGTGTCCAGCTAGTATTTCTATTTTTTATAAAAATGAAACATTAAAAATTTTCAGCATTCGGCGATACTAGCGTTTTTATTAACAACTCTTTTTATTATACAATTTAATTACTGTGTATGTCAAATTCTTGACAAATGGATTCTACATAATTTTGTAAAAAGAAAATTGTTTATCATTATCACGTATGATTCTTTTTGAAAGTCTTAACAACCTAGCATAACGTATTATATAGAAAAGGGCCGAGAAAACACTTAAAAAAAAAAAGAAGGGGGGAATAGAATAAGCCAAGAAAATTTATCCTCCTTTTCAATGTGTAAAATTATTACACACATTTTATTTTTTAATTTGAGTATTATTTTAATTTTTAACCTTATTAGTCTTAATATTTTGAATTTTAATTACATTTATCTAATTTTTGGTATTTTGTTATTTAGTACATCTAAGAGACTAATTGAGTTTCAAATGAATTTAAAGAGATAAAAGATTTAAATTAAAAAACCTTTTATATTTTAGCATGAATTAATTTTTAAATTAAAATTTAAAATTAATTTTTAATTTTGTAGTTAAATAAATTTCTTTTCATTTGATTTATCTAGATAATATAAAAAATTTGCATAATTTTGTATTTAACTCTTCTCCTCGTGGGATTGATATTTAGATTTACATTCATTTTACTGCTTGAACATTTCATATATTTATAATAAATTTTAAAATAATTAAAATTTTGACATTATTACTAGAAAGGAGAGTTTTCAACATTAAAATAACGAATTCTTTCTATTAATTTAAATTTTCTTTTTCTTTTTATTATATTTTTATTTCGTTTAACTAGTTTTTTTTTTTGTTTTTAGTGTATTATTCTATTTTGAATTGCTTTTTTATTAGATTAATTTTTTATTCAATTTTGTAATTTTTCTTCTTTAAAGTCATTTGTTTTTCCTTAGAGTGTTATTGATTTTTTATTTTCATATGTTCTCTTCCTTGTTTAAGAATAATTAAGTGTGTTGATAGTTGATTAAGATTAGTATTTTGTTCATATTACTTATAGTGTCATTTTAAAAAACTAGTAGCACGATATTCACCGAAATTAGATGAAATTTTACTTTTACTTAATTTTTTTTATTCCTAATAAGAGTTGAATTAGGTTTAACTAATATTCTAATATTTTAGTTTTGTGTTAACAAAGTTTTATTGTAATAGGTATTTTTTGGTCAAAACAGATGGAGACACTATTAGAAATCATAAGCAATTGTTGAATTATGAGTTGTGCTTACCCCTATTTGAAGGAAATGATGTTCTATTCAAGACTAGTTGCTTACTACTAGCCCCACCCTATCTTGACAAAAAATATTTGTTTACTAAGGTTTCTAGTCATTTTTATGTCTTTTTGTTCCCTTGTCGTTAGAACTATTTTTGTTAGATTTTGATTCGTATTTATAGTTTTTAGTAATTTTTGTTCAATATTATTGAAATATTCCTGACATTGTAGGGTTGTTTACTTTATGCCACATACATGTAGTCAGAAGATCATATATTAAGGAAAGAGTGGCAATTAGAGCAAGAGTAAGTAATAATGAAAAACAAATTGATCAATCAAATTTAAAGCTAAAATCAAGATCCAAAAGCATTACATGATTATGTTGTGCCAAGTGTTAATGATGCCCAATCTAGCAATGCAAGGTTAACAATAAATGTCAATAATTTCAAGATGAAACTAGGCCTTATTCAAATGGTTCAACAAGATTGGTTTGGTAGAGAGCCATAGGACCCAAATGCATATCTTGCTAACTTCTTGGAAATTTATAATACTATCAAGATAAATAGAATTAGTAATGATGTCACTCATTTGATACTTTTCCATTATCTCTTAAGGATAAGGCAGATATTCGGTTGAAGTCCAAGGCTCCTAATTCTTTTGCAACCTAAAATGCCTTGTCATAAGCGTTTTTGAGTAAATATTTCCTCCCAGGTAAGACTACAAAACTTAGGATTGATATTACTAATATTGTTTAATTTGATGGTGAGTCTTTGTGTGGAGCTTAGGAAAGATTTATGGAGTTACAAAGATGATGTCCCCATTATGGTTTATGTGACTAGTTGCTGGTGCAAACATTTTATAATGGTTTGACACTTTCAGTTAGAATTACTATAAATATAGCTATAAGAGGTGTTTTGATGGGCAAGACAATAGAAGAGGCATATAAGTTATTGGAAGATATGATTTTAAATAATTATTAGTGGTCAAATGATATAAGTATGCCCTATAAAGGTTTAGCTATGCCTAAAGTTAATGGAATAAATATGCTAAATGCTCAAGTTGATAACCTAGTAAAAATGTTTGGTAAGTTAGGCAATGTTAATGTTATGTCTAACCTAAATGCTATGAATTATGATTGATGTGGAGGTGTACACTTTAGTTCTAATTATGTCCAGGTTAAACAAACACAATTTGTGTCAAATTTTAATAAGCAGTAGCAAAATATCTTTATTCCTAAACTTATAAACCAAGATGGAGTAATCATCCTAATTTATCTTAAAATGATCAAGGCCATCAAGGCAATAGCTTAAGACCTTCCAATTCTCATAGTTTTTAATTGAGATCCTAAGGAATAATGCAATAATAGAAGACTAAGCTAATGTGAGAGTTAGCTATTGATAAGCTAGTCAATGCCACTTTGAAGAGGTTTAAGTGACTAGAGTTTAAATTTGATTAGTTGGTTACTTTTAATTGGAAATTAAAGTTCAAATAGGTAAGGTAGCAAATGCAATCCAACTTTATAGTCAAGGGAACCTATATGGTAAAATAAAGGTCAAATACAAAAGATTAGTGTAAGGTAGTGACTTTAGGAAGTGGTAAGCAACTTGGTTAGGTAAGTAATAAGTTTGTAATGGATGATGGTGTTAATGAGAGCCAAAAAGAGGTAAGTCAAAAGGAAGTTAAATAAACTAAAACACTATCCACACCATTTATACCATCCACACACCACTAAAAATCAACCTTTATGTCCCCTTTGTTCTTTTTCCTCAAAGGTTTAAGCAAAATAAAATAGGTAATTAATTTGAGAAATGTCTTGAAATATTTAGAAAAACAAAAGGAAATTAAAGGAGCATGAAATCAGTACTTTGATTGAAAAATGCAATGCAATTATCCAAAATAAGGTTCCACCAAAACTTAAGTATCTAAGGAGCTTTCTAATCCCTTGTACAATTGATGACGTTGATCTTTCTAAAACTTTGTGTGATTTAAGCGTTAGTATTTCACTTATACCTTTATTTGTATGTAAGATGCTTAGATTAAAGGAGCTAAAACTTACTACTATATCTTTGTAATTAGTCAATTGATCAGTGAAGTACCTCATGGGTATCTTAGAAAATGTGTTAATTAAAGTAAAGAAAATTTTCATTCCTATTGATTTCATTGTGTTAGAAATGGAAGAAAATAAAGAGATTCCAATTATATTGGGTTATCCTTTCTTGGGCACTGTTAAAGTTGTTATAAATGTTAAAATTAGCAAGTTGACATTAAAAATTGGTGATAAAGAGGTAAAATTTAATCTATCTAAGGTTACTAGATATCCTTCTTACACTAATCATGTTTTTTAAGTTAATTTTGTTAATGAGCTGACTCAAGAAGTCTTTAGGGATAACAATCCTAAAAAACCTCTTAAGAATTGTTTAGTGAATGTAGGGACAACCAAGGATGATAATTTAAAAATTGTAGTAGTTGCATTTGCCTTAAAAGTGACTAGTTTAATGCCAAAGTAGATAACCTTTCAATTTGAGAGTCTAGGCAAAGGTAAGTCACTTCCTTTTCCTTTTGATGTACATGCCTTAATTTTGGAGTTGAAGTCATTGCCTCTACATCTTAAGTATGCATTTTTTGTGGATAAAAATACTTTTTCTGTGATTGCAAATGTGTCTTTATATAATATTCAACTTGAAAATTTGTTAAGTGTGTTGGGATTAAGAAGAAAGATCAAAAGATGGATTATTTCAAAACTTAAAGGAATTAACCCTTTTTTTGTGTATGCATTGAATATTAATGGAGAAAAACCATAGACAACTTATTGAAAATCAAAGATAGTTAAATCCTTATATGAAAGAAGTGGTTAGGACTAAAATTCTTAAATGGTTAAATGTAGGGATCATCTATTCAATATCTAATAGTTATTAGATTAGTCTAGTGCATGTAATACTAAAAAAGGGTAAGATAACTATTATGTATAATGAACATGATGAATTAATTCCTCATAGGACAGTGACTGGGTAAAGGGTATGTATAGATTATTGAAAACTTAATGTGAATACCCTTAATGATCATTTCTCCTTACCCTTTTTTTGATCAAATGTTGAAGAGACTTATTGGTTATAAATATTATTATTTTCTAGATAGTTATTCAAGTTACAACCAAATTCCTATAACCCCAAAGGACTACTAAAAAGAAAGAAAGAAAACCACTTTCACTTGTCCTTATGGTACTTTTGTATTTCGTAGGATGCTTTTTGATTTATGTAGTACACCTAATACATTTCAACATTGCATAATGGCCATTTTTTTTTTACTTTATTAAGAAAATCATGAAAGTTTTCATGAATAATTTTTTTATGTTTGGATCTTCTTGTGATAGTAGCTTAGTTAACCTATTTAAAGTTTTGTATAATTATAAGGAGACCAACTTGGTCTTGAATTGGGAGAAGTGTCATTGTGTTTGGATCTTTTTTTGATGGTGTAAGAAGACATTATGTTGAGTTATAAGATATCAACTAAGGGTATTAAGTTGGATTAAGTAAAGATAAAAACAATTAAAAAGTTACCTCCACCCATTAATGTTAAAAAAGTTAGAAGTTTCCTTGGTTACATGAAATTTTATTGGTGTTTTATTAAGGATTTTTCTAAAGTTACTAAATCTCTTTGCAATCTTTAAAATAAGGATGTTGCTTTTGAGTTTGATTATAATTGTTTAAATGCTTTTAAAAGGTTGAAATAAAAGTTGGTTTCTGCACTAATTCTAGCAAAACTAGATCGGAATTTGCCCTTTTGGTTGATGTGTGATGATAGTGACTTTATCTTAGGCATTATTTTTAGCCAAAGAATAGTAGGAAAGTTACACTTTAAATAATGCATAGTTAAATTATGCAATTATTGAGAAAGAATTGCTTGTTGTGGTATTTTCTTTTGACAAGTTTTGATTATGTTCCATAGGTTCCATGGTGATCATTTTAACTAACCATGCAACAATTAAGTACCTATTAGTAAAGAAAGACACCAAGCCATAACTAATTCATTAGTTATTACTACTTTAAGAGTTTGATCTCAAAATTCAAGAAAAAAAGGGCTTAAAGAATATGGTGATTGATCATTTGTCCAAATTAGAAGGACAATCATAAGCAGGAGAGATATCCATTAATGAGAGTTTTTCAAATGAACAATTACTAACTATATCACATGTTCCATGGTATGCAAATTTGGTGAACTATTTGGTGAATGGTATAGTTCCACCTAATTTGAGCCATTATAAAAAAAGGAAGTTCTTAAGTAATATGAAGTACTACTTCTAATAGGAGCCACTGTTGGACAAATTTTCTATTAATGGGATAATTAGGCAATATATGTCTCAAAAAGAGATTAATGATATTTTTCATCATTATCATTCCTTAGAGTGCAATAAACATTTCGATACTTTAAAGATAGTTGCAAAGGTATGATAATCTAGTTTTTATTGGCTAATCATGTACTAAAATGCTTGACAGTTTATAAGCATATGTGATAAATATTAAAGGGTTAGAGATGCATCTAAAAGGAATAAGTTGCCATTAATGAATGTCTTAGAGGTTGAGTTGTTCAATGTATGAGGGATAGATTTCAAAGGTCCATTTACTTCATCCTTTAATAATTAGTATATTTTATTAGCAGTGGATTACATTTCCAAATAGGTTAAGGCCATTGTAACTCTAATTAATGACTTATAGGTAATGATGAGATTTTTGAATAAAAACATCTTTTTAAAATTTGGTGCCTTGAGAGTAATTTTTAATGATGAAAGGCCCTACATCTATAATCATTTTTTTAATGTCATGTTGAAAATGTATAAGGTTACTCACAAGATAGTATTTGCATATCTTCCTTAAACAAATGGGTAAATCGAGCTAACAAACCCAAAGTTAAAGTTAATTTTAGAGAAAAATATTGCCAAATTAAGGAAAAATTGGTTTAACAAGTTGGACATCACACTTTAAGTGTACAAAACAACTCTTAAGACATCTTTAGGTATGTCTTTATACAAACTTATTTTTAGGAAGTCTTGTCAACTACTAGTAGAATTAAAATATAAAACTTATTAGGCAATTAAAAAATTAAACATGGATTTGAGGGCTACAAGTAAAAAGAGATTTGTATAGTTAAGTGAGTTGGAAGAGTTCAAGTTGAATGCTTATAAGAGTGCTTGGCTTTACAAGAAAAAGATTAAGTATTGGTATAATAAACATATTTAGAAGAGAACTTTTAAGGTTGGATAGTAAATGTTACTCTTCAATTCATATCTTAAGCTAAGTAAGCTTCGGTTTGGTTGGTTAGGTCTATTCATGATGATAAGGTGTATCCATATAGAGCTACTGAGGTGAATGAGGAGGCCATAGGTACATTTAAGATGAATGGACAACATTTGAAGCCCTATTTGGAGTTGATCTTGTGGGACATATATGTTAGCCAAATTAAGGTTTTAAGAAAGATATATATTAAAAGGAAAATATCATAACGTGGACAGGGTTCCAAATGGTTGAGAAGTAGGACAAAACAACAAGTAAAGAATTTAAAAATAGTGAAACAAGAGACAAACTTATAGGACTCAAAGATTGTTGACCTTCCTTCTTTTGTCTCTTTTTCATCATTATTTACTAATTTATTTTAGGATATTTTGTAAATGTTTAATTGTTTACTCATTCATTCTAATGAAAGTAAGTGTCTAAAATTTTTATTCTATGGTAAGGATGTAACCATAAAATTAATTACACTTTAATATTCTAATTATTTTAAATGATCTTAGTTAATTCAATTTGATACTTTTGATTTTCATATGTGTGAGTAAATGGTTGTTATTTACATGTTTAAAGTATTAAATGATAGAGTAAAAGTAGAAATTTAATGTTAGTTCATAAAAGGCTTAAGCCTAGATTATGTAGTATAAAAATAAATCTACTTCTTTTAATCATTGTTAAGAATTCCACAAATCTCAAGGAATTCATGTTAGTTTTATATTCACAAAAGTAGATATAAAATTAATATGAGATAATTGTTGAGTTTTGAAAAAGATCATCATATACCTTAAAGAATTCAATCATTATTATTAACAAGTTTAATTCTAATAGTCATATATTAAGTTTTTTATTGGTATTTTTGGATAAAATCCAAGTCATAAAACTGTTATTTATTAATTTTTAAATCACATTTTAAATTTAATTTTTAATTTTATAGTTAGATCAATCCCTCTTCATTCATTTTATTTAAATAATATAGGAAATTTGTATAATTTGGTATTTAAGTTTTCTTCTCATGGGATTGATACTTAGACTAACATCTACTTTACTATTTGAACATCTCATATATTTATGGTGGATTTTAGGACAAATACAATGCAACTTTTATTCTCTAATAACTAGCATAATATCCATTCAACAACAATAAATGTAAAAGCAAAAGGAATCCCAAGTTCTTAACATGTTTACCTTCCTTTCCCTTTTATTTTGTTTTTCAATTCACACCCAATTGTGGATCCATATCATGCTACAAGTTTATTTTATTTGTCTCTTTCTCTCTCTTTCTCTTTTTAAAAAGTTACAATAACCTAACATAAACATGAATTCATATATTTGTTTTTTTTTTCTTCTTTTCATAGGTTAATCATATTTATTAAAAAAAGTATTTTTCTTGTGCTTTATTTAAATGAGAAACATAAAAATAGAGTTGAATAAAAAATAAAAAGAAAAAATAAAGACTTAAATTATATGATTGGACTCACAAAAATATCTTATGTAATTCATAGTATAACTTACAAAAGTCATAAAAAAATCAATTAAAATAATAAAATTAATTAATACTAATGAAAATAATTATAAGCACTAACATTGAAGAAAATTTGATTGAGTGAAAAGGCACTAGTTATGAAAAAAAAATTATGCAAGTGAAATCTAATTAAGAAAAATAAAAGGAATAATAATGCAAATTAAGTATATTTTTGATTTTATAATATAAAGAAACAGATTAAATATATATTAAAATTTTAATTTTATCAAAATCTTAATTTTATTAAGATATTAAAAAGACTATAAATCAAGTATATAACTAATATTAAATATTATAAATTGTAAGACTCTATTAAAAAATTTTAAAATTAATTAAACACTATCATATAAGTATTTTTCCAATTTTCTCTTAGTTTTCATAATTATATTATACATTAAATTTGAATCAACGCATTGCACGAGTTTTAGATATATGATTAAAAATGTTTAATAATAAAATTTGAAATATTATAATTAGTTAAATCTAGTTTAACTTTACTTGTTAATTTAGATTTTAAAAAAATAATTAGTTAATTTGAATTGATTTTAAGACAAGTTTTTCCTTTTAATTTTTATTAAGCAAATTAAAAGGATTTTTTTTCTTTTTATGAAAAATTAAAAAGGAAGATATTAGAGTAGTTTTTCTTTTTCTATTTCAAGAAAACTTAACAATAGTTTTTTTTCTTTTAAAGAAAAAATAGGTAAATTTGAGAAATTTTTTTCTTTTTGAGTAATTTTTTTTCTTGTTAAAAAGAATATTCGAGAGTTTTTCTTTTTCCTTTTATTTCTTTCTGTCAAAAAAATTTATAATTATGGAGGTCAAATTATAATTACTATAGGATTCAATGAATAAATAGAATTTTCATTTAATCACAATTGAATTTATATTAATTTATTTATATAATACTACTTTAATTGTAATTAAGTTTTTATAATTATATTATATTTTAATATCTTTAATTTTTAAATTTATGAGAAATTGTCTTATAAATAATATCTAAATTTTCTTTTAGCTCTAAAAATACATATTTATATATAAACTAATATTAGATTTGTATAATGTATAGATTTATGATATTTATTAAGAAATTTATTTTTTATTTGTATTTTATTAAAAAATAAAAATAAACTTAAATTGTAAATTTTTTTTGTTCAAAAGTGAAAGTAAATTTGAGAATAGTGTTTTTTTTTTACTTTTTAAGAAAAATAGGGGGAAACCAAAAAATTGACATTATGAGTATTTTTTTCCTTTTCAAGAAAAAAGAAAATTTTGAAAATATTTTTTTCTTTCTTTTTTCTCTCAAAGAAAACAAAAGAAAAAAAATCTAAGAGTATTATTTTCATTTTTAAAAAGTTTTTTTTGTTTATTGTATTTAATTATAAATATTTGCATTATGTAAATTTTAAACGTATGTTAATAATTATTAATATAATTTTAATAAATTATAATGCGTGTTAAAGTATAATTGAATAAATTATATATATATTGAAATTTTAATTCAATATTTAAAATGCAAATAAAATTATAAATTAACTATTAAATAAATATTAAATATTATAAATTGTTATAATCTATTAAATAAATTCTACGATTAAATAGATATTGTCACATAAATATTTTATTAGTTTTCTCTTAATTTTTGTAATTATATTATTTTAGTATTAGATTCATACAATATATAGGTTTGCATTTTTCTTATGTTTTATTTAAATAAAAAGATAAAAATATACTTAAATTACTTTTTTTTTTTTTTTGAAGAAATGAATTTGAGAGTATTTTTTGTCTTTAAAAAAATAAAAAAATAAAATTATAAATATTTTTTAAATAAGAAAATAAAAGTTTGAAAATATGTTTTTTCCTTTTTTAAAAAGTAAACTCTTTTGTTATAAATTTAAATTTCGAAATTGAACCTGTCAAAATCAAATTCAATTAAAAAAAATGAAAAGACAATAATGCAAAATTACTCAATGTTGAAAACATAATATAGGCATTCACAAAATACCTTGACTTGTTTGTAAAAGTAAAAATCTACTTCGAACCCTAAATTGATTAAAGAGTTAATTACACATTCAATAATAAAAAAATGTAGTATATTTTATTTCCTAATTGTTAATTAAATTAGTACTTAGTCGTTGAGAAAAACAAATAAGGTACCATAATTAGGTTCAAAAAAAATAAGTTATGCAATTTATAATATAACTTACAAAGGCCATACAAAATTAATTAAAATAATAATCAATACTTATGACAAAAAAAAAACTATAAGTAATAATCTTGAAAAAAAATTAAATGGATGAAATTTAGTTAAGAATGTACTAAAATTGAAAAACAAAATTACTCATGTAAAATCTAATTATAAAAAAAAAGAATTATAATACAAGTCAAATATACTTATAATTTTGTAATATAAAGAAAAGAACTATAAGTATGTTGAAATCTTAAATTTATTAAAATACATGTCAAAATATTAATTTTATTAAAACATTAAGAAAATTATAAATTAATTATTAAATTATTATTAAATATTATCAATTATGAAAATCTATTAAAAAAATCATAATATTAGACTCGTGCATCACATGAGTTTAATCATATCTTTTGAAAAAATTATTTTTACTAGTATCTTATTTATAAAAACAAGACATTTAAATGTTAAGAATTCCTTTTTAAAAAATTAAAAAACAATTCTTCTCTAAATTTAGTTTAACTTAAATTTATTTTTAAATTTAGTTATATTTTTAAAAATATTAAATTAAATTAAATTAATTTTAAGAGAAATATTCTTTACTTTTTTAGGAAAATTAAAAAAAAAATTATTTTCTTTTCTCTTTTAAAGAAACATGATAGTAGTTCTTTTTTTAACCCCAAAAAAAAAAGTAAATTTGAGAGTTTTTTCTTTTCCTTCTTTCTTAAAAATGATGATTTAGTTTTTCTTTTTTATTTTTTCCTTTCTTAACAATGATGATTTAAGAGTTTTTTTTTTACTATTTATCTTTTATTTTTCTTTGTTAAAAATTTTATAATTATAAAGGTTTAATTATAATTAAAATAAAATTCTATTTATTTAACTATAGTTAAATTTATGTTAATTGATTTATAAAATCTTACTTTGGTTTTAATCAAATTGCCATAATTATGATATTTTAATATTTTTAAATTTATATATTTATGAGAAATGGTTATATCAAGGAAATTTATAGTTTTCTCTCTACTTTATTAATATATACACATTAAATTTAGGTTCGTACTTTATACAAGTTCTAAATATCTGATTAAAAGGATTAAATTTAATTTGAACTAATTTTTTTTATAGTTAATTTATATTTTAAAAAAGTAATTAGTTAAATTAAATTAATTTAAGAAATTTTTTTCCTTTAAATATTTTTTAAGGAAACTTTAAAAAATTTCTTTTCATTTAATGGAAACAAAAAAATGGAATATGTGCTTTTCTTTTCTTTTTTTCTAAGAAAATTTGAAAGTAATTTTTTTAAGAAAAAAATAAATGAGTTTGAGAAATATTTATGTAAAAAATTTTTATAATTATGAAAATTTAATTATAATTAAAATAAAATTTAATAAATTAATAAAATATTTATTTGATTAAAATCAATTATATATTAATTCATTTTTAAAATTTTATTTTAACAGTAATTAAGTTTTATAATTATAATATATTTAATTTGTAAATTTACAATAAATTGATACATAAATAATATTTAAAATTTCTCTTAAATAATATGTTCTTCTATATAGATATATATATAAAAATTAGTATCATTTTTTAACCGGCACGCAGTCCATTTCGAGCAGCGGTCTTGTTTACTTCAAACCATTCTTCATTGAACCGTCTCATTCTTTTCGGCTTCTTTTGTATCATATTTAACCGATCATCTGCCAGTTTCCTCGTTTGATACTAGTCCCATATATTTCGATCATTCTGCGAATGTCAGTTCGACGTCGACTTCGGCTCCTGTCTAGATTAGCCAATCATGCATTGACATGAAACATGCATCCCCAATTACGGGTTCAAATTCATCCAGACAGAGTAAGACACGTGTTCCTCCTAAAATTCCAGGCTTACTAAACGGACGTGCCTGCTATGAGCCGGCATTAACCCAGTGAAGTGAAGATCCAGATAAGGAGAGAGAGACTCGAGAGCGTTCGACTTGAATTCGGTGGTTTAGTTAACCATACTTTTCTACCTGATCAATCATGAAAGTAATACCTATTTCTGTAAATTTGCTCTAACTCGACAAAGGGTATGACGTCAGGATTATACCAAATACCAAATATATAACGCCGGTCCAAATTACACTATCATAACAGGGTTGAAGTCAACCAAGTGACAGAAAACGTACGACAAACACCACCAATGAGTAACATACTCTACCAAATGGGCAAAACGGGCAAAACGGCTTCCTTTTCTGACACCCAAAAAGCACATAAATAAGCATTTCGAGAAACTTACAGCCTGCCTCTTTTGTCTCTTTGATTACCATTTAGAAAAGGCCTAACAAGTGTTATTGCAGCAACATTAAAAAGTGCTATATATTAAAACACAACAGGGTTCTTGCAATCAATCCCAATAACTTCAAGTCAAGTTCCATCAACTCATTTTACGATAACCATGGCAACGGAATGGACAAAGACTACAACAAGAATTCTGATATTACAAAGCAGTAAGCACAATGAGACACCCCAATCCAAATTAAAGGTCTCCCAAATATCCAAATTCCCCACAATAGCTAAACTCGTAAACTCATTCTCTCCTCTCTCCCTCTCTATCCTTCCCTTCTTGTGCACAAACTGCATGAATGACACCTTTTAAGGGTAAAGAAAACACTAAAAGTTCAAAAGCCAAAAACATGAACAAAGAGAATTCATAAATGGATAATTTGCATACGACTCAGTGAGGAGCATAATAATACCCAGTTGGCGGTCCCATCCCATTTACCGGTGGCATTCCATAAGGCATAATTGGCATAGGAGCCGCAATGTAATAACCTGCCCCACTAATCTTAGCCAAACTAGTTTGGCCGTGCATCCCATCCTTCGCATATTGGTGCCATATCATCTGCTCCTGCACAAGAAACTCTTGTTTCTTCTCCATATCGGCCATTTGCACATAAGAAGGAGGTGGAATGCTCAGAGAAGCAGCAAATGGGTCCTGATTAACCATCTGCACAGTTCCATCTGGAGCTGGGAGAGCCAGTACCGGGGTTGCACTTTTCCCTGGCCCTGGTAGCGCGACACTGCTAGCACTCCCGCTGCCCAATTGTGTAGCATTTACTTGTTGCCTCACCGTCCCCTGGTCGTACATGCCATTTAACAATAAAGGATCAAACCCGCCACCCAAAGCTACTCTCTGCTTTGACAAATTGCTAGCTGTCTCAACCAATGCCAACTCCCAATCTGCCTTGCCAGGTTCAGCAGCTGGGGTCTGCCAAACTGAGGTGACTTGAGGCTCTCCATTAGATGGGAATGCTTCGCATGATCCATTTCCATTATTAGCAGGTGGCCCAGCAAACAAAGCCAGAGCCAACTTATTTCCCTGGTCATCTGCAGTGACACAATGATCCCTTAAATTCACCAAATCTTCGGTAACCTGCGGCTTTGGATCTGGCTCTGGCTCTGGAGGGGGAGGAGGGGCATAATTCTCGGGCGGTGGCAGCGCCTTAATTTCATTCATATCATGAACTTGCTCCTCCTCTTGAGCCACGGGAGGGGTCTCCTCTTTCCTGTCCGGACTCTTGGGCCTCTTTGCTCGATCCCTCATAAAATCCTCCAATGTCTCCAACAGCTTCCTCGTAATCCTCTGGACTTCTGGATATTCAGATGATCTGGCCACTCCAGTATCCTTACACCAATTATAAAAGGCAATTAGCTCATCAATCTGCTTGGCAGCTCCAGCGTAAGCATCAAAAGCCTTAACACAATCAGAATACTCCATGTCAAAGAACTTGTCAAGCAAAACAGCCAAAACTTCGCATAGATCCGCATACAGCTGGAAACTCTCTTTGACTACAGGGTAAAGAGCAATTAATATCATCCTGCTGTTCTTGGCCAATCCGGTGGGCCGACAACACAAGAAGCGATCTAACAGTCTCTGCAAATGGCCCACCTTGCCAAAAATCCTCTCGGGCTTCATTTCTCTCAACGGAGAGACAGCTCTTCCGTCTTCCCGCCCTTCTCTGCCAACAACAGCGTCATTCATATCTCCAAAAGACCTCGACCGCCTAGCCATTCCGTTATTTCCATGCACACTTTCACCTCCTCGATTATAATCCCCATAATCATTATACTCGTAAGGTCTTGATGGAGGCGATCCGAAATTACCTCTGCCTCCATATCTCGCAATTTCACCATGAGCGCTGCCACCGCCGCGACCTTTAGAGTCAAACAGCACCAATTCGAGCCTCTGATCCAAATACATAGCATAAGTCCTAACGAAAGCAGAATGATCCCATGAACTAGAATGGGCCTCGTCTCGGAAATCGGACATGTTCAAAAGCCTCGTTCCCCTCCTCGTAGCGTACAAGATCTCCTGTTGAAACAGCGGATCGCCGTCATTGAGCAGCCTGTGGATCAGCATCAGCGCCTTGAGCGCCACAATCCAGTCGCGCGTCTTACCCAGGCGCTTAGACACGGCAGACACGCACGCGTGCACGTAGCCACGGGAACAAGAGGTCAAGCTCAAGATCTCCCGCATGTATTTCTCGCCGGCTGGGTCGTCGTCGTGGCTCATCGTCTTCACGATGGCTACCTCCAGCTCCGGTGCCACGTTGCTCGCTATTTTGGCTATTCCGATGCTGGTTTGATCCTTAACGGTACCGATTGCTTTTCGCATCGTGCTCGGCGCCATCTCCTCCACCCTCGGCCGGCGGCCCTTCTCTCACCTGATTTTCCACTCCACCGGCTCTAACTCTCTGTCACTGTGTTTATTTGGAATAATCCCATTAAATTAGAAAATGATCAAGTACATATCTCTAGTTCATATTATTATTAAATTTGATTGGCGTTGAGATTGTAACTTGTAACTACGGTTGCAGTTAATACAAACCACGGGTAGACGACTCTTATTCTCCGCCTCTTTCTCTAGATTCTCGGGTCTGTAAGCACGGAGCAGAAGTGGCAGATATAGAGCAATAATCGACCGGCTCCCTTCCCAAGTGAAAAGGACGAGGTGCACACGTGGAGCAATCGGTGCCGTTAACGTGATCACAGATATGCAGACGGTTGAGGGACAGCTATATTAGCCGAAGCGTCGGGAGGCCCCCCCCCCGGGAAGGAAGCATCTTTCCAATCTACAAACGTGCAAATGTGTTGGGGGGCCGGGCGGGGCAGCTGGTGTCTCCGTTTTGTGGGCCATCCCATTCGTGAAAAGAGAAAGCGAACGAGCCTCTGAGGCCCTGTGATTTTAACCTTTGCGTGGAGATGGCGACTCCCCACTTCCCCACCAGGATTCGTTTTGACCTTTTGACCTGCCCACGTGGAGGTTGATCCTGCTGTCTGGTCCCACCTAACACCCGCGGAGAACAAAGAATAAAATAAACGGGCGGATGTGACGTTGGAAGGAATTGATCATCCTGTTTGTAAAATACTTATGGAGGGAACTGGGAAGCATCCAGCGGTTTATCCCAAACCCATTCTAGAGCGTGTTTGGTTTATTTTTTTCAAGCCTCTTAATTGTTAAAGTATTTAATAAATATTTTTTATTATTTACTGATAAGGAACCTCAAAAATAATTAATTTAAGAATTAACTCATAAATACTTAGAGAGTCAATTATTTCTCATTGATTTATATTTACGATATTATATATACAAATTATTTTTTTTTTCTATTACTCTTACAACCGTTGTGCCTTTTTTCTCCTCCTTTCTTTTTCTTTGTCCCTCATACCTCTTTCTCTTTTTTTCTTCTTTTCCTATCTCTTTTTCTCCATAATTGTCTTTTCTTTTTTATTTTCTCTCGTGTGCCAATATTAGGATAATTTACATTTTTACTATTAATTTTGTTATTTATTTTTTATTTTTAAATTTTTATAATTAAATTATTCAATTTTAATTTTATTTAAATTTAATCACTTTGTCATTATATTAAGTAAAAACTTAATAAGTTACCCTCTAAAAATTATATTTTTATATAATTAATTCTATTAATCAATATACTAATACAAATTGCATTAAATTTTCTTATTTGAAATATTATAACTGAATTAAAAAGTCTAAAAATGTTGATAACTAGCTTTAAAAAATTATTTTTTTATTTAATAATATATCTACCTTAAAAATAACTCAATTCAAGATATGATCTAACAACTAAAAAACCACCACACATTACTTAACATTTGGTGCATCATACAATGAAAAAAAGATAAAAAAAATATATTTTTTTGCAATTTTTAAAGAAATAATTTTTTTTTGTGTGATGTGCAATATTTTTTTAGTCATTTGACTATATTTTAGATTAAGTCATTTTTAAAGTGAATGAGTGTTAAGTAACAAAGTTAACTTTTCTTAAAATAATCTACGATATTTTCAAACTTTTTAATTTTTCGTTTATTATAATATCTCAATTTAAAAAATTTAACTCAATTTTTATTAATATATTGATTAATAAACTTAATTATATAAAAATATATTTTTTAAAAAATAAATTTTATAAAGTTTTACTTAATAAAGTGATATAGTAATTAAATCGAAATAAAATTGAAATTAAGTTATAAAAATAAAAACAAATAATAAGTTTAGTGTCCAAAAACATAAATTACCCACCAATAATAAAGAAAATTCAAGATGATATTTGGCCGCACTTCTCTCTCAAAAAAAATAAATAAAAATGATATGAAAAACTTAAAATAGATAGAAATACGAAAAATTATAAATAATTAAATCATAGGAAAACTTGAGAAATATAATTTTTACAATTTTTTTCTTCGAAGACAATTTAAGTCTAGATCATAATAAATCCCAACTTTAGTAAAATTTAATTAGTTAGTTAACAAATAAAATTTTTTGAACTTGTAGGATATTATTTATGAGAATTTTCTAATGTATAAATATCAATATAATTGTTTTCATATACTTATGGATGATTATAATTTTATTAGTGTCAATATATTATGTCTCAATCAACCATTTTATTATGTAATAAAAATAAAAAATGTCAATTTAACTGAACAATACATATTTTTATTTATTAACGATCCATAACAATAATCAATAATCTACAATAACAAGTAAAAGAAAATATAAAGTAATCCAAACATGGCCTCAGTGAGTGCGAATGTGCTAAATGCCGCCAGTTCTAGCCGACATCTCTGCACTCGCATTAGTAGCTTCTTAACTATTGAACAAGGTAATTATAATAAATAAATATAATATACAGATGATTTAAAAAAAAAAAGTAAATATAAAGGCTTGTAAATCATTTGATCTTTTTAATCAGAAATGGTAGGTGTGCATGGTGCGGTGGATGCTGTGATCTCTTTTCTTCTTACAAAAATATACTACGCTGCATTGTCGAAAATATATATATTGTGTTTTTAGAAAATATACCGTATTTTTTCAAGCTGAGAAAATAGAACTGTAACTCACCACATTCTCTCGAGGTTCCCACCGTTCAGCTTAATTCTTAAGTATATAACTACAACACTTGGGTTTTGTCTAGAGGCGTAGGTGTACGAAGGGAGAGAAGTGCTTTCTCTTCTGTGGCCACCGGCACTGGGATAGCGACTCCACACCCACCGTCTCTATTAATCTACCAAAGAGGATTACACTGCAGTTGGTGCCCTACTTGCTCCCAAAGTGTCTATTTTTTATTTCCTGAACATTTGTTTCGCTTGTTGAGCGGGGGGTCCTCGGGGACAGGATGTTTATTAGCTGTACCTGTGTCCCACGCGGCGCATTGACTCTGTGTATTCAAAATATAATTTTTTTAATTTAAAAATTTTTCTTACAACCGAAATATGAAAATATATAATAAATATAATATAATATATAACGAGCATAAAAAATGCATTTTACGTTTTGGGACGAAAAGCTTTAAATTGAAAAGAAAAAAAATTAAATATATATATATATATTTTTTAAATGTATTAGATTTGCACGTCACTTCAATCCTATCTCCTTCGTGCAATCTTGCCACTCATTTGTGGGTAAAAGTTAAATTAAGTCAAATTCTAAAATGTATTATTTTAAATTTTAAATTTTAAATTTATTAAATTTTAATTAATTAATTTTTAGATATTTTAAATTCTAAATAGACTTTTGAGTTAGTTTAATAACTTATTTTTTTATATGATATATAAGTTAGTTATATTTTTTTTACTATATTAACTATTATATATTATATTCTAATACAAATATTATATATAATATTACTAAAAATTAATTTGGTTCAAAATATTAATAATTTTAATTTTAATTTATTTAAAATTTTTAAATATCATACAACAATAGTTATATTTAATACATCTATTTGATATTTATTTATTTGTTATGTGACCAAAGTACTTGAAACTTATATTTTAGTTAAAATAATTTAAAAATATATGTTAGATTTTAATAAAATAAAATTTATAATGTTCTTATTGGATAACTTATAATAAATTTATTCTAATATTTGTTACATATTTATTAATAATAATCATATATGAGTTGAAACTGAAATATGATTGTAACAATTTAATTCTACATAAAATAATTAAATAAGTATCTTACATTAACTTCAAATTTAGTAAGTTGTATATATATTTTAATTAATTTATCTTATAATGATTATGATCTAAACATCTTATTTTTTATGAAAACTGTGAGATATTGATTTTATTGTAAACTTATACAAATTTTATCAATTAAAAAAATTAAATTAAATAATTTATATTATATATATTTTAAAAAATAAATAATATAATTCATAATAATTTGAATATTTATACAACAATTAAAAAGTTAATTATTATAAATATAAAAATAAATTACATTATAATATATTTTTAATTAGAATAAAATTATTAAAAAATTTTAATTTTTAATTAACATCAACAAAACTTTTGAGTTAGAATTGATTTAAATTTATTCAAAATTATTTTACATTTTAAATTATTCAAAATTTGGGTTAATTAAATTTTAAATTATTTTAATTTTAAATATTTTGAATTATAGATTATTGAATTTTTTAAGTACGAATAATTTAAATTAAGTTAATTTTTGTTAATTTTAATTGGAGGTCAAAATTGAGAAAAGTACATCTAATGGAGATAATTATGACAATCTAAAATATCATTTTCTTTAAAGAAGAATGACAAGATGATTGGGAAATTTTCCTTTAATAAGTGAGCTTTCCATTCTATTTGTGTTTATCCTGTTATTGGTTTAACATATATATTTTTGTTTCCTTTCAGTTTACTTTCAAGGAGTTGAAAAAAACTTTTGTTGCTGGAATAAAGTATTAAACGGCATGTCATTATTTTACTGAATAATAGTTTAATATCATTTCCGCTTGAAAACAAGAGTACACCGATCGCGTGGCCTAATGGATAAGGCGCTCGCCTCCGGAGCGGGAGACTGTGGGTTCGAGTCCCACCGTGATCGATCGGTTAGTCTTTTTTGATTTCCATTCAACGCACAAGACCACAACGACCACTGCTTTACATGCTTTTCGACTTTGTCAGATAATACATGTCTTGTGTTGTGCTCTGAATTGAATGTTTTATTGATAGGGTATTAAAATAACAAAATTTTGAATTAAAGGTTTCTTAAGATTTTTAGCATTCAAAGATTGACCATACAAGTACACAAAACCTAACACTATGGTGGTGTCAAATTTGGAACCCCCTCTGATGGGTCCATTTGAATTCATTCAAAAATATTCAACTTAAACTTGATTAAAAATTAATGTAATTTAAAATAATTCAAATTTTAATAATTTAAAATTTTAAAATGAAATTCAACTTTATGCATAATTTTTGTAATTTAATTTTCTTTTAAGAGAATCAATATACATATATATGTGAAAAGTTATAATATTTTTGATAATTTATTGAATACATTTCGGTGTTAGTATTCAGCCATTGGCTACGCAAGCACACAAAACCTACTGACACTATGTTGGGGTGTCAAACTTTGAACCCCATCCAATGGGTTCATTGGAAATCATATAAAAATATTCAAGTTAAACTTAATTAAAAAATTAATATAATTAAGATAATTTAAATTTAAACTTAAACTCAATTTAATATATAATTCCCGTGACTTGATTTTTTTCCCTTATGTGTACAAAAAATTAAAAAAGAAAAATTATGATATTTATGAAAATTTGCCAAACATAGTATTCAACTATTAACTATACAAGTACACAAAGCCTACCAATACTATGTAGAGTGTTAAATTTTGGCCCCATCTAATAGGTCCATTTGAATACATATGAAGTAACGTGAAATAATTTGAGTTTAAAATGATTTATGAATTTAGAGTCAAATTTGACTTGGTTTATAATTTTTATTATTTGATTTGTTTTTTTTCGAGAGATAAAAAGAAACAGAAAAATAGAATGATTATAATATTTGAAGTAATGATTTTATGTAAAAATAATATAATTTTTATTATTTTGATTATAAATTTTATAAATATTCATTTGGAAAAACAAAATAAGTTGATTATTTAATACTTTTAATATATTTACTTATTATTTAATTTATATATACATAAATATATATACATTATATGTCTATATGACATTATTTTTATATATTATATGAAAATATATTACATTTAATTTTTATAATTTTTGATTTATTATATATATTCGATATTTTATATCAATTTTACAATTTATTTTATACAATTATTAATGTTTATTTTTTATATATGTATATAAATATTATAAATGATATAAATATGTATATTATAATCGTAAAATTTTTATACAAATTAATATATGAAAAATAAATAATAAATAATAATATTTCTTTATTTAAATAATTCTCAAGTTTAAAATTATTAAATATCTAATATGAGAATTGATATTTTTTTTGACTTTACTTCTAACTTATTATAACCAAGGATCATTTGTGTAGTTATATATTAGACATATCATAATTTATATAAAAATAATAAAATAATTAATAAAAAATTTATCACCTTAAAATAGTTATAAGATAATTTTTTAATATTTTTAATGGATATTGATTTAAGAAATCTTAAGTAAGGCAAAATGAAGATCATAAAAATTATAATTTCATTCATTGAATTAATTACTATATAATTATTTGAAACAAATATAATTACATATTATAAGTAGATAATAATTTTATATTTTATATCTAATTAAAAAAGTAGCATAATGAAATAATTTTGTGGATTTGGATCATAAATTGTTATTTGGACGTAAAAAAGTAAATAAAGCAATGAAGAAAATAAAAAAAAGAATGAAAAATAAAAAATAATAATTGAATTATTACTATTGTCCAATATACAATTAAAAAGTCCAATGTACAATCTTCCTTAAAAAAGAGAGTCAACAACCAATATAAGCCTTAGACAAAACCTGAAGCTGAAAATTTACTTTTAGGGTATCAGTTGCATTGTTAAATTATAGAAGGGACATATCTCTTTTCAAACACCTCATCCTCCTTTTCAAAGGTCTCATCCTAAGTAGCAATATTCATTCAATTCTCTTTTTAGAGCCTAATTGCCTAATTCAAGTGTGAATTTTACGAGTTAAAAGCCCATATCATCTCAAAATAATCAACAAAAAAAAAAAAAACCAAAGATTGACAACCAAGATTAAGCCAATTTCTTTATAAAAAGCTAATATTTATGAGAGTAAAAGGATGCTGAAAGGAGTCCACATCTGAGAGGCAGAGAGAGGGCTCGACAAAAATAGCCAAAATAGACATAAAGAGACAAGAAGTTTACAATAAAGAAAGACAATTAGAATTTAGAAGGCTAAAAAAATTTTTAGAGGTAAAGAGAATAAAAGTGAACAATAAATGTAATAAAGCCCTCCTTTTAGAGTCCAAAATAAATTACTAGAGCATTTGAGGCAAGGCAAACACTATTAAACATTTAATAAACATGCACAGGCATTGAAACTAAGGTATCCATAGCTTGATTTTGAAGATCTTTTTATTTTTACTGCATTTTAAGGACTTAATTACATAAATAATCCAAAATTTAGTCCTTAATCATGACTAGATCAAACAAAATCAAATGTTAATAGTTAAACATCCAATCAATCTCATTATTTCATTGGTGAACAATAAAATTGGTATGAGTAAATAAAGTTAGTTACGTTGGCACATTAGGCAGCAATTTCTTCATCAACGAAAAATACCAACGCATTCACATACACAATCACATACATAATCACTAAAAATTGACAAAAAATCACTTATCTAGAGATTATAATGCTTTTTGATCCATTTAAAAAAAAGGTAATTTCTTCTCTTATTTCCTTTTCTTATCATTATTTTGTTAAAATGTCAACATTAATGTAACATTAGTGAGAGAAATGAAAAATTATCTTAAAAAAGAAAAAATTTGCATTCTGTCATTAGAGGGTTGTTGGCAACAATCGCCAACTATTTGAATTTGTTGCTAACACATTTTTGGAATCCTCATAAATTGATCTACTCACCCACAAAGATAACATAATGAAATAAGGTCAAGAAACACATTAATTGACTCTATTGTTGCATTGCTATCTCACTACCACCATGTGTACCATCAATTGCCAACATTTTTACTTGAAATTAGCAGTAGTTGGTGTGCCTCACTCTAGTTGTCCTAATGGTGCCTTCTACTCACACAAATGAGCCTCAGATTACTCCAATTGATGACTTAAAGGCATATGCTTTTGTCAATTTTGCCCTTTAATTGATCTCATATAAGCACCGTGACAACATGAAATTGACACTAGAAAGCTTAGCATCCCATGATTTATCTGTTGATGTACTCTCTATATCGATTAGAGACTAGTGGCATCTTGCTAGTAGTGGCTGGCCAACCTCTTCCCACTACAATACTTGGGTCAAAATTACTCAAAAAATATTATTTTAAAGTTCGATTTTGGCATCCCTCGCTAGAAACAACCTTTAAAAATTTTCGTAAAAGTGTTTATAGATTTAAAAACTTAAAATTAGTGGACGAAAAGGCTAGAAATAGGATAAGGCTTGAGGAAGAGGGTTTAAAGTTTCAAAAGTTAATTTCTATGGATAGAGAAATTGGGGTGGGTAGGCAGCCAGAGGAAAAGAAAAGAGAAAAAGAAAAAGAGAAAGGAAAAGTGATGTGGAAATGAAAGGAAAAAGAAAAAAAAAGGAAAATGATCTGGAAATGGAAAAAAAAAGAAAGAAAAAGAAGGAAAGAAAAAGGAAAGAGGAAGAACAAAGAAAAAAAATGAAAGAAAAATATGGGAAAAAAAAAAGAAAAGATGATAAAAGTAACAAAGATGCAAAGTTCTAAATGACAACATTATTTTGGACACCCCAAGTAAGCTTGAGATACAAAATAATACAATTTGTATCCTAGTTTTCCTTTCTTTTAAACAAGATTACTAAAAAGGGTTATTCGAGGTATTCCAAAAAAGGAGAGAAAAAAATAAATAAATGTCAATGGGAAAAGCATGAAGATAAAAATGGGTGAACAATAATATTGTCACATATGATGGGCACTTGGGTTGGCTGCAATCTCTGCTGAGCAAAATTGAGCTCTTGTACCCTAAGGAATCCTAATAATGTAGACTGAGTCATTAATGGTGTTCTAATTGTACTTAAAATGATTGTTGGTGATTTAAAAGTCAATATGCACATATCATAACACTTTCCTATCTCCACATTCATCGAGCTCCTTCCCTTTATTGAGAGGCTTGTCTTAACACACATTAAGAAGCCTTTCAAAGCTTCTTGCTTTTCCACAAAGTCTAAGATAATGCCAAAATTAGTTACTTGTAATATCTATCCTATGAGAGGACACTATAGTTATTCGACTCTTCTTGAACTATGTGTGTTAACTTACATTCTTAAGAAGGGTATTTCAACTTGCCTAAGCATATGATGAAAGTGATTGGACAAGCTAAGAAGAACAAGGCAAAAAATTTACCTTTTAGTATGCATTTAAGTTATTTACTTTTTAAGTTGGAAGTACAAACTTTTGGAGAATCCCCTTTTTACTTTAACCAAGGTGAGTACATTGGTGTTACTAGCCGTAAGCAAATGAAACATATTAAGTATAAAGGTGAAGTTCCCAACTTCACCCTAGGATCTACTAGTTTGTGATACTGAGAGGGGGGTGAATTAGTATCACTATAATTCGTAATTCATAGGAAAGTGAACAATTTCAATCTCTTCTTAAAAGTGAACTCTTTTTAAGATTCGACTAAGGTAGATCTATTGCTACCTACTAATCACAATAGTCCCCAAAGTTACCTTTCAGACACTTTGCCTAATAGACAATTCGGATGTTCTTGTTTAGGTCTTCGTTCGGTTATGGGTTGGCTGATACTTTAGCTACGTTCACAACTCAATTCAAAACACAGAACGTAAAGTAAATTAAGGACACACGAGATTTACGTGGTTCCGTCAATGTGACGTACATCCACGGTAGTAGGGACTCTCCCGTACCGAGACTATCCACTATACTTGAGAATTCTAGTTACAATGGATGTCTTAATCTTCTGCTCCTTTCACTATTGCAATTACTAAGCAAGTACAATACAAAGAGTGTCACTTACTGTGTCTACCCTTCTTCTAGCTTGTCTTGCCTCTATTGAATTAAAAGGCTGCTCTACTGCTCCTTAGAAGTTCACCGTAATGCTCTCTAACCTCTCTTGAAGAAATCTGGAAATACGTTGAGTTCTTTCTGATGCTTCGTTGAATTCCTTTTCTAGGTTGTTTCACACAACTCCTACTTTCACCGTCTCACGGTCTCACACATCTCCTATTTCACGGTCTCACACATCTTCTATTTCACGGTCTTACCGTTTCATGGCCTGTCCTCACACTTTTGGTCTGTCACGCTGTTGCACGTTCTGGTCTCACGCCGTCTCCTGACATACACCCACGCTTCTGGTCTGTCGTTTCACGTCTCTTGGCCTGCCTCACGTTACTGGTTTTTCTGGTTCACGTCTTTCGGCCTGCCTTACGCTTCTGGTCTGCTGTCTTCTCTTCCAGGTGGTCTCACGAATACCAGGTCTGCTGTCTTTTCTTCCGGGTGGTATGTTTCTTATTTCTCCTCTTGCTGGTTGTGCGTTTCTGGTTTGCTTGTAGGACGTATTTCTGGTTTGCTTGCAGGACGTGTTTCTGGTTTGCTTGCAGGACGTGTTTCTGGTTTGCTTGTAGGAGGCGTTTATGGTTTGCTTGCAGAAGGCGTTTCTGGTTTGCTTGCAGAAGGCGTTTCTGGTTTGCTTGTAGGACGTGTTTCTGGTTTGCTTGCAGGACGTGTTTCTAGTTTGCTTGCAAGAGGCGTTTCTGGTTTGCTCTCCCGGTGGTGTCGTTTCTGATCTCTTGCCGTTCTGCTCTCTCTTCCTTTTGGCTGGTTGCTGTTTATTCAATTGTGTTGGCCCCCTCTCTACCTTAGTTTTGTCTTCCAAGACCTTTATATACTCTCTTCCATGAAACCCTAATAGGGCTTACATGGCAGATTTACGTTCTTGCCCTTACAAAGCGGATTTACTTTTTTGCCCTTCCATGTGACTTTACTGCCCTTCCATGTGACTTTACTCTCTTGCACACTTAACCTTAGTTGACAACAATTACAACCCATACAAGGCTGTGGGAACAACAAAAGGAAAATGGTCTATTCCTTTGAGAGATTCAAGACCTAGTGCTAAGATATCTAATGTTAAGCCATTGATTATAGGCCCATCAATAACTCCCCAAGCTCTTGTTGATGTTGAAAAGGATATACCTTTAGTGACTAAGGAAATTGAAGAACTTAAGGATATATTGAATGGAATTATAGATGACTTTGATGAGTTCAATGTGAAAGTTTAAGATTTTATGAAAGCATCAAAAGAAGACGTAACCACTATACTTGGTTTGCTACAAAAGGGAAGCACTTTAAAGATAGGAACAAAAAAGACAAAATAGTGGAGATTATCTATTTTGATGATGCCAAAGAAAGGTTAAGATAATTGGCTTACAATGATCTATGTTGATCTTCTTCTGGACATGAATATTTGATTTTGTTTTTTATTTTTGAATGATTATACTTATATTAAATCTTTTAAAGACTTTGATACTTATATAATTCTTATAATAATAGTCTTAATACTTATACTCTAATTCTTATGCATATGTTTATGAATTTGTTTTGATAGCTTTAATACTTATGCATGTGATCATAACTTATGCTATTGGTTGATCAACATGATTGATTGATCTCCATATGCTTATATAAGTATTTAAGTGCTTTATTTATTATTTTATGTTGAATGCATTAGTAAGGGGGAGCACATACTCAGAGGGAGTTTCAAGTCTTTGATTATATTTTATCCTTATCATCAACCATGATTTTTATCACAAAAATAAGAGAGATTTTTCTGATAATGTGTAATATATTGTGTTTTGATTTATCCCCCATGATAGATTGACTTGTCTATTTATGATTGATTGATTGAGTGATTTACTCATGATTAATTGATAATTAACATGATATAAGCTATACATGGTTAATAGATTTTGATTCATGTTATTTATATTGAAGATCTTTGATATTTGAATTTAAAATATACTAATGACTATTGAAAGATCTTGTAGCTTTTGTCATCCTTTATTTTTAGAAATATTGGGAACGAGTTCATTTGAGACCTCAAAGAAAGATTGAAAGAATAAAAGGATTCAAAGTGTTGATAAAAAGTTTCAATCAATTAACTAGACATGCTACTTTGGTTGGCTAGAGTACTTGAAGAAAGTGAAAGAAACTAGAAAAAGATAGATTTTTGGTAGAATGTTTGGATTGATAGATTGAACAAGTTATTATGGTTGACTGGATATGTATAGGAGTTTTAAGTTGTGGAAAGCTATTTTTGAAAATGATTTTGGACTGATTGATTAAACCAGTTGTTATAATTGATTGCTGTGACTAAACCACAAGAAATTAAATTTTGGTAGAGACTTTGAATCAATCAACCAGTCAAAGTATTGCTATCAACTAATGTTTTAATGACAAAGTTTCTTATTTTAGTTTAAATTGTGAATGATACTTTTTATGGAAAGAGATTATCATCACAACTATTAATTAGGCTTTTAAAAGACTACAAGAGAGTTTTAGAACTCCTTAGTAGATGTCTTGAATGTACTATTCATGTGTAAATCTAGAGAAAAGAAAAATGTGCAAGAGAAAGAAAATCAAAAGCACGAGCTCTTAGTGAAAAAAGTTGAAATTGTCAAAAAAGTAAGAGTACTCTCATAAGAAAGTGTTAAGAGCGAGTAAGCTCTAATTTTGAGAAGATGCGTGTCCATGTGAATGTTGGTTAGAAGTTTTGTGAGATTTAAAGTCAAAGGATAGAAGTGTAAAAATTTTCTTTTGTCACCAAAAGAAGTGTTTAGTTGATTAAATTCTCAAAGAAGGAACAATAAGGAGCAAACATAGGCTTTTATATTGAGTCAAACCATATAAATTGTTGTTTATTTTCTCTCTTTTACTTGCTCTCTTTATTTTTTGTAATGAATATGTTTGTTTACATTGTTTGCTTATATTTGTTTATTGTTAATAATTGTGATAAATATATCGGAGTTGGGATTGTGCAAGTGTTGAGTGATCTTAGCCAATAAGACTTGATTTATTTCCCTCTTGAGTTGTATTACGAAGTAATAGATGTGTATTCTATTGTGCTAGGACATAAATTTCAAGCAACAATTGACAAATCAAAATTATTGATAGAATTGTGTTGTGACACTAGGACCACACTTGGCAAAATGTGAGAGTAGAGAGATTGTTCAAATAAGATGAAATTGAGACACAATTAATAAAGGATCCAAAGACCCTATGTACGGATAAATTATATTAAAAATGTAGAAAAGAAAATTCTTAGTTCACACACGCGCGAATGTGCGCACATATAAGAATATAAAGTTTGTTTGTTTTTTTTGAATAAGAACAATTATAATGGTCGAATTATTCTAATTCCAATTAAAGATTATTTTTAAAAATTAATAAATTTTGATTATATATTTTCAACTCGGGGATAAATTATGTTAAAGATAATATTACTATTATCATTATTTTAAAGTTGTACAAAAGTTTTTTTAAAAAACTCAATTTTGTAGGTGAAATATTTATTTTGAAATTTTTGATTGAAAAAACAAAGAGAAATAGATAAAATTAAAGAATATCATAAATATTGCTTGCTAATTGGTAAATAGAATTATAAAAAAAATTGTGAAAATTTTGAGGGATCATTAAATTTTTTTTTTCTTATTCGATTTTTCGTGTGAGTGGGCGAAAAATGAAATTTGAGTGGGGGTAAATATAGAAACTCTTAAAAACTTATGCCTAATTTACAGATTTTAGCGGGGCAATTGCCCCTACTCAGCATTATATAGATCTACAACAAAATGAAATAGCAAAGGTCCAAATTTTGAATTGTATCGAAACAATTTACCCAATTTGGAGGAGGACTCCATGCCATCCCTAAAGGCTGGGGCGAAGCCATAGTAAGTGTGCTTCGACAGACTCCATCTCTACATCATCATTTAATCTCTCTACATCTCTCTGGAAATTGGAAATTGAGAGATCATACGATCACTATACGTCGATGATCTCTGTATATCCGTCCACAACTGTTACTATCTTAACTTAAAATTGAAGCATTTTATCTAAGTCCTCAGCTAGAGTTTTTGGTTGTTGGATGGAAGGCAACTTGGAGAATAGTAGATTCATGAAAGGAAATGGGTGGCTTATGTCTGCACCATTTCATTCTAGCTTGAGCCATTTTCTTTGTTTTCTTCTCTCTGTTTTTTTTTTTTTACAGTGACAAAACGACAATGCGTGAACGCGAGTAAGAAGAGTAGCTAGTGTCATGTGTTATTTGCTTTGGCTGCCCCCATCTCTCTCCCTCTTTCTGCTTTAGAGAAGAGCAAGTGAAGAGAGGGAGAGTGTGAGAGTAAGAGAGAGCGGTCAGTATTGAGGCCAAAAATCAATTCCACCCTTTTTTTTCCCCCTTATTTCGATGTTTCTTTAGTTTATATATAGATATATAGATATATATATATTTACTATTATGCGTTTGTTGTGCTAAGAGCTTCACCAAAGCGGCAAAATGGCCAACTTTCTTGCCTCCTAACGTTCCACAATTCTTGGTTCACGCCTTTACAATGTTTTAGTTGGGTTTAAAAAACAAAAGGGTACAATTTACATATTCCATTCATGCCTTTGTTATGAACTCATTTGCACGTAGAACCTCTTGTTAAGATCGCAAATGTACATCCAATAGCAATGATAATATAATATTATACCTTGTTTAGTTTGAATGGGATTTAAACAATAAAAACTCATTTCTGACTTATGGTACATTTATATATTTCATTCATGCAATTGTTATGATCTGATTTGCATGTTGATCCTCTCAATAAGATTGCAAATATACATCTAATGGTTATAACAATATAACATTATACTACATCGGGGATGTATCAAATTTACAACACTTTGTAATAAAGTTATTGTAATCCTAGTTCCAAAGCCTAACAATGGCCCCTTGCTATGTATGGTATGTCTAGGAGTGGGTCTCCTGGAATTTTATATTCAACAAGATTTTATAATATAGACTTGCGTGCAAACATTTGTCTCATAGGACAAATAATAGTCTGAGAATAGTTTCTATATATATATATATATATATTATTTTTTTTTTTTCACTTTCTACAACAATTAATGCTATAGTTTAAAACTGACTTCTAATGGCAGAATTGTGTGTAAACGATTTTCAACTTCTTCTGCAACTTATAATTGTGTTATCTTTGATATATTTAAGATGGACTTTATATATTATATTATTATAATTGTTGCTTATATATTTTAAATTTTTAATATATAATTACAATTAATAAAAAAATCACACTACACAAATATATGTTTGGTTATAATGTAATATGAATTTGCATTTGCCACATACCAAATTAATCACATTGTTGTTTTGTGATCTCACAACACAAGTCGGACACAATTAATGAAAAAAATGTAGATATTATTATAAGAAGGGTTAAATGCATTTTGCCCCCTATTGGTTTGCTTCTTTTGCAATTTACCTCCCTAGGATTTCAATTTGCATTCCAAGACCCCAATGATTTCTTACTTTGATAATGGAGATTCTATATTAAGATTTTGTTAATTTATGTACCTAAGTTAAAATGACGTCATTTTGAATATATTCAAATATTTTAATCAAATTATTAAAATTATGTCTTTATCATTTTAACTAAAAAAATTAAATATATTTGAAATAATTTTCTTTTAACTAAAGTTCATTGTAAGATTAATAAAATACTAATAAAGTATCTCAATTGTTAAAATAAGATACTTAATGGGTTTTAGAGTATAAATTGAAATCCCAAGACAATTAGTTGCAAAACAAATAAACCATAAGGGAAGTTAAATGAATTTAACCCTTAAAATAATAATGCATAGAGTGAGTTAATAAATATAAAAAATAAAAAATATATTATTTTATTAATTGCATCCATCACTTATATATTTATGTAGCCCTTTTCTTCTTTCTTTTATATGGTAAAAAAGAAATTAATATGAGATGAACATTTGAATTGAGTGATATAATTGAACTAATAATGAATCCAAGTTATTAGTATTCAAAATGATATTAAATTTATAGTTTAATTAGGGGTTGTTATTCTTTGTGTCAATGATTTCACATTTAACATCTAATTTTATACCATAGTTTTAGGATTGTTAATTATTTTTTGATAGCAATCTTTATTTGTTAATGCTAAAGTCCAATTTTATTATAAGCTCAACTTTAGTATATTAATTCTTAACAAAAGATACAAGATTGTATAAAACTTTGTATATGTTAATATTACCCTAAATAATCTTTGCATTTAATTAGCAATCTAGCAAAAAAGTTTAGGTAAAATAAGAGTAATTTTAAAAATCACTATCACATTTGATACATCATAACCATCTCTTTAATCAATGATGTGAACTCCAAAAGATGGGGTTTAAAGACTTATCACAAAAAAAAAAAAAATCAAAGAACCTAAAAAAATCAAACCAAATTTCAATCATGTAAACCCTATATAACATGAACTTAAAGTATAAAGAAAAATATGAATGTCACACTCTAAAAAAAAAAAACGAATTTGGAAGTAATAAGTTAAGTAAAATGCCATGATAAGAGTTAGTTTTTGATAAGTTTTCAGTTCTTAAATGGATTGGATGAGAAAATTCTCACTTTTTAATTCATGTAATTGTCTTTCTTTAATAATGAATGCAAGTCTATTTATAAGGTAAAATAATAACCTTAAAAACTCTAAAAGTAGAGACAATGATACATTTTTAAAAGATAAGAACACTTCTATTTTATAAAAAAAAACTCCTACTTATGAGTAGATTTTATTATTTAATCCTAACCCATTAAACATTCTAATAATATTAATAAAAATTTACTCTTTTTTCAAACTTGAATTCATACCATTTATTGATTTATGCTATTTGTAATTTGGTTAGCTCGAATATCCTTAATTAGCTTATGAAGTTCTTTTATTTTTTTAGTCCTTGAATAGGTTATTGTTCCTTCATGAATACTTAATTGATCTTTAAAAGCCTTCCATAGATCTCATCATTACTCCTCTCCTCAAAAGAATTCATCCTTAAATCATTACCTTATTTATATTTGATGATGTTGGGAAAGGTTCAATAAATTTGACCCATTTGGCATGTTTTTAGTTCAACTTTTCTTATCCTTTCATGTGCTTTAAGGATTATTGGTTAGTATGGATGACAAACTCCTTGGGCCAAAGGTAATGCTGCCATGCCTACAAAGTCCGTACTAATTCTTACATCTCTTTATCATAAATAAGATAATTAAGAGCTACTCTGTTTATTTTTTTCACTAAAGTAGACAATTGGCCACCTTTCAATGATTTTGAAGATTACTTTATAGTCAATGCATATCCTCTAAGTCCCATCCTTCTTGGGCATAAATAATACTAGAAATGCACATGAACTTATATGCTCCCTTACATATCTCTTTGTTGTAAGTTCTTTATCTTGTTTTTAAAGTTTCTTTGTCTCCTAAAAATTACTTCTATAGGTCAGTCAATTTGGAATTGTTGCCCTATAGATGAATTCAAATTGATGTTCTATTCCCCTCAAAGATGGCCAAGTGCTTGGTTTTTCAAAAAAAAAAATCACTAAATTTTACAAAAGATAAACAACAACATTAAGCAAAGAGAGGTTAATCTCTTTAATACTAAAATAAACCTCTTTCTATAAGGTACAATCATAAGTTGTTTTGAATAAAAAACTATTTTAACTTTTTTTTATGTACAAACTTTTAATTTTTCTCTCTTGCTCTCTTTTTTCATTTCTCTTGGTCTTATCCTTTTTCTTTCCTTCCTTTCCCTCCTTTCTCCTCTCTACCTTAATTCCTTTTTTCCTCTCACTTTTTTTAAAACCTTAATTAATCTTTATAAACTTATGGAGGTATCAAAATTACAAAAGTAATTGGTTTATCATTTATTATAAAAGAGTACTTATTCTTAAATTCATCATACATTATATGCCCATCATATTGTCATGGTCTTCTTAACAAAATATGCCTAGGTTGCATAGGTATAACATCATACATGACCTTATCAATATATCTCATAATAATATATAGTACTAACAATTGCTTATTTACCTTAACTTCACCACATTCATTTAACTATTGAAGTTTATATGATCTAAGGTGCTTTATGGTAGATAAATTAAACTTTTCAACCAAAGTAGTGGCTACATTTGTATAACTACCTCCCTAATTAATGGTTATATTATATATCTTATATTTGATATAACACCATGTATGGAAGATATTATCTCTTTATACTTCATTTTTCTTAGCTTGTGCACTAAATGCTTGTATAGCCACTAACACATCTCCCATAATTGGGTACTCCTCTCTATCACTTGTATCCTCCAATGGTGGTGTAGAGTAATCATCAAACTCACTTTTAGTCTTAATATCATCATTACCTTGCAATACCATTGTATGCTTATTTGGACACTAAGGTGCAATGTGTTCTTCCTAGACACTTAAAACATTTAACTTTTCGACTTTTACTAAGTTAGGAATTAGAATTACTTTTCTCCTTATTAGGACTCACTTCCTTACTCTTGTATGATTTAATGTTAATCTTGTAATTAGCTCTCTTTTCCCTTTTATTCTAATTTGGCTTTAAGGATAAAGTGGAACCTAAATTTTGCCTAAGCTCTATAGAATCCTTTCATGTTAATTGCCTCTCAACTTTCATTGCCATTAGCACCATGTCCTCTAACTTTACATAATGTTGTAATTCAACTACATTGACAATGTCTTTATTAAGCTTTTATAGGAACTGATCCATGGTTGCTTCTTTATCCTTCTTTATATTAGTTTGAATCATGGAAATCTCTATCTTCTTGTGGTAATCCTCTATATTTTTGGTGCCTTGAGTGAGTTCTTACAACTTTTGGTACAAATTCCTATAATACTGATTAGGGATAAACCTCTTTTTAATGATCCTTCATCTCCTCTTATGTATCAATAAACCTTTCATGATTCCTTCTCCTAGTAAAAAAAAGTTAATCCTACCAAATAATAACATAATTAGTAAACTCAATGACAACAAGTTTTACCTTTTTCATTTTGGAGTAGTTATGGCAATCAAAACTAACTTAACCTTCTTTTCCTATTCTAGAAAGGTTTCTAGATCATTTTTCCCTTGGAATAGGGAAATTTTCATTTTAATGTTACAAAAATCACAATCATAAGTGTCTCACCTTTTTAAATTTCTTTGAACATTTCTATTAGTGGCAATTTTGACTAAAGTAGCTAGATCATCAAATTTATCATCTTATATATCATTTACATGGTCATAGTCTCGTTTCTCATGCTTTCTTTCATTAGGAATCTCTTGACCCCTATGCCTCCTTTGTAATTCTGCTATTATATTGACTTGCTTCTCTATCCTATCCCTCATATTATTAAATCATTGTTTAGGCACTTAAATTATTGTTGCATAAGTTTGATCATGAACAATATATCACTACCTTTCTTCTTAGCTCCACCTTTGTTTTTGGAAGATATAGTGTTAATTTTGTACAAAATGGTTAGGATACCTTACAAAATACTCCTTTACATGTTTCACTCAAATATGATGTCACATACCTTTATGTTTACATTCTTTAAGGTTTTTTCTCAATATGTGTTTTCAGTTTTTCTTTTTATCACTCAAATTTTCTTTCTTAATTCTTTATTAAACTAAATAGCCTCAATCAAAGTCACCTTGTAATTAACTAATTTTAATAAATTAGAATTAAAGAAGTTTAGGAAAGCATAATGAATAAAGGTTATGGGTTAGAAGAAAACAATAAGATTAAATTATAATCAATAAAGAAAGAATAAATAGATTTCAATCCTTGTAAAAGCTAGAAAGCAATAAGGTCTACTATATTAATTTAAGGTTTTCTTATGTTGTAAGATGTCTAATGAAGAAGGAAATAAAGTTGTTACTCCTTTTGACCTAATTAAATAGGGTTTACTTTTTTTTTTCTTATTTTCTTCTTTCCTTATTTTTTTGTTAAGTCTTTTCCTTTTGTTTTTTTCTTTGCACGAATTTACTAATAAGAAAAGATAAATAAGGGTTTTCAAATTCAAAGAACAAAAGGGTATAAAATGTAGTAAAAAAGAAAAAAATATAACTAAAGTTTGCATATTCAAAGAATAAAGCGTATAGAATGCTGCTAAGAAGAAGAATAAGAGAAAAATTCAAATTTAGATAAGCAAACCTAATTTAAAGCTAGACTTTAATACCAATTGATGTAAACTCTAAAAGACATGATTTAAGAACTCAACACACTTAAGGAATAAAACAAGAATCCAAGAAAGCTAAATTAGTTTTTAATCATGCTAACCCTAGACCTAATGTTTAAAGAATAAGAAACTAAGGAAAAAGGAAATATATGGATACCATACTCTAGAAAAGAACAAATTTAAGAGTGATAAGTTGGGTTGAACTACAAAAAAAGAGTTAGTTCTTAATAAATTCTTTAGTTTTTAAAATAATCAAAGGAGAGAATTCTCATTTTTTAATTCATATAATCATCTCTCTTTAACAATGAAATCAAACCTATTTAAAACTTTAAAAGTAGAGACAATGATACGCTCCAAAAAGATAGGAACACTTTTATTTTATTGTAAACTCCTATTTTATAACAAACTCTTTTTTAAGAGTAGATTTTATTGCTTAACTATAATCCATTAAGTACTTTAATCTTATTAATAAAGTCTTAGTCTTTTTTCAATGTTGAATTCATGCCATTTATAATTTAGTTGGTTTGAATATCTTTAATTAGTCTATTGGGTACTTGCATTTTTTTAGCCCTTGAATGCATCATTGTCCCTTCGTAGATGCTCAATGGGTCCTTAAAAGTTCTTTATGTAGTGGCTCCCTTATGGATTTTATCAATCAACTTATAAGAAATGATTATTGACATTAATATTGCTCCCTTTTTGTTTTTTTTATGGGTGTTTTATTCTTTGTTCAAGTGAAATATATTAGAATTCTTGGATTGAATATTGTAGTAAGAATCTCAAAGCAACTTGGCCTTGTGCTTTACAAAAAAGTTTGTGATTTTATCATAACAACTACTTGAGATAAATATCATAGCAAAAAAGTTTGGTTCCCTTCATAAATACTTAATGGATCCTTAAAAATCTTCCATGCATCGGCTCCTCCATAGATCTCATCAATCAACTCACATGAAATGATTATTAATATTGATATTGCTCTTTGTTTGTTTTTTTGTGGGTGTTTTTGTCTTTGTTTAAGTGAAATATGTTAGAATTCTTGAACTAAATATTGTAGTAAGCATATCAAAGCAACTTGGCCTTGTGCTTCACAAAAAAGTTTTTGATTTTATCATAGCAACTCCATGAGATAAATAGGATTTAGGGTATACGTGGTTCACTTTTTGTTGATTTATGTTATTATTATTGATTATTGATTGCTGCTACTAAATGCTAATTGTTGTTACTGATTAATTTTGTTGATAAACAAAAGAAAATCATAATGTTTGGTTATATTAACACTAGTTATTATTGTTTAAATAGTAAAATGACTATTTAAGATATTATATTTATTAAATTTTTTTGTCTAATTTTCTTTCTTCTCGTTGATTTTTGTGTTGATCTTTGTTTCTCTAGTATCAAAATTGAAGGATTTAAGCCAATGTACATTAGTTTGATAACTTGAATGCTAAACAAAAAGTAGAGCAAGATTTGAGAATTTAGAGATATGAGAAAAAAGAGAAGTCATAAAGTTTTGGATAATCATGGTTATTCCAATCTAATATTATCAATCATTAGTTTTAATTAAAAAAATTGATTAAAATTACTTTTTGAATTAACTATTTTTAAGAAAATTATTAGCAAATAACAACTTTTAAAATAGTTTACCAAACACTACTACTTTTATTTTTTGAAATATAACAGCAATATGCATCCCCTAAAAACTAAAACAAACACCCTCTTAAACAACACCATCTTCTTGAAACAAACAACAATAAATACATATACATAGGACTAAAGCAAATAGACTTGCCTGCTTATTTGTAGAAATGAAATCTATGCACTCACTTGCTACATTCCCAAATACTCCAAAGATAAAATGACATAGGTAATTAAGCAAACAGACCCTCGAGAACAATCCTAAGAGAATAACTAAGTTCAAACATACATATCCAAGAAGGTTCACACAAGCCCACAATTGGAAACAAGAAGAAGAAGAAAACCCAAAAAGGAAAAAAAAAAAGAAGAAGAATCAAGAAGAAGGTGGTTTATAGCACCAACTGTAACGAGTTACACAACCCAAAACGAATTAACCGAAAGAGACCAGACTCGCCTAACTTGCTATGCACATTGGAAACCAGGAGGAATAGATTTGTCGCATACATTAACAAGTAAGCTTAGTGCGACCGGCACACTCAATTTAATTCCAAGCACATTTGCTTTAATGGTAGTGCAAAGACACAGGGCAACTTCCAAGTCAGCCAGGCCTTCAAGCAAAGCACAGCACTTGCTTGAAGCTGGGGTTCCAACAACAATGTTGACGAGTCCGAGGAGGTCTACACAAGCGCCTAGCTTCAGCGTGTCTATGGGGCAAGTTGGATATGCTGAGGGAGGCAGTTGAGGATTCTCAGGCATGCAAGGATCACAAGCACTGGTGAATGTTGAGATGAAAAGGAGGGAGAAAACCAGAACGAAGGAAGTGAGCTTCCTGGAAGCCATGGCTGGTAATGCTAGAGCAAAGATTGATTCAAAGTCTTGGTGACCAAGGGAAGCGAGCAACTTTTTTAAAGAGGAATTGTGAGGCGGACATCGTGTGATTGATTGAGTGGCAGAGAGTAGAAAAAAGATGATAAATGACTCCCTGTATTTTTGTATGCATGTGTCCATAAGAGAAATAAATTTTATGCTTTCGCTTTGCTGCCAGCAAATCACTGTGTACCGTAGGAAGGGATTTTCACTACGAAAATGTATGCATAATCGAGTCTGCCAGTGATCTGGGCCGAATTCTGACGTGAGATAGACTCAAGAACAACCCCAGTAAGACATTGTTTCTCATGTGCCTGCTCTTTTTGTTAGTCTTTGACATTTTTAATCGGAAAGTCAACAGCGAAGTAAGCTTAGACCAATTACTCCATTGGATGAGCTCAAAAGTTCAGCTAATTAAGTCCCTTGTCATGATGGGGGAAACAGTAACTCATTGTTAACTCGGGTAGTGGTACTGGTAGATATCCTCTGTCATTTTCGTGGATTCCAGCTGGTGAACTGAGACAAACATTCATTTGTGTCTCGATGTCTCTCGTACTTTGTCCAGTGTATATATATTTTCAATAATTGAAGCAAGGGAGGACCAGCCAAGCTTTTTAGGCACATGGCCGTCGATGGTTTTGTCGGAATGACCAATTTGAATGTGCTGATACGTCCATACAGTATCAAGTTGTCTATTGTCTAAGCATGGAAGTCTTTTTATCAAAGATATTGTGTGAAACGCTTTCCTCAGTCCTGACGTAGATATTCATGATAGCATTTATTTTACATCATATAATCTATATTTACGATCAGATGGTCTGTTTATGCCTATGTTATATCCTAGGATTGAGCCCTATGCTGGACCAGTTATTGATTTTCCAATAAACACTTATTAGTGTATGTCTTAGTAGCCAAGAAGTTAATTACTTGTTATACATATTTGATATTTTATACATGCAGTTATCAATAAGAAGTATTCTTTATTTTTAGTATACTTATATAAGTGATATGATTATCAATAAACTCTAAGGTCACGTTTAGTATGGATTCAGATTTCATATTTTCAATTTTTATTCACTAAAAAATAAAAAATTGCGTTTTGCAAAGGGTTAAGCAATTTCATTTGTTTTTGTTTTTCTTAATTGAAAGCATCATTTTTCAAACAAATTAGTATTTGCAAAGCTGAAAAAGGTGTTGTCCCTCCTTATTTCTAAATCCCTCAGTCCCAAATCTATTCTCCTTCTATGTCATGCTTTTGGATCTCTTTACCCTTCTTACATTATTTCTCTCTCTATCTTGCTGTTTGCACTAGCTTTTGAGTTGGTTATTGCGACAAGAATAAAAGTTTCATTTTTCCTTCTTTTCTTGAGGAGAAAAAGCCTCATTGTTTATTAATATTTACCAATTGATACAAGATTCTTTGAAACACCATGACTTACTTGCTCCTGGTTGCCAAGTCCAATTCCTTGTACTAAACTTTATCCTTGGTAACATCACTCTCTATCTCTTTTTTGTATAAGTTTTTTTTTAAAAATCTTTTTTGTTAAAATTGATTCTTCTAGATTTTGGTGTCATGGTGTTTTGGGCATGTTTTTTTTTTAGGGCCTTAAAGAACTCTTTTCTTATTGCTTGCTTTTTAAGTAAAGGTGAGTGTTTGTTGATTTAATGTACCTTAGATGAATTCTTTCCATTTTCTTAAGTGCATTATGGTTGTATGATGTGAACCCTGAAAGATAGGGTTTAGGGATCTAAAATGCATAGGAAATCAAGTTAGAACTCAAAAAACTGAATTAAATTTTAATTATGCAAATCCTAGGCCCAATATTTAAAAGAATATGAACTTAAAGTATAAAGAAAAATATAAATGTCACATTCTAAAAATGAATGAATTTAGAATTAATAAGTTGAGTTAAATGCTAGAAGAAAAGTGAGTTATTGATAAGTTTTTTTTTTAGTTATTAAAAGAATTAAAAAAGAAAATTCTTACTTTTTGATTCACATAATCATCTACTCTTTAACAATAAAATCAAGCTTATTTTTAAATTAAAATAACAACTTTTAAAACCCTAAATGTAGAAACAATGATATACTTTTAAAAGATATAAACATTCCTATTTTATAACAAACTCATATTTTATAACAAACACATACTTAGGAATAGATTTTATTATTTAACCCTAATCTATTAAGCACTTTAATTATATTAATAAAATCTTAGTCCTTTTTCAAATTTGAATTTATACTATTTATAACTTAGTTGGCCCAAATATTTTTAATCAGTTCATTTAATACTTCTTTCATTTTTTTAGCCTTGAACGTGTTATTAAATCTTTGTGAATGCTCAATGGATCCTTAGAAGCACTCCATGTATTAGCTCCTTTATGGATCTCATCATCCCTCCTTTCATTAAACAAATTCATCCTTAAATCATCACTTGCATTAAAAATAGAAAGATTAAAAATATTAAATGTTGCACTCATATTGTATTTTCTAGGAAAGTCTGACTTATATGCATTATCATTAATTCGTACCATTACTTGAAATGAATCATCTCCTTTAAGTTATGACTTTAAGTAACTTTGAGTGGAGAACCTTTTCTTGTGCACATATAGCTAAATCCAATCACCAGGTTCAAATACTGCCTTTTTTCACCTTTTATTGACATGGGTTACATATTGTTAAGTTTGTTTCTTAATTTGTTACCATACCTTGCAACTTATTTACCTTTTCAACCTTATGTCCTTCATTTAAGATAGAATACTTATCAATAGGTAAAGACATCAAATCCAAAGGCATCAAATCCAAAGGAGTCAAGGGATTAAAACTATAAACAATTTCAAATGGAAAGTAACTAGTAGTAGAATAAACATCCTTATTATATGCAAATTTTACATACGGTGAATAATCTTTTCATAATTTTAAATTTATTAAAATAATAGTACATAACAAAATAAAAAGAGTTCAATTAACTATCTTAGTTTATCCATTTATTTGTAGATAACAAGTAGTTAAAAACACTAATTTAGTACTTAACTTACCCTAAAAAATTTTCCATAGTAGCTTATGAACTTTGCATCCTGATTTGAACAATGTTTTAAACCATGCCATGTAAGCATACTACCTTTCTAAAGAAAAATTTTGCCATGTTGTTTGCATTGTCAATTTTAAAATGAGCTTCTTTGTATAAAAGTATAATCATATGCTATTTTGAACAGAAAGCCCTCTTAACATCAATCCCTTTTGTATACAAATGCTCAATTTTTCTCTCTTGTCTTCTTCCTTTTTTTCTTTTAGTCTCATCTCCTTTTTCTCTTTTTTCTCCCTCCTTTCTTCTCTCGACCTCAATTTTTGTTTTCATCTCATTCTCTTTTTTAATCCTTAATTGTTCTTTATAAACTTACCAAGGTATCAAAAGTATAAAAGGAATAGGTTTATCATTTATTACAAAAGAGTACTTATTCTTAAATTTATTATGTATTACATGTTGATCATATTGTCATAGTCTTCCTAAAAAAAAAATATGACTAGCTTACATAGGCATAACATCACAAAAGATCTCATCAGTATATTTCCTAATAGTAAAATGTACTAAAACCTACATATTGACCTTAACTTCACCACATTCATTCAACCATTAAAGACTATATGACTTAAGGTGTTTCATGGTAGATATTTTAAGTTTTATAACCAAAGTAGTGCTACTTATATTTGTACAACTATCCCCTATCATTGATCATACTACATATCTTATTTTTGATTTAGTGTTATGTATGGAAGATATTATCTCTTTACACTTCATCATTTTAGTTTGTGTGCTTAATGCTTGTTTAGCCACCAACACATCTCCCTTAACTAAGCACTCCTCTCTATCACTTGCATTCTCCAATGGTGGCATATAGTCATCATTAAACTCACTTTTGTCTCAGTATCACCATTACTTTGTAACACCATAGTATACTTATTTAGACACTATGATGTAATATGTCCCTTTATTAGATATTTAAAATATTTAATATCTCTATTCTTACTAGATTGGAAATTAGAATTACCACTTTCCTTACCAAGACTCACTCCTTTACTTTTGTATGACTTGGCCTTAGGCTTGTAATCAACCTTCTCCTCCCTTTTGCTCTAATTGAGTTTCTAGGATGAAGTGGAACTTGAATTTTCTCCAAATCACGCAAAACCCTTCCATTCGAGTTACATCTCAACTTTCATTACCATGTGCACCATGTCCTTTAACTTCACATAATATAATAATTCAACACCATTGGTGATGTCTCTATTCAACCCTTGTAAGAATCGAGCTATAGTTGCTTCTTTATCCTCTTTGTGGTAGTCCTCCACACTCTTAGTACCTTAAGTGAGCCCTTATAGTCTTTGTTATAAATTCTTATAATAATGATTAAGGATGAACTTTCTCCTTTTAATAATTTTCATCTCTTTTTATGTATCAATAGACATCTTACAATTCCTTATCTTAGTCAAAACAAGTTGATCTTACAAAAAATAGTATAATTAGTAAACTTAACAATAGTAAGTTTTACCTTTTCTTTTTGGAGTAGTTATGATAATCAAAGATCAACTTAACCTTCTTTTCCCATTTTATATAGGTTTTTGGATCATTTTTCCCTTAAATAGAGGAATTTCATTTTAATGCTACCAAGATCACAATCATAGGTGTTTTGTACCTTAAAATCTCTTTGATCATTTATATTATTGGCAATTCCAATTAAAGTAGTTGGATCATCAAATTCATCATCTTCCACTTCTATATGGCCATAGTCTTGTCTCTTATGCTTTCTTACATTGAGAACCTCATGACCTCTATGCCTCATTTGCAATTCCATTATTATATTGGCTTGCTTTTCGTTATTATTAATTATATATTCAAATTTGATGTTTATGTACTCAAATTATTATTGCATAACTTTGATTATGAGTAACACATCACTGTCTCCTTTCTTAACTCCACCTTTGTCTTTGGAAGACATAATATTAATTTTACACAAAATGATTAGGATATCTCATAAAACACTTTTTAATGTGTTTTATTAAAAAATGGTGCCACCCCTTTTTATGTTTACACTCTTTTAGGCTTTTTCTTTATATATGTTTGCAATCATGTTTTTTAACACTTAAATTTTTTCTCTCAATTATTTATTGAACTAAACAACCTCAATTAAAGTCACCTTATAACGAAATAATTCTAATAAATTAGAACTAAAGAAATTTAGGAAAGTATAAGGAATAAAGGTAGTGGGTTAGATTTGAATCCTTGTAAAAATTGGAAAGCAATAAGGTCTATTCCCTTAATTTAGAATTTCTTTATGTTGTAAGATGTCTAATTAAGAAAGAAATAAAACCTCTATCTCCCTTTGAACTTATCAAACATGATTTACTTCTTTCTATTTTTTTTTCTTCTTTTCTTCTTTCTCTATTTTTTTTAATTTTGTTTTTGTTATTTCTTTTTTTTTGTGAATTTAAATAAAAGAAAGGATAAACTAAGGTTTATGGATTCAAAGAATAAAAGATGTATAGAATACAACCAAGAAGAAAAGATAAAATTAAGTTTTATGGATTTAAGGAACAAAAAGGTCTAAAATGCTATTAAGAAAAAGAACGAGAGAATAACTTAAATTTAGATAAGTAAATTTGATTTAGAACTAAACTTTAATACCAACTAATGTGAACCTCAAAAGATGGACTTAGAGACCCAACATGTATAGGGTATTAAGCAAAAAGCCAAAAAAGCTAAATTAGATTTTGATCATGCAAACCATAAACTCAATGTTTAAAGGAATATGAACCTAAGGTATAAAGAAAGATATAGACACCATACTTTAGAAAAGAATGAATTTGTAAATGATAAGTTGAGTTAAATGTCACAAGAAGAGTTAGTTCTTAATGAGTTCTTTAGTCCTTAAAAAAATTGAAGGATAAAATTCTCACTTTTCAATTCACATAATTATCTTTTTTTTAACAATGAAATTAAGTCTATTTATAGGTTGAAATAATAAACTTAAAAATCCTAAAATTAGAAACAATGATATATTTATAAAATATAGGAACACTTTTATTTTATTATAAGCTTTTATTTTATAACAAACTCTTACTTAGGAGTAAATTTTATTACTTACCTTGGCCTATTAAGTACTCCAATCATATTAATAAAATCTTGGTTCTCTTTCAAGTTTGAATTCACACCAATCATAACTTAGTTGGCCCGAATATTCTCAATCAACCCATTCATTACTTCTTTAATCTTTTTAACCCTTGAATATGTCGTTGGTCATTTTGAATGCTCAATAGATCATTAGAAACGTTTCATGTATTGACTTCTCCATAGATCTTATCATTGTGTCTCATTACTTTGCATAAAAGATTCTTGGAAAGTTTATGTCCTTCTTTACTATTAGTGTATGCCCTAGTATCTAATGTATTGGTTACTATTGTAAATACATTTTCATGCATATTATATATCAATTAAAGGTATTATTTATCTCTAGTAATGTTTATATAATGATATGATTATTAGTAACCTTTAAAAATAAAGTTTATGGAATAAATGTACTTTGTAATGGTATTTATAATGAGATCATAATTATGAAATATTTTTTGTATCAAAGTATTATTCCTAAATATTCTTGGTTGATGTGCCATTAAGACTGGAAATTGATAGAGTTGTAAAATTGACTCATGTTGTGTTTCTTTCTTATGAAGAAAGTAGTCAATCTTATAGATTGGAGTACAGAAATACTTAAAGAAATAAGTGAGTGCTTGTTAGTTGAAGAATATTGTTGAGTTGATTCACTATGAGCATTCCCAAATGGAACATTACTTATGTATTTAAGAAATTTCCATGTGACAATTGTAAATGTGATCCATAAACTTGAGATGACCAAGGTGTCTTTAATAGAAATTGATCTCATCTTTTAGTTATCCTAATTAAAGATCACTTATGGGGGTGGAGTTAAGGATATCATGAATTATATGGAGATAATTAAGTGATCAATAAAAGGTTCATCACCTTGAAGTAATCCTAGAAGTATGTTTTATTTGTTCCCAATAAGTATTGATTCAAGAAATCCTTACATTAGGTGGAATGATGATTCACAAGTAGTTATGATCTCATTTATGGGACAATATGGAGTAGACATTAATTGCATACTTTATGTCTAATTGGAACATTAGTATGATGAAAAGATTGAATTACACTAAAAGATTGTGCATTGAAGGGATTAATCCGACTACTTTAATAGTCCTAACATTTGAGTGGTCATGATATGTGACTAGACATTAATTTGGATTCATAAATATAAATTGATTAATCAGAGAATTAAAGATAACTTAAAGGAGCTTAATTTATCTAATCCTTTTGGATTATAGTTCATATTCATTGCCAATATGTTAGGATCTTAATGAGTCATACATATAAGAACAATTGAGAAAATATAAAATGGAAATTAAGTTAGACATCATTGAAAAGTTTGAGAAATTTATGGGGTTAAATATATGATATTTAAAACTATAAAACTAAAGTGCAATTTATTGAAAATTCTCATAAGTCACCTAAATAGAGTTTTAAAGTTAAAATCCCTATAAATAGTCCATAATATGGTTAGATACTACATGCCTAGTATATTAGGGCTATTGGCTTCCTCTTCCCTCTCTTCTTAAAATGATTTTAGATTGTGAGAATTATTTCTTTCTTGTCTATGTGAATTGCCATTAAAACCTAGATGCTTGGATGGTAGTAATTTGTGACAACCCATTGATAGGCCTAAAAAAGAAGAAGAATTGAAGATTAATCCAATAATTATTCTATCTTTTAGGTTAAATTGTAATTATATTTAACAAATGATTGATTTACTCTTAGAAATCAAAATTTTAAATCACTATTTTTGTTATGTATTTACTTGATAAATCCCTTTGCAATTCCTAACATGTACTTAGGTTGCAATTTTTTAGTATTATTAATACCCTAATGTATCTTATTTTTCTAGCCTACTTAGATTTAGAGAGTCATGGTAGTTGATGATTTGCTCAAGGTGATTGGATGTTATGAACTAGATACCTTATTATATGTGTTAGGAAGGGAAAATTGAGTTATGTTATAAATAAATTGTTACAACTTGAAATATTATCCTGATATGTCTTTAGTGAGTAGTGATTATGTTAATTTTCTCTAACACCACTCAATTGATAGATTGAAGGCAAAGTTGCTTAATGAAAATTTAAAACAAATCATTGTTGTTAATCTCTTTTTCACTAGGATCAAATCCAACCCTATCCTAAAAAAGAATCCCCCTTCCTTTTGTTATATAACATAAAAAAAAATCCTTTTTTCAATAATGAATAAGTCTTCTAAAAAGTTTTTAAAATGCCTTTGGTGGCTTTGACTTGATGAGCATGAACATGATGAATTTAGGGACCTTTATCTTCAAATGGTAGCGATATACTATAGATTTAAAGCTAGGATGATGTGGCGATCAATGAGGGGTCAAGAATTGTCCTTATTGTAATGATAATGTTAAAGGAGAAGTTAATCTATGTTGGTTGGTTGTTATCATTAAGGCACCGAAAATTTAATACCTTACTCTCTATTCTTTAGCAATAGATAATGTAAGTAAGGATTAATCTTATAGGGAGTATAATCAATTTACTACTAATTAATTAAAAATTAAAGATATTAACAAATTGGTGGGGGAGTTGAATTCTGATTATAGAGAAACCAATTAAAAAATAAATAAATTATACATGAAATACTAAAACTCCACTTCCAAGTTTATTTGCAATTATGATATTTAATTCTAATGGAATCATCAATCCTAAATAACAAATTTTGTTACCAAAATTTTTTCTTAAATATTCATTAAGTAAAACAATCTCTTTACTTAAACTTTAACAATTACCCCATAGAATAATAGAGTAATACATTAGTATCCTTTAGAACTAGGAAAATAGGTTAATATAATTAACAATCATACAAACTTAGATAGTTTAACTTATGTTAAGTTATTTATAACAAAAAGATGAAAATTTGTCCATTTAATTAGCCAAACCAAAATAATTGAATAAACAATCATTCAACCATGAAATTAGAATAACCTAAATAATTCCCTAAGAAAAAAGAATAACATACCAGAACAATTTGTACCATTGAAATATTAAAAGTTTTAAAAATCTCCTAAAATTGTTGAAGAGCTTATCTACATATGTTAAAAAAATGACTTTCTTCTAGAATAATTGTTTGATTCTCTTACCATCTCCCTTTTTGCTCTTAAAAGATGGTTATTTATATCTTAAGGATGCACATAGCAACCACTAGTAAACCCTAAAAGATTAAGGTTCCTTAATCTTATCAAATTCCTATATTGGCTTTTAAGCTAATTCCAAACTAGATATTGTCCAAATCAGGGTCTAAATTCTTCAAGAAAGCTATAGTCCTCTTTAGCTTTCCAATGCATCAAGTCTTTACCTAAAAACCAAGATTGACTTAGTTATGAAACCAAGTTAGTGCATAATTCTTGTATTAGCTTTCAAGGGAAGCTCTTGCATACGTTGGTACTTACTTGATTGCATCTAATAATGATATGTTTAACTCTATCTTGACAAATGTCTCAAAGATTTCTCTCACCTATTACTCCTTTTTAGATTTTGTGCACTTGGTTGGAAAAAGAGGTGGGTTGGCTTTAATATGAATGGTAAGGTTAAGAATTATCTTAGATAAAGAAATCTCTATTTCCATGTCAATTTCCTCCTCAATACCTATAACAAATGTTTTCTTATGTGGTTCTTCCAATTATTTTCCACTTCTTAATGATATAGCACTTGCATTCTCTTTTGGATTCACTAAGGTTTAAAAAAGTGATTTTACTAAGCCTTGAGCGTCCAATTTGCCTAATGTGGTAGCTAGCTAACTCATTTGATTCTCTAAATTTTGTACACTTGGCTATGTCTCCTGTTGGAATTGTTAAGTGTGAGTTAAGAAAGTTTTGAATATATCTTCCAATGGCATACTTGAACTAATCATAACTGTTTATTTTGGTTACTATGTTTGTTGAGTTTGCTGAAATCCTACCTATTTATTTTTATATGCATTTTGAATTGATTGTATATTTCCCTTATAGCTCAAATTAGGGTGATCTCTCTATCCTAGATTGTATGTAATAGAATGAGGATCATACTTCCTTGGCTATCTTGGGAATTCTTTAATAGTGCTCACTTGCTCCTTTTGAAGATTTGGACATAAATCTATTGGATGTTCCATTATTAAATATATGCCACATGCCTTAGCTGGTTGCAGGTGTCCCCATAGCCATTTGTCAAACAGTAAAGGAAAGATCAAAAATTTGTTGTTGAAGAATAAATATATTTACCTTACTCACTTTTCTAATCAAGGTATCTTGCCTCATCCTAAATTGTTAAGAGTTTGTTGTCATATTGAAGGTCAAATTCCTTACAGTATCTATCATCTTATCCATTAAAGCTCCTCAACTTGTTTCATTTATCATGTTCTTATCCATAAAGAGTAAACCTTTATAAAAATATTTAATGAATAATTGGTCACTTATTTGGTGGTATGGACAGTTTGCATATAGCTTTTTGAATTGCTCCTAGTATTTATAAAGGGTCTCACCATGGTATTTGTGAATATCACTTATTTCCAAGAATTGTCTCTTTATCTGTTCTATGTTATGATTGACTTAGACAATAGATAGTAAAGCTAATCCTTAGCATCATCTACTGAGGAGAATGGAAAAGCTCTCATTTTTATTTGCTCCTCTACTACAACTAATAGGCTTTATGCTTGAACAAACAATATGGAATTCCTTTAAATGCTTATTGTGATATGATCCTTTATTGCATGACCACAAAAAGTGGGTAACAAATATATCAGTCTTGATTTAAGTTCAAAAGTAGCAATTAATTTAGGATGTTCTACACATAAAAGCTAAAAATTAAAGTTAGGAGATGTAAGCTCTTTCATAGTTTGATTGTTTGCAATAAGTCTTCAGGCTTTAATCATTAGATGAAATACTATATAAGAAATTGAAGGTTATGTTGATGCCATATGAGGTAATCACAAATTGTTCTTGATCCTATTAAGCTTCTTTCCTCAACTTATGCAAGGTTCGCTCAATTTATAGATCAAAATTTATTTCACCAAAGTGAGATGATTGAGTCATAAACTATAAATAAACATAAAATAAAAAGAAGCATGCAAAGATAATTAAAAAAATTCTATGACCAAAAAAAAAAAAAAAAGCCAAAACCATATCCAACAATGTTTTTAGGGCTTAAATGGGTAAGGTCAATGTCATAAAAACTGGTTTGGGTTAGAACACCATTTTCCTTGAAATATTATAGTCTTGTCACCTAAATCAACCAATAGTTTCTTAATAGATGGTATCATTGCCACTAAAAATACAAAACTTCACAAACAAAAGGGGAAATAATGCTATAATTAACTCAATAGAATTAAAAAATATAATAAAAAATAGACAATAATTCATAAAAAACACTCCCTTGTAATGGTGTCAAATTTTGGTTGTTATTGTTAAGGTATCAAAAATTTAATGCCTTAAGCTTGATTCTTTAATAATAAATAATGTGAGTAAAGATCGATTATACAAGAAGTGTAATTAATTTATTACCGATTAATTTAAAATTAAAGAAATTGTAATTAGGAGGAAAATGTTGAATTCTAATTACAAACAAACCAACGAAACAAAATAAATTATAGAAAGATTAAATATTAAAAGTTCAATTTTAAGTTCATTTGCCATTATGATATTTAATGATTTTGTATTACCTATAACATTGTTTCAATTTTAATGGAACTATTAACCTTAGATAATAACAAACTCTGTTACCTAAATTTTCTCTTAAATATTCACTAAGCAAAATAAACTCTTTATTTTAGACTTTAACCATTATCCCCTCAAATAAGTTCTCTAAAGTAATATATTGGTAGCCATTAGAACTAGGAAAATAGATTAATACAATCAACAATCAAACAAGATTGGATCCTTTAATATGTGTTGAGTTATTCATAACAATAAGATAAAATTTTGTCCATAATCCCCTATTGTTATTTGCTACTCAGTTATTTGGAAAATGATAAAAATATATCATAATTCTTAAATCTAAGCAATTAATATTCATTTAATTGATTTAGTAGGCCAAACCAAATTAATTGAACAAAAAATGGTTTAACTATTAAATTAGAATAACCCAAACAATTTCATAAGAAAAGAGAACAACATACTAAAACAATCTATACCATCAAAAGATCAAAAGTTTTGAAATCTCCCAAAATTGTTAAAGAGCCTAACTATGCAAGTCACAAAAAATGAATTCATTCTAGAATAATTATTTAATTCTCTCATCATCTCCCTTTTTTTCTCTCTCAAAAGATGGTTATTTATTCCTTAAAGGACATACATAGCAACCACTAGTAAACCCCAAAGAATTAGGGCTTCCTTAATCTTTTAAAATTCCTATATTGACTTTAAAGCTAATTCTCGACTAGATATAGTCTTACTTAAGGTCTAACTTCTTCATGAATGTTATAGTCCTCCCCTTCAGCTTTTGAAAACATCAAGTCTTGCCTAAAACAAAGGTCTAAAGCCCAAGGTACAAGCTAAAAACTAAGATTGACTTAATCTAACCCATGAAAGATTCAACTACAAATTCTCCAATATTTTTGAACCATTAAACAATCAATATGGGCTTAGGTCTCTTCATAACAATTGTAGGTTTGAATGTTGAATTTAATTCATGCTTTTGAATCACTTGATTTGGATGTTTAAAACTAAAGTTATGCCCATTTAAGTAATCAGTGTTTCAACAAAAATCCTACTTCAATTAGTACTAGAATTCAGTTTTTTGCCCTATCTTTGGAGTAATGTCTCAAGACCTAAACAAACTTGGATCTAGAGTCATGAATCCAATCTAGAAAATTTGAGATGTCTACTATAACTTTATTAAAGACCACTTTTCAAATATAGATCTTTAGATCAGTGAAAAACCTGAAACAAGTAACAAAAGTCAAAATACTAAAATGTTGAAAATTTTCCTACTTAAAGCATGTATTTTCAAAACTTTCTCAACATATACCTAAATTACAAAACATATTTTAAATAGATCAGATAGATATAAAACTTACTATTGGATATAAACATGAATAATGATTGCTTTTGAATCTATAAAAGATGAAGGAATTAGCAAAGTTGTGTACTTCATCGCCTTCCTTTAGCAGCAATCCGCCATCATCCAATCAAAACCATCATTGATTTTATTCTTCATGTAAAATTCATTGCTAAGTATGGCTATTGGGTTTGTTGGCACTATACTTGATCAAGTTGTTAAGTTTTACACTAAGTTTAAGATAGGTTTATCGGTCCACTTTTGTATGCATTTAGCCAAAAATATATACGCATTTGTATTGCTAATGTTGTCCGCTATTAGATATTCTCAATTTGATTTATGCTAATTCATTTTGCTTTTAGCATGTTGATTTATGTCAATTATTTGTAATTGTAAAGTTGTTATTCATTTGATGTGGGAAATATTTTATACCTATCAAGCTTGGCAAAATTATTAAATAAAATATATGGTAAGTACCAATCTTTTCATATTCATGCTTTTTTTTTTGTGGTATGACTATAATGATTGATACATCACCAATTTGCAATTATAGTATGCTACTTATAGATTAAGAAGACAATTATTTCAAATAAGTGGTATTCAAAATGAAATTGCATAGGCTTTATTGCAACAATATAATAATTGATATATTAATTTTAATTTTAATGTTGACTTTATTATGTGTACTTATTGTAAGAAATTATAAATGTTTATATAAATATGTCATATAAATTTATATAAATAAGTACATATAAATTTATATAAAAAAGTAATATTTTAATTTCTATTAAGGTCAAAATGCCTTTATTGTTAACAAATTGACATATTATTATGTTTCTTTAAAAAAATCTTGTTCAAATTAAAAAAAAATAATTATTAAAGAAATTAGAAATTAACAATAAACATCATCAAAACACAACAAATAGTAAAATTGAAATATCATATTGCAAAAATTAATAGTAAAAATCTGATAGTGTAACAAAATAGACCTTAAATAAATATATTTTTCAAAGGTAATTATGATAAGATCATAATTATAAGATACCTATTACATCAAAATATCATGAACTATATGATGATCGTTGAGTGATTATTAAAAGACTCATTACCCTAAAGTAATTATGGTTGAATGTTCCATTGTTCTTAATAAGTATTGATTTAAGAAATCTTTGTATAAGTTGGAATGAGATTATAAAGAGTTATAATTCCATTCATGGAATCAATGACATATCATTATTTGAGGGTGAATATAATTATACTATACTAATTATATATTCCATATCTAACTGGAACATTAATATGACAAAGTGATTGAATTATATGGAGATATTATTATGCATTAAAGGGATTAATCTAGCCATTTTGACAATCTTGATACATTGTTTGATGTTAAACTTGATCAATGGATATAAATTAATTAATTAAATAATAATAATAAATTAAAAAAGTTTAATTTATCTTTTCTTTTAAGATAATAACTTATATTATTATTAGTATGTTAAGATCTTAATGGGTTACACACATAAATGAAATTGGTGAGAATGTAAAAAGAGATAAAGTTGGAGTTAAGTAAAAAGTTTGAAAAACTTTTGAAGTCCCAAATATAATATTTAAAGTTATAAAAATTAAAATGTAATTTATTAAAAATTGACAATAGAACTTGTAGAGTCAAAGTTTTCTATAAATAAAACCTCATATGGCCAGCCAAAGTTTTTAGCGCTAGAACTCTCTTTTGGCCTATCCTCCTCTCTCTCCCCTAAAAGAGTTTGAAATTATATTTGTTCAATAAACAATTGTTTTATTTTCAATAGTGGTATTAGAACATTAATTTGTTTGTTAATTATAATTCAATTGCATATTTCATTGTTATTGAATATGAATTTGATTGATTTATATATTGATTTGCTGTTATTACAAGTTTGTGATTAATTCCCCAAATTTGATTTTGGTTAAAGAAAAAAGGCATCGCAGCATGCCAGAAAGAAAAGTTTTTTCTTGTTGCATGGTATGGATTTATGAAATCCATTTTACAAAAAAGAGAATTGCCTGATTTTCAATTACCTAGGGAATCGAGACATCAAATGCAATGTGGTAATTGTTGCCACGTTGCTGCAACGTGTGGCAGCAAGTTTTGATATTGCTACCCAACGTCCAAAGCGCTGATGCACATTGTGAATAAAGTTCGATGCTATTGGTAAATGTTCTCGAGTACTCGAAAGATATTGGTTAAACCCCATAAGTAATCCAATATGATTGGAATACTAAAGTTCTATATTATTTGGAATTAGAACATCTATTTTGATTAGGTTATTGAATTAAAAGAATTTTAATTTAAATATAATTTAGAAAAATTATTTTTTAAATTATAATTTTTATTTTTTTTACTAAAATCAAACGTCTTAATTGGATTAGAATTAAGGAACTAAATCTAATTAGATTTCATGTTAAATTAGAATTTTTTTTTGTAATTTATTTAGGTCTTCTATTGGAATAGGTGCCCTAATTAAGCATTGAAATCTAATTTAATTAGGACTTCTAATTATATTAGGAATCCTAATTAGACAATGACTCCCAATATGATTAAGAATCATATATGTAATTGGAAATATCAAAATAATTTAATATAATATTTTAATTGTTAAAAATAGTGTTTTAAATTACATATATAATCAGTAACTAGAATTAAACATGTAATTACTTTTGTGCACTTAATGTGATTATGATGGTATGATGGATTATGAACTTATAAACCAATGTGATTGGATTTGTTGGTGATTGAAAGAAAATTTTGGAGTATAGGGACTACATTATTTGCCTTTTTTTTTTGTCATAAATTCTCTCTTCATCTAAACTTCCCTTGAATGTAACTTAAAGTCTCTCTAAGTTTCTTTCCCAATTATTTAGAGAATATAGGTTTGAGATAAAATGTTTATGTACAACTATAGAGATCCAGACAAAGGAGCCAATAGAGACATTAAGAAGAGGTTGCAAGCAAGAGGACTTTTGAAGACTAAGTTGTAAGTCCTTAAGATAGCTTAACAAAGTTAGCATAGTAAAGTCTATAATCATTTATATTAGAATGACATATTATGGTTGTATGTTGTATATGTAATATATATTACAATTATAATGCTAATGTATCAAATCAACATTAATTAACTAAATCCATCAATTTAGATATTAAGTACATTTTAAGAACATAGTGAACCACCTTCCAAATCATACATTTATGTATAACTATAGAGATCCAAACAAAGGAGCCAATAGAGACATTAAGAGAAGGTTGCAAGTAAGAGGACTTAAAATTGTTGGAGCAAACTCTTAAAAAGGAGAAGACCTTTATTCTTCTTGCTAATTCTTCCAAGGTCAAGAGGAAAAAGCCTAGGAAGAAGAACAAGAAAGGAAAGGCTTAAGTCATCAAGGGAATCTAACTTAATAGTGGTATGAAAGTGGACAAGAGCAAGGGCACTTGCAATCATTGTGGTAAAGAAGGCCATTGGAGAAGGAATTTCTAGATTTATCAAGCTAACTTGAAGGAGAAAAAACTTGGTGAAGCTTTTGATTTAGGTATGTTTATGATGCAAAAAACCCCCAAAAGGCATAGTTTAGGGACCTAATGCACGTAAGGAATCAAAGAATATCCATGAAAGCTAAATCAGACTTTAATAAAACAAACCTTAGATATAACATTCAAAGGAACATGAACCTGAGATATTTAAGAACGATATGACCACCACACTTTAGAAAAGAAAAGAATTAGGAGTGATAAGTCGAGTTGAATGCTATAAGAAGAGGTACCTCTTAATAAGTTATTTAGTTCTTGAAAGAATTGAAGAAGAAAACCCTCACTTTTTGTTTATCTTAAATGGTATAATTTTCTAGAACTTAAAAATAGGTGCCTATTTACAGGCTAAGATAATAATCTTAAAAAGTTATAAATTCCTATTTAGGATAAATCCTTATTTAGGATAAACTCTTATCTAAAACAAATTCTTATACAAAAAACTTTATACTTTTATAACAATCACTTATTTAGAATAAACTCTTATTTAGGAGTTAATACTATTACTTGGCCCATTAAGTACTCTAATGATATTAATAAGACCTTGACTTTTTTTCAAGTTTGAATTTACACCATTTATAGCTTGATTGGCTTGAGTGTCCTTAATTAGCCTATTTAATACTTCTTTCATCTTTTTTACTATAGCTTATGTTATTGGACTTTTTGGAGTATACAAGAAACCTCTTGTATCCTTTGAAGCTTTCTTCACATCATCTTTAAGTTTCTCATTAGATTATGATTGAGATAAATCTTTTTACTTTTGATCCTATTACTTACGTCTTGAATACCAAGTGTGGCTCTCATATTTGTAAAGATGTGGAAGAACTCAACAAAAGTAGTTGGACTTACAAGTTGTAAACAGAGTAAGAGTTACTGCATTAGCTATTGAAACTTGTCGTTTACTTTTGCCTTTAAGCTTAGTTCTAGTAATAAATAATTGTTATTATATTCCCGTACTTTCTAAAAACATCATTTTCATTTCAAGTTTAGCTTTAAATGGATTTACTTTTACATTTAAGGATAAGGATTGTTCTATTTACAAAGATGATGTTTAATATGGATTTGGTACTTATACAAATGTTTTGTGTATGGTTGATTAAGAAAGGCCAATTCTCAACTTAAACAATAAAAGACTCAAAATGGATAACCAAAATGCATTTTTGTTTGGCATTGTCATTTAAGGCATATCAATGAAACATGAATCACTAAGTTATATAAGGATGATTACTTGGATTCATTTGATAATGAATCATATGGAACATGTGAGTCTTAGTAATTAAGTAAAATGACCAAAACTCCTTTGACAAGAAAAAACAAATGTGCTAATGAGTTATTAGGGCTCATACATACATATGTATGTGGTCTTATGGCCATAAATGCAAAAGGTTGTTTATAATATTTAATTACATTCATAGATATCATTTTATATGGGGTTGTATGTATTTAATGAAATATATATTTGAATCTTTTGAAAAGTTCAAATTCATAAATAAAGTAGAGAAATAAACTAGTAAAAATATTAAAATCCTATGATCAAATTGAGGAGGAGAATACTTGAACCAAGAGTTTTATGATTAATTGAAAGAGAATGAGATTCTCTCTCAATGGACACCTATTGAAACACCATAACATAATGGTATTTTCGAAAAGAGAAACATAACCCTATTAGATATGGTTTAATCTATGATAAGTCTAATTGATATTCCTTTATCCCTTTAGGGTTATTTCCTTAAGACTACTTCTTACCTTCGAAATAGAGTTCCACCTAAATCTATTAACAAGATATGGAATGGTAATAGACCAAACATGTCACATATAAGGATTTGAAGATATGATGCTTATGTGAAGCATATATCATTTGACAAACTTGGATCAAGCTAGACAAGTAAATTTGTAGGCTATCGAAAAGAAACTTATGGATACTACTTTTAGCACCCAATTGAGTAGAAGTGTTTGTCTTAAAGCATGTTACCTTTCTAGAGAGTGCTTGTTCTCTAAAGGGGTAATGGGAGTAAAGTAGAAGTTAAAGAAGTTTAAGACTTATAAAAAGACATTTGAATGGAACATAAACTAGAGGATAATGCAATAGTTGCACAACCTTAAGCTCAAATAACACAAGAACTTCATAGATCTACCAAGGAACATTGATATCTTAAATGGTACTAATTACTTGTTGAGAAAGGAAATGAAGTTAAGCTCATGGATGATGAACTAACTAATTATAATGAAGCAATATCTAATATTGAGTCATCTAAATGGCTTAAAGCAATAAAGTTTGAAATAAATTCCATGTATACTAACCAAGTATGAAATTTGGTTAATCCACTTAAAGGGATAAAACTTATAAGGTGAATGGGTCTTTAAGAGGAAGATAGTTATAAATGGTAATTGATAAGTAAGAATTAATTTATTTATTTTCATTTTTCATTTAGTTATTTTTAATAAGTTTTATACCTATTTAAACTAATTAGTATATGTGTTATGACTTAGGTATATTTTGGAGAAATTTTAAGACTTTGTATTTTTAGAATGCAAAATTGTAACATTTTATCATTTTGACCTTGGTCGCTTATTTTAGGTTTTTTGTTGATTTAAAGGTCCAAACTGGAGAAGTGGTTTTCAATGAAATTGTAGTAGACTTCTCAAATTTTTAGATTGGGATCATGAGTCTAAATTTGAGTTTGTTTGGGCCTTGACATTGCTTCAAAGACACGGCAAAAAATTGAAGTCCAAATCTTAATTTGAGGAAGATTATTGTCAGAGTTCTAAGTATTTAAATGAGTATAACTTGAGTTTCAGACATCTAAATTGGAAAAATCAAAAGTCTACACTAAATTTCACTTTCAAGCCTAAAATTTTTACGCAGACACCTAATCCCAGATCAGTTATTTAATGGTCCAAAAATATCTAAGAAGTCACTGCAGAATCTGTCCCGGGCTGGACTGAGTCAGTCTCGGTTTTTAGCTTATAACTTGGGATCTAGAACTTTCCTTTGGGTAAGATTGGGTGCATTAGAAAGCTAATGAAGAGGACTACAACTTTGATGAAGAATACAGACCCTAATTCAGATTATATCTATTCAGGAATCAGCTTGGAACTCATTATAGGAATTCTATTATGATTAAAAAAACGAGTTTATTGTAACCTCGAGAATTTAGGAGATTTTTTTGGAGTGCCCTAAGGTTTTCTAGTGTCAGCTATGTACATTTTCTAGGATATAAATAAGGAATTTTTTTTAGCTATTAAAGAAAAGAAGAGGGGTGACAAATACATAAGGAGGGAGGCAAACATAACTTTAGTAAGAATTCAATTTTCTTTTAAGTATGTGTAAGTAGGATTTTTCAACAATTTTAAGGAATTTCAAAATGTTTTGTATTTTAATGGAATAAATTATTCTACTCTATCATTTTCTTTTTTATTAGAATTATTTGAGTTATTCTAATTAAATTGTTAAATGATTACTATTTTAATTTATTTAATTAGGTATACTGAATTGATCAAACAATAGTCAATTGCTAAAGTTAGGGATTATGACCCATGTTTATCCTATTTATAATCAATGAGCAGCAATTGATAATAAAGAATTATGGACAAGTTTCTATCTTATTATTATAAATAACTTACCATAAGTTAAACAATTTGAGTTTGTGTAATTGTTACTTATATTAACCTAGTTTCTTAATTCTTAAAGTTGTTAATTTATAACTTTAAAGAAATTGTTCTAAGGATAAAAGGGTTAGAATTTGAGTCAAAAGCTTGTTCTACTTGATAAATATCTAAGAGAGAATTTAGGTAACAAAGCTTATTATTATCTAGGGTTAATAGTTTTAACAGAATTAAGACAACGTTATGGATAAGTGAAAGTATCAAATATTATAATTTCAAATGAAACTAGAATTGGAATTTGTTAATTGGTATTTTTATAAATTATTTTGTTTAATCAAGTCATTACTTTAATTGTTATAAAGTCAAAATTCAATGTTACCCCTTATATTCAATTAAACTATTGATCCAAAATGACTTAGTTAACTTAATAGATAAACCAATTGACTAAGTTACCTTGATCACTAGGAACTGAGGTTTTTTCTTTTTATATTTCAATTTATTTAAATGATTATGTCATTTGCTTTTGTTACTAATAAAAAATTATATGTAAATCAAAATATTTAAAAATACAAAATTCAATCTATAATCTAATTAAAAAGTATTAAATTTGTAATATCTTATAATATATATTTATATTTTACATTAAAATGATAAATTTGTCATAAAATATTAAATAAATAATTGAAATTTTATTCTTATGATTATAAGAAATATATTTACATTAAATTGGAATTCATAAGCTTATAACAATTATGAAAAAATATAGAAAGCATAAATAAATATTACAAAATATTAACTAGCATTAACCTAATGATCTAGTTTTCTCTCTAGATGGATAATTGTACCAAGTTTAATAATTATGATTTTTAAAACTAAAAGTTAATCAACATTAGTTGTGATCAAATCATGTGGCGATGACACTTTTGTATTGACATGCTTTTATTTTTATGCATATTGAAAAATCCCAAAATCATTTTGAGTTTTTTTTTTCTTGGAAACTTTTAGTTTTACATTTCTACCACATTAGTTAATATATGAAAGTTATGAAAAATGTTATATTTTCAAAATTATTTTGATGAATTTAATTCGCAACATTTCAGATTATGCATTCTTTAAACTTACTTCATATGTTGCATAATAGCCAAATTTAATATTGTAAATGTTAAATTCTTGTTTGAAATGGCAACATCATTGTTTTCATCAGTAGATAAATTTTTGCATCAATCAAAATTAGGTTTTTCTCCAAATAAACTTAAAGGTGTATTCCTCTACATTTGTATAATGCCTTCATATTTTTATTTTTGTTATATTCTTAGCTAAAGATCCACTTCTAGTTGATAAGAAAAGGAAATTATTTTCCTTATTAACTAGATTAATCTTTGTTAGTATGCCAGCATCGTTTGTTTCCATGTTCATTGGTATACAAAAATATCTTATTTTTTGTCTAGCTTTTTGGTTTTTCTTTTGGGATCAACCCTTTTACTTTTCTAGATTTTTGTGAGAATAATACTTTTAATCAATGTTTCCTTATACCTACATTGGGTATCTAACCTAAGAGGAACAAAGTTCTAGCTACCCAAATGCAACCTAACTTATGACTTGTATTGGCATTTATAGAATCATAGTTGATCTAAAACCCATACTACTCCAACATCTCAATATAAAATGTTCATTGAAAATGGACCTTACCCTTTCTTAGAAGTTAGAACTACATTGTAACTTGAAACTAATCTCAAGTTCACTCACCTACTCTGGCAGCTTTTTCCTACCATTTCCTTTAAACAAACAAACAATTATTATTACCCTTCTCATCATTTCCCATAGAGCATGCACGGTTTACTAATTGGGTTGCCTCCTAAGTAGTGCTTTTGTTTAATGTTGTTAGCTCAACAACATACTTATTCAACTTAGATGGGATCCTCTAACTCCATTATCTTAACATTCAACACCTAAAAACTGTCATAAAAAGGTTTAAGCCTATAACCATTCACCTTAAATACCTTGTCATTATTATCATTTGGAACCACTTTGACACTAGATTTCTTTAGGACCACCTACACTAAACTCACCCACTTGCTATTTGAGATTAGATATATAATACTAGTATCAAGGAGCTTTAGAATCTCGTTCTTCACTACCTCTATCATTAGGGTGTTTGACCAACATTGAGCTTTCCTAGTTGGTTTAACTCTTTCTTTTAACAATATTTAGTGTATACACATGGCTAGACTTATCCCCTTAATGTATGTAATTGTCCAACCAATTATTGTCCTATGCTCCCTTAGCACATAAATCAAGTTCTCTTCCTACACATTTGACAGATTCTTTGCAAAAATAATTAGCAGGGTGTCACCCTCTCCCAAATACATATACTTCAAATAAGCTCATAATTTTAATTTGAACATAGAAGCCTGTAAAACATAATGTAAAAGTTTCTTGTGAGAAATAGGTAACTAAATAGAAAAAAACTACATACCTATATGGAATTACTAATAATGAATGCAATTCAACCAAAGTTTTCTTCAACTCCTCATCTAGCCTAACTTCTTATTTTGTTTGTAGCTTAAAATATTTGATGATAATGACCTCTAACTATTCTTTGCATGTCAACTCAAAACTTCCTACGTTAAAGAATTAATAACATTTATGGCATAAATTGAGTAGACATCACTAGGGTACCTCATAACCTTATAAATATTGAACCAAATTTATTCACCATTAAACTCCATCATTAAAGTGCCCTTATACATATCAATCCTTATCTTGGATATCTTCAAGAATGACCTCTCCAATAAAATAGGTGCAAGGTTAGAGAAAGCATTATCATCTCTATCTACTATGTAGAAGTTAGTTGGAAACACTAGCTTGTTCACTTGCACTAATACATCCTTAACTACCCTCTCAAAGTAAGTATTAGTATGATTAGCCAAATCTATATTAACACTAGTATTTTTTAGAAGCCCTAGATTTAAAAAAGTATAAATAGATTGTGGCATCATATTAATAAAAGCTCCTAAATATAATATTGCTCTTTCAAATTCAGTATTACTTATTTTGCATGACATAGCAAACATACTTGGATCTCTGTATTTAAAGGGAAGCTTTCTTTGGAGTACTACAATTACATTCTCCCTTATTTTGATCTTCTTTTCATCTATTAGCCTTAGCTTATCAATGCACAAATCTATAAGAAATTTTGTATATTTTGGTACTTACTTGATCACCTCTAATAATGGTATGTTTACCTTTACCTTGCAAAATGTCTTGAGGATCTTTCTTTCTTGCTCCTCCTTTTTAGATTTTGTGTACCTAGTTGAAAAAGGAAGGGGTTTAGCTTTAACCTGAATGGAAGAGTTAGGATTCACTTTAGATAGAGAAATCTTTGCCTCTTTCTCAATGTTGTCCTCAATGGCTATAATAAGTTTTTTCTTATGTGGTTCCTCCAATTGTTTTCCACTTCTTAATGATATGACACTCACATTCTCTTTTGGATTTACTAGGGGTTAAAAAGGTAATTTTCCTAACCCTCAAGCATCCAATTTGCCCACTATAAAAGTTGATTGACTCATTTAATTCTCCAAACATGCATGCTTGCCCTTGTCTTTTATTAGAATTATTAAGTGTGAGTTAAGAAAGTTTTGAACATATCTTCTAAGAATGTAACTAAACTAGATAAAGTTGCTTTGTTTAGGTTGATATGGCTATTAAGTTTATTGGAACCTTGCCTTTTTATTTTAATATGATTCTAAACTAGCTACCTATTTTCTTCGTCACTCAAGTTGGGGTGATCCCTTTGTCTTAGTTTGTATATGATAGAATAAGGATCACACTTCTTTAGTTGCCCTAGGAATCCTCTTACAACATGCATTTGCTTCTTTTAAGAAATTAGGCATATGCCAATTGCATGTCCCATTGTTAAACATATACCATATGCTTTAGTTTTGTTACATGTTTCCCACACCATTTATTAAACAATAAAAGCAAGATCATAATTTTTTTTTTGAAAAGTAGATGTGTTTACCTTATGCACTTTTTTTATTAGAGCATCTTGTCTTGTCTTAAACTATTGGGAGTTTGCTACCACATTAAAGATCAAATTCCTTATAGCATTTGACATCTTATTTACCAAAATTCCTCTACTTGCTGCATCTGTCATATTCTTGTCCATAAGATGTACATCTTCATAAAAATTTTGAATTAATGACTGATTACTTATTTATTGGTATAGATAGCTTACACACAACTTCTTGAATCTCTCTTAATACTCATAAAAGGTCTTTCCATTAAATTGGTAAACACTATATATTTCTTTTTTTTGTTTACAGCCTTAAAAATAAGAAAATATCTTTCTAAAAACTACCTCTTTATCTCATTCCATGTTATGATTGACCTTAATGGTAGATAGTAAAGCCAATCTTTAGCATCATTGGCCAAGGAAAATGGAAAAACTCTCAGCTTTATCTACTCCTCCATCACCTCAATTGGCTTCATGCTCAAATAGACAATATGGAATTCCTTTAAATTTTTATTGGTATCCTCTCTTGCATAACCATAAAAAGTGGATAACAAATGTATCAATCTTGATTTACACTTAAAAGGTACATCTAACTCAAGATATTGTGTACACAAAGACTATAAATGAAAGTTAGGAGTAGTAAGCTCTTTCAAAGTCCTATTATTTGCAACCATGTCCTTAAACTAAGAATCACTAAATGAACTCCTAAATATTGAATCAAGGATTATGTTGGTGTTAGGCAAGGTAACCATAATTTGCTTTTGGTTCTATTGAGCCTTTCTCCTCAACCTATGCAAGGTTTTTTCAACTTCTAGATCAATAATGAGCTTAGAGTGAGATGATTAAGTTATAAACCATACATAAACACAAAACAAAAAATATACATGCAAAAATACTTAAGGAAAAATAGAAATCTATAACCAAGAAACACAAAATATTGCAAAACCCCTATCAAACAACATTTTTAAAGCTTGAGAAAGTGAGGCTAGTGGCATTAGCAATTGGTTTTGTTCAAAATGACATTTCACTTGAAATAGTGTAAGCTCGTCACTTAATTCAACCAAAATTTTCTTCAAGAATAGTGCCATCACAACTAAAAACACCAAAAACACTTGAAAATCTCACAACTTCACGCATAAAAAGGGTTATAATCAATATAATCAACTCAATGAAATTATGAATAAAATCAAAACGATAAAAAAATCTATAGAAAACACTCCCTGACAATGATGTCAAAATTTTGATAGCATTGAATTGATAACATTCCTTATAGGATTGAGTCTTATTCATACTGTCTACTATTGCAAGATCAAGAGTAGGGTACTTATATTTTTAGTAGCCTTGATAATAGTTAGCAGTAATGTTCATACTTATAAAACTAGGATAACTACAAAAGGTTACAAACAAAGAGAGGGAGTTAATTGTTATGAAACCTATTCACTTTTTGCAAAACTTAAATCCATTTGGATACTTCTAGTTATTGTAGCATACCACAATTATGATATTTAGCAGATGAGTGTTAAAACAACATTCCTAAATGAAAATTTACTTGAGTATGTGTACATGTCACAATTTGAGGGTTTTGAATCCAAAGAACGTGCGAATGAGGGATGTAGCTGCAAAGGTCAATTTATGAACTAAAGTAGGAATTGTAACATTTGGTTTGATGAAACAATCAAAAAGTTTGTTTTTGTTTAAAACATGGATGAACCTTATGTTCATAAAAAGGTTAGTAGGAACGCAACTATTTTCATAATAGTGTATGCTAATGGCATATTATTGATAGGAAATGATGTACCAATGCTTTAATTTGTCAAAAATTGGTTTTCAAGAACATTTCCATGAAGGATTTAGGAGAAGCATCTTATATTCTGGAATTAACATCTATAGAGATAAATCTAAAAGGTTGTTGGGATTGTCCCAATTGACATACACAAACAAAGTGCTAAAACGATTTAGCAAGAAAGAATCTAAGAAAGGATTTCTCCCTATGTTGCATGGTGTGTGTCTCTCGAAGGACATGTATCCTAAGACACAACTTGAGAGAGATAGGATGGATAAGATCCCTTATACATCTGCAATAGGATCTATCATGTATGTGATGTCATACACAAGCCCAAATGTCTCTTATGCTTGCAGCAATTCCCTTTACTGTAAGCTATGGATTTGAGAATTTATGTTTTTCATTATTTTTTCTCTCTAAAATAAAATTAGATTCATATATTTTCTTCACATTAACTTGTAATATTTTCATTTATAGAAAAAATCTCTCATGGAGATGGATTTCTTTTCCTTTTTGATTTTGTTTTGTTCTTGCAATTGTGGTTTTATGTTTTTTTTTTTAATTTTCCTCTTTATTTTATATTCTAAGAAATTATTGTATACAATTTTTTGTTATGTTAGATACAAAGTACCAGGCCAAAGGTTAAAAGGAGAATTTGCTCCACAAGAAACACCTTGATCAACATTAAGATTAAAGTTTGACATTAGGAGGAGTAGATGTTGGAATCAAAGTAAGCAATCAAAAAAGTTTCTTCTTTAGTGCATTGTGCATGTTTAGCTAGGTGGCACACTTGTTATAAGCCAATTATATTTGAGTCATAGGAATATGTAAAGAGTATCTTTGATGACACGTAATTTGGATAAACTTTATTGAGTAATTCATTTGAAAATCCATAAATGTTTCATGTATGTGACTTCATTAGGGATAGTATATTTCCTTAGTTAAGTATGTCAACAAAAATCTCTCAAATTTAGCTCATATATTTATATGGCTTATAGTATATAAACATGTATGTGCATGTTTGTGAATTAGGAAATCAGAAACTTGTACTTAAGACAAACTATGTTTGTACCTTGCAATTATTATATTCCATGCGCCATAGGGTTATCACATTATTTTTCTTGGTCGAGTGGTATACAAATATCAAGGTTAGTTTCAGATATTACTGGCAAAGACTAAAGTTAGGTAGCCATGAATAGCCGAGTAGATACTTAAGGATAAAAAAAAAAAAAAAAAAGAGGGAAGGAGAACTTAGAAAAGGAGTTATTGGAAAACGTTTTTTAAAAATGGAAAAACGTAAAAAAAAATTATATTTTGCTCTTTTTCCTCAAAAACGTTAAAGACCATGCAATGACTGGTAATAATTTATACTCCTTCAAACTTCAGTCAATTGACATTAATTTATAAATTGCATGTTCTAAGGAGATACTCTTTTGGCAACTAGTTAATGTTGTTATTCTCTATGTTATCAATAAATTTTGATGCATGTATTCGCATAAAAATGTCTTATTGTCAGGGTCTAATCTTTTATTTGCATAGTCCAATTATATCAAATCCGAAAGATGACACTCGTACAACTCAAGAAATTATTCAAGAAATAGTTCATGAAACACAAGATGCTTCCAATGGAAATGAACCACTGGAAAATGAGTCTGGAACATCCACAGCCTAAACGAAATTTAGACTTAGAAGTGTTGCATGGCAGCATTTTATGAAGCTATAAGTTAACGGACAGCATAAAGTAAAGTGCTTTCATTGTGATAAATTAATTGTAAGCGGTTTACACAACAGGACAAGAAATTTACTGGATCACATGAAAACCTATCCAAATCGGCAAAATATTGATGCTAAAGAAAACATTCTTCTTCCTGGTTCACTAACAAGCAACAAAGAGAAGCTTTCTACTTACACCTTTGATTGAGAGACTGAGAGAAAGGAGCTTACAAAGGCTATCATCCTCCATGAATATACTCTATCTATCATAGAACACGTTGTATTTAGAAGGTTTACACGTGCTCTACAGCTCTTTCTTATGATATTGAGAGAGGTAAGACACAAAAGTTTGCAACAACGAAAGTAGAGTTGCTATGAGTTTAGATATGTGGGCATCTAGTTACCAAAAGAGGAGATTTATGACTATCATAGCTCACATCATTGGCTCCTAGGTGCTACAAAGTCGCATTTTAAGGTATGTTTTCTTACTTCCCAATTTTATTTACTATCACGCTTTGTAATATATGTTTAAAATTTTTAAATCTTTTGGATTAATATTGAAAATTTTGATTTGTTAGGTTTGTTTATGGACCTTGTCCACATACTAGTGCTATTCTATTTGAAGTAACGCTTGATTATTTTCTGAGCTAGAATTTGGACCACATGTTATCCACAATTACTTTGGATTATTGCTCAACAAATGATGTTGTGATTGAGAGCATAAGGAATAAAATGGAATGTGATAATATGACATGTGGGGGTAAATTTTTGCGTATGCGTTATTGTGCACATATTTTGAACCCAATTGTTAAAGTGGGTTTAGACATCATTAATGTTAGCATTGACAAAATTCGTGATAGCATAGCATTTTAGATTGCTACACCTAAGAGGGTGGAGAGATTCGAGACAGTAGTTATGCGAATGACAATTCTTACCTCCAAAGGCCTGTGTTTTAATTGTCCAACTAGATGAAATTCTAGTTATTTGATTCTTGAAACTGCCACGCTTTATAAAGATGTTTTTTATTGCTTGAAAAGGATGAGAATTTCATTATTCTGATTATCCAAGTAAAGAATAATGGACTTTTGCTAAAGAAGTCAATGGAAAGTTAAAATTTTCCGTAGTATCACAGAGTCATTTTCGAGGCCAAGTACCTGACTGTAGACTTGTATGTTTAAAAAATTCCCAAGGTCAAATTGGGATTGATGAAAGGGGTTACTTCTCCAATTCAAGTGACGTGTTCAATGGCTATAATTATGTTGGAGAAGCTTACGAAATATTGGAATGCGATTCATGTTATTATGGAGATTGCTATCATTTTGAATCCTAGATACAAAATTTTTTCGGTTGAGTGTTATTTTGGGGATGAGAGTAATTCCTATGTGGCTAAGATTCGCCGACTTTGTTATAACTTAATAAGTGAATACCAATCGCGAAATATACAGCCAAAGAACGTTGCAATTCAGATAGATTTAATGGGTTGTAATAGTGACAATAACATTGCTACCACAACTATTTTTGGTTAGTATTTTAGGGGGAAGAAAAAGACAAAATATATCAGTTAAAACGGGGCTAGTTTATTATTTAGAGAGGATGGAGTGCCATACTCACATGATTTTAATGTTTTAACTTATTGTGTTTTCTTTTTATTAAGCTAGTATGGTCGAAGTTATAGAAGAGTTAACAAAATGTATTTTAAGTGAAGATCTAGGTTCAGATAAACCAAGTATTGCCAATTATCTAATGGTATCAGAAATGTTTTTAAATTTTATTTTATGCCAAAATTTTTTATTTCTTATTGTTATGCTAATGTAAATCATGAAAGTGGTGTAACCAATGCAGCTTAGTGATACTTTTTGCACGTATTCGCTATGTACGTTATAGGATAAATAAGTTAGTTTTTGCCTATTATTTTGAACACTTTCTCTATTATTTTTTACTAGTTGCTTTATCCTTATGTTAATTTTTTTTCGCTATGCACTTCTTCGGGTTTTGTAGATGGAGATTGAGATAATTTAGAGAAATTTACATCGTACAACCCGTATAAATAGTGACGTAACAACCTGCTTTCCTTATTTAAAATTGTAACATTATGCAATCCATCGTTTGAACCTAATAACAACTTAAACCAGTCACCAAGTTGCTGTCAAACAAAGTTATATATATTTATGGAAATGTCATTATAAATATTATGAAGAGACCAACTTTCCCTTAATACATAATAAATGCCATTACATCATTGTTCCTCCTTATTCATTGCCAAAAATCCATAACTTTTTTCCACTTCTTTGGAGCCACCACTACTTTTTTGCCCTTTAGCCCCCGGTGGAGTAAATCTAAAATATAAATTATTTTTAATCTAATTTTCTACAAGTTTATTCTTCTTGTTCTCTTTTGAAAGTCTTCATCCTAAAGCATGAATCTAAAGCTTTTATGAAAATTTTGCGCAAGCATAGTGACTTATGCACAAGTAAGCAACATGTTATGAACGAGTTATATTTCGGATATAAATGAGTTAGGTACAACCCAACTTTCACATTTCATATCGAATAAGAAGAAGGGGATATTGGGTCATATAAACGTGGGTGCTATACAACCCAATAGGCTATCTTTTGAGGAGAAAGTAATGACCCTGTAACAAGTGGTATCAGAGCCGACCCAACCCCGACTTTGATATTTCTTACCAAGCACTTCACCTGGAAGTAGGCAGGGGAGTTCCGATTCCCGATAAGAACGTCAATGGATTCAATGGGGGAGAATGTCACGAATAGGTTATATTTCGGACACGAGCGAGTTAGGTGCAACCTAACTCCCACATCCCGGATCTTGGGTCATATAAGTGTGCTGATGCACACCCTAATAGGTTGCCTTTTGGGGAGAAAGTAATGACCCTATGACAAGAGGTATCAGAGCCAACCCGACCTCGACTCCGATGTCTCTCGCCAAGCACTTCACCTGGAAGTAGGTAGGGGAGCTCCAATTCTTGACGAGGACGTTGATGGATTCGGTGGGAGAGAATGTCACAGATGGGTTAGGTACAACCTGACTCCCACATCCCAAATTAAATAAGAAGAGGGGCATTCTGGGTCATATAACCGTTGGTGTTGCACACCCCAATAGGCTGCCTTTTGGGGAGAAAATAATAACCCCGTGACAAGTGGTATCAGACCCGACCCGACCCCAACTTTGATGTCTCTTGCAAAACGCTTCACTCGGAAGTAGGCAAGGGAGCATCGATTCTCGATAAGGACATCGATAGATTCGGTGTGGGAGAATGTCACAAACGGGTTATGTCTCAGACATTGATGATTTAGGTACGACCTAACTCCCACATCCCACATCGTATAAGAAGAGGGGGATCCTGGGTCATATAAGCGTGGGTGCCTTTTGGGGAGAAAATAATGACCTTGTGACAAGTGGTATCACAACTGACCTGACCCTGACTTTGACGTCTCTCGCCAAGTGCTCCACTCGAAAGAAGACAAGAGAGCCCCGATTCTCGACAAGGACGTCGATGGATTTGGTGGGGAAGAATGTCACGGACGGGTTATGTCTCGAACACGCACGGGATAGGTACGACCAGACTCCCACATCCCACATCAGATAAGAAGAAGGGGATACTGGGTCATATAAGCGTGGGTGCTGCACACTCTAATAGGCTGCCTTTTAGGGAGAAAGTAATGACCTCATGATAAGTTGAATGTCACGGACGGGTTATGTCTCGAATATAGGCGGGTTAGGTACCATCTAACTCCCACATCCCACATTAAATAGGAATAAGGGGATCATTGGTCATATAAGTATGAGTGCTACATTCCCCAATAGGTTGCCTGTTTTGGGAGAAAGTAACGACCCCTTGACAAGTGGTATCAGAGTCGACCCGACCCCGATTCCAATATCTCTCACCAAGTGCTTCACCTAAAAATAGGCAGGGGAGCCCCAATTCCTGACGAGGATGTCGATGGATTCGATGGGGGAGAATGTCACGGACAAGTTATGTTTCGGACACGGACGGGTTAGATACAACCTAACTCTCACACCCCACATCGGATATGAAAAGGGGGATCCTGGGTCATATAAACGTAGGTATTACACATCCCAATAGGTTGCCTTTTAGGGAGAAAGTAATGACCCTGTGACAAGTGGTATCAGAGCCGACCCGACCCTGACTCCAACGTCTCTCGCCAAGCGCTTCACCCAGAAGTAGGCAAGAGAGCCCTGATTCCCAACGAGGACATTCCCGATGAGGACATCAATGGATTCGGTGGGGAAGAATATCATGGACGGGTTATATCTTAGACACGCACGAGCACAGGTTAGGTATGACTCGACTCCCACATCCCACATCAGATGTAGATAGGGGAGTCCTGATTCCCGACGAGGACGTCGATAGATTCAGTGAGGAAGAATATCACAGATAAGTTATATCTCAAACACGCACGGGTTAGGTATAACCTGACTCCCATATCCCACATCAGATAGGAATAGGGGGATTTTGAGTCACATAAGCGTGGGTGTTGTTGCCTTTTGGGGAGAAAGTAATGGCCCCGTGACAAGTTAAATGTCATGGACGGGTTATGTTTTGGACATGAGCAGGTTAGGTACTACCCAACTCTCATATCCCACATCAAATAGGAAGAGAGGGATCCTTGGTCATATAAGTATAAGTGCTGCACACCCCAATAGATTGCCTTTTTGGGAGAATGTAATGACCCCATGACAAGTTGTATCATAGTTGACCTGACCCCAACTCTGATGTCTCTTGCCAAGCACTTCACCCGGAAGTAAGTAGGGGAGCCTCGATTCTCAACAAAGACGTCAATGGATTCAGTGGAAGAGAATGTCACAAACGGGTTATATCTCAAGTACAGACGGGTTAGGTACAACCCGACTCCCACATCCCATATCGGATATGAAGAGGAGGATCTTAGGTCATATAAGCGTGGGTGCTACACACCCCAACAAGCTGCCTTTTGAGGATAAAGTAATGACCCTGTGACAAGTGGTATTAAAGCTAACTCAACCCCAACTCTGATGTCTTTCACCAAGCGCTTCACTTGGAAATAAGTAGGGTAGCTTTGATTCCCAATCAGGACATTCCTGACAAGGACGTCAATAAATTCGGTAGGGGAGAATGTAATGAACAAGTTATGTCAAGAACACAGAAGGGTTAGGTGCAACCCGACTCCCACACACCACAGTGGATAGGAAAAGGGGGATACTGAGCCATGTAAGGGTGAGTGTTGTACACCCCAACAAGTTATCTTTTAGGGAGAAAGTAATGACCCTGTGACAAGTGGTATCAGAGTGAACCCGAACCCGACCCCAACTCTGATATTTCTCACCAAGTACTTCACTCAGAAGTAGGAAGGGGAGCCTCGATTCCTGACAAGGACGTTCCCAAAAATGATGTGGATGGATTCGGTGGGGGAGAATATCACGGACGGGTTATGTTTCAAACACAGACGGGTTAGGTATGACCTGACTCTTACATCTCCATCGAATAGTAAGAGGGGGATCTTAGGTCATATAAGTGTGGGTGCTGTATACCTCAACAAACTACCTTTTGGGGAGAAAGTAATGACCCCGTCATAAGTGGTATCAAAACCGACTCGACACCGACTCCAACGTCTCTCGCCAAGTGCTTCACTCGAAAGTAGGTAAGGGAGCCCCGATTCACGATAAGGACATTCTCGGTGAGGACGTAAATGAATTCGGTGGGGGAGAATGTCATGGACGGGTTATGTCTTGGACATAAACGGGTTAAGTACAGCTCGACTCCCACATCCCACATCGGATTGGAAGAGGGGGATCCTCGGTCATATAATCGTGGATACTACACACCTCAACAGGCTGTCTTTTGGAAAGAAAGTAATACCTGTGTGACAAGTGGTATCAAAACTAACTCGACCGTAACTCCAATATTTCTCGTTAAACGCTTCACTTAGAAGTAGGCAAAGGAGCCTCAATTCCTTTCAAGGACGTTCTTGATGAGGACGTCAATGGATTCGGTAGGGGAGTTGTGTCAGAGCCGACCCGACCCTGATTCCGATGCCTCTCGCGAAGCACTTCACCTTGAAGTTGGAAGGGGAGTCTTGATTCCTGACGAGGACGTCGATAAATTTAGTGGGGGAGAATGTCTTGACTTCAACGAGTTATGTCTTTACCCGGACGGGTTATGTCTTGACTTGGACAAGTTATATACGACCCGACTCCCATATTCCACATTAGATAGGAAGTGGGGGATCCAGATTCATATAAGTATGAGTGCTGCACCCCCCAATAGATTACCTTTTGGGGAGAAAGTAATGACACCGTGATAAGTGATATCAGAGCTGACCCGAACCCGACCCTAACTCCGATGTCTCTCACCAAGCGCTTCACCCAGAAGTAGGCAGGGGAGCCCCGATTCCCAATGAGGATGTTCCTAATGAGGGAGTCGATGAATTTGGTAGGGGAGAATGTCACAGACAGGTTATGTCTCAAACACGGACGGGTTACATTCGACCTGACTCCTACATTCCACATTAGATAGGAAAAGGGGGATCTTAGGTCATATAAGCGTGCGTGTTGCATACCCCAACAGGATGCTTTTTGGGGAGAAAGTAATGACCCTATGACAAGTGGTATTAGAGTTGACATGACCCCGACTCGATGTCTTTCACCAAGTGCATCACTAGGAAGTAGGCAGGGGAGCCCCGATTCCCAATGAGGACGTTCCCGACGAGGATGTTGATAGATTCGGTGAAGAAGAATGTCATGGATGGGTTATGTCTCGAATACGGATGGGTTAGGTACGACCTAACTCCCACATCTCACATCGGATAGGAAGAGGGGGATCTTGGGTAATATAATCGTGGGTCCAACAAGTTGCTTTTTAGGGAGAAAGTAATGACCTCGTGATAAGTGGTATCGAGCTGACCCCAACTCCGATATCTCTTGCCAAGTGCTTCACCTAAAAGTAAGTAGGGGAGCCCTGATGCTTGACGAGGATGTTCGTAACGAGGACGTCAATGGATTTGGTGGGGAATGTCATAGATGGGCTATGTCTCGGACATGATTGGGTTAGGCACAACCTGACTCTCACATCCCACATTAGATAGGAAGAGGGAGATCTTAAGTCATATAAGCGTGGGTACTACATACCCCAACAGGCTACCTTTTGGGGAAAAATTAATGACCCCCTAACAAGTTGAATGTCACGGACGGGTTATATCTCAGACACGAGCATGTTAAGTATAACCCGACTTTCACATCTCACATAGTTAGGGAGAGGGGGATCTTGGTCATATAAGTATGGGTGCTGCATACCCCAATAAGTTGCATTTTTGGGAGAAAGTAATGATCCCGTGACAAGTGGTATTAGAGCCGACCTGATCCCAACTTCAATGTCTTTCACCAAGCACTTCACTTGGAAGTAGGCAGGGGAGCCCTGATTCCTGATGAGGATGTTCTTAACCAGGACGTCGATGAATTTGGTAGGGGAAAATGTCACGGACATGTTATATCTCGGATATGGACGGGTTACGTACGACCTGACTCCCACATCTCACATCTGATAGGAAGAAGGGGATTATGGGTCATGTAAGTGTGGGTCCTTTTACACCCTAACAAGTTGTTTTTGGGGAGAAAATAATGACCTTGTCACAAGTGGTATCAAAACCGACCCAACCCCGACTCCGATATTTATCGCCAAGCGCTTTACCAGGAAGTAGGCAGCAGAGCCCCGATTCCTGACGAGGACGTTCTCGATAAGGATGTCGATGGATTCAGTGGGGGAGAATGTTACGGACGACTTATGTCTCAAACACGGATGAGTTAGGTACAACCCGACTCCTAGATATGAAGAGGGGGATCCTGGGTAATATAAGTGTGGGTGCTGCACACCCAACAAGCTGCCTTTTGGGGAGAAAATAATGACTCTATGACAAGTAGTATCAGAGCTGACTCCAACTCCAATGTCTCTCGCCAAGTGCTTCACCTGGAAGTAGGTAGGGGAGCCCCGATACTCGACGAGGATGTCTGTAATGAGGATGTCAATGGATTTGGTGGGGAATGACACAAAATAGCTATGTCTTGGACATGATCGGGTTAAGCACAACCTGACTCCCACATCCCACATTGGATAAGAAAAGGGAGATCCTAAGTCATATAACCGTGGGTGCTACACACCCCAACAAGCTGCCTTTTGGGGAGAAATTAGTGACTCCCTGACAAGTTGAATGTCATGGACAAGTTATATCTCAGACACGAGCAAGTTAGGTATAACTCGACTTTCACATCCCACATCAGATAAAGAGAGGGGAATCCTGGTCATATAAGTATGAGTGTTGCATACCCCAATAGGTTGCCTTTTTTAGAGAAAGTAATGATCCCATGACAAGTGGTATCAGAGCCAACCTGACCTCAACTTCGATGTCTCTCACCAAGTATTTCACCCGGAAATAGGCAAGGGAGCCATGATTCCCGATGAGGACGTTCTCAACCAGGACGTCGATGGATTTGGTGGAAGAGAATGTCACGGACAAGTTATGTCTCAGACATGGACGGGTTAGGTATGACTTGACTCCCACATCCCACATCGAATAGGAAAAAGGGGATTATGGGTCATATAAGTATGGGTCCTTTACACCCCAACAAGCTGCCTTTTGGAGAGAAAGTAACGACCCCATGACAAGTGGTATCAAAGCCAACCCGACCCTAACTTCGATATCTATCGCCAAGTGTTTCACCAGGAAATAGGCAGTGGAGCCCCGATTCCTGACGAGGACGTTAATGAATTCGATGGGGGAGAATGTCACGGATGGGTTATATCTCGAACACGGATGGGTTAGGTACGATCCGACTCCTACATCTCACATCAGATAGTAAGAGGGGGGTCTTGGGTAATATAAGTGTGGGTGTTGCACACCTAACAAACTGCCTTTTGGGGAGAAAGTAATGACCCTGTGAAAAGTAGTATCAGAGTCGACCCCAACTCCGATGTCTCTCGCTAAGTGCTTCACTTGGAAGTAAGCAGGGGAGTCCCAATGCTTGATGAGGATGTCTATAACGAGGATGTCAATGGATTCGATGGGGAATGTCATGGATAGGTTATGTCTCAGACATGATCGGGTTAGGTACAACCCGACTCCCACATCCTACATTGGATAGGAAGAGGGAGATCCTAAGTTATATAAGCGTTGGTGCTACATACCCCAACAGGCTACCTTTTGGGGAGAAATTAGTGACCCCCTAACAAGTTGAATGTCACGGACGAGTTATATCTCAGACACGGGCAAGTTAAGTATAACCCGACTTTCACATCAGATAGGGAAAAGGGGATCTTGGTCATATAAATATAGGTACTGCACACCCCAATAGGTTGTCTTTTTGGGAGAAAGTATTGATCACGTGACAAGTGGTATCAGAGCCGACCTGACCCCGACTCCGATGTCTCTCGCCAAACACTTCACCCGAAAGTAGGCAGGAGAGCCTTAATTCACGATGAGGACGTTCTTAACTAAGACGTCGATGGATTTGGTGGAGGAGAATGTCATGGACAGGTTATATCTTGGACACGGACGGGTTAGGTAAAACCTGACTCCCACATCCCACATCAGATAGGAAGAAGAGGATTATAGGTCATATAAGTATGGGTCCTTTATACCCCAACAAGCTACCTTTAGGGGATAAAGTAATGACCTCGTGACAAGTGGTATCAAAGCCAACCTGAACCCGACTCCAATATCTATTGCCAAGTGCTTCACCAAGAAGTAGACAACGAAACCCTGATTCCTAACGAGGACGTTCTCGATGAGGACGTCGATGGATTCGATAGGAGAGAATGTCACGAACGGGTTATGTCTCGGACACGGATGAGTTAGGTACAACCCAACTCCCACATCCCACATCAGATTGGAAGAGAGGGATCCTTAATCATATAAGTGTAAGTGTTGCATACCCCAACAGGCTGTCTTATGGAGAGAAAGTAATGCCCCAATGATAAGTGGTATCAGAGCCGACCTGACTCCGACTTCGATGTCTCTTACCAAGTGCTTCACTCGGAAGTAGGCAGGGGAGCCCCGATTCCTGACGTGGACGTCGATGGATTCAGTTGGGAAGAATGTCATGGACGGGTTATGTCTCAGACACGCACGAGTTAGGTACGACCCGACTCCTACATCCCACATTGGATAGGAAAAGGGAAATTCTTAGTCATATAAGCGTAGGTGCTACACACCCTAACAGGTTTCCTTTTGGGGAGAAAATAATGACCCCATGACAAGTGGTTTTTGAGCCGACCTGACCCCGACTTCGATGTCTCTCTCCAAGTGTTTCACTCGAAAGTAGGCAGGGGAGCCCCGATGCCCAACGAGGACATTCATAATAAGGATGTTGATGGATTCAGTGGGGAAGAATATCACGGACGATCTATGTCTCGGACATGGTCGAGTTAGGGACAACCCGACTCCCACATCTCACATTGGATAGGAAGAGGGAAATCATGGGTCATATTAGTATGGGTGTTACACATACTAACAAGCTACCTTTTGGGTATAAACTAATAACCCTTTAACAAGTTGAATGTCACGGACCGGTTATGTCTCGAATATGGGCAGACTAAGTATAACTCGACTCCCACATCTCACATCAGATAGGAAAAGAGGGATCCTGGGTCATATAAGTGTGGGTGCTGGACACCCCAATAGGTTGCTTTTTTGGGAGAGAGTAATGACGCCATGACAAGTGGTATCAGATCTGACTTGACCCTGACTCTGATGTCTCTTACCAAGCTCTTCACTTAGAAGTCTGTAGGGGAGCCCCTATTCCCAACGAGGACGTCGATGGATTCGGTGGGGGAGAATGTCGTGGATGGGTTAAGTACGACCTGTCTCTCACATCCCACATCGGATAGAAATAGGGGGATCTTGAGTCATATAAGTGTGAGTGCTGCACACCTTAACAAATTGCTTTTTAGGGAGAAAGTAATGACCCTGTGACAAATGGTATCAGAGCTGACCCAACCCCAACTCCGATGTCTATCGCAGAGCGCTTCACCCGAAAGTAGGCAGTGGAGCCCCGATTCCCGATGAGGACGTCAATGGATTTGGTGGTGGAGAATGTCATTGACAAGTTATGTCTTGGACACGGACGAGTTAGGTACAACCCGACTCCCACATCCCACATTGGATAAAAAGAAGGGGATCATAGATCATAAAAACGTGGGTGCTGTCCACCCCAATAGGTTACCTTTTAAGGAGAAAGTAATGACTCCGTAACAAGTGGTATCAAAGCCGACCCAACCCCGACTTCGATGTCTCTCGCCAAGTACTTCACCCATAAGTAGGCAAGGGAGCCCCAATTCCTGACAAGGACGTTCCCGATGAAGATGTAGATAGATTCGATAGGGGAAAATGTCACGGATGGGTTATGTCTCGGACACAGACGGGTTAGGTACAACCCGACTCCCACATCCCATATCTCACATCAGATAGGAAGAGGAGGATCCTGAGTTGTATAAGTGTGGGTGTTGCACATCCTAATAGGCTGCCTTTTGGGGAGAGATTAATGACCTCGTAACAAGTGATAATAGAGCCACTCGACCTCGACTCTGATGTCTCTCGCTAAGCGCTTCACCTGGAAGTAGGCAGGGGAGTCCCGATTCCCAACTAGAACATTTTCGACAAGGACGTCGATGGATTCGGTGGGGGAGAATGTTACGGATAGGTTATGTTTCGGACACGAACAGGTTAGGTATGACCCGACTCCCATATCTCATATCGGATAGGAAGAGGAGGATCCTGGTTCGTATAAGCGTGGGTGTTGTACACCCCAACAGGCTACCTTTTGGGAAAAAAGTAATGACCTCGTGACAAGTGGTATAAGAGCCGACTCAACCTCGACTCTAATGTCTCTTGCCAAGCACTTCACCCGGAAGTAGGCAGGGGAGTCCCAATTCCCGACGAGGACGTCGATGGATTTAGTGGGGGAGAATGTCATGGACAGGTTAGATATGACCCGACTCTCACATTCTACATTGGATAAGAAGAGGGGGATCTTAGGTCATATGAGCATGGGTGCTGCACACCCCAACAGGTTGGCTTTTGGGGAGAAAGTAATGACCTTGTGACAAATAACTCTCTATACCTCATTACAAACTAATAATTAACAAAACCAAAAGCTGACTTCCTTTTAAATTATGAAATAATAAATAATTGTCCAATTGATATTTAGAACATATCAAACTTCACTTGGTAGCAACTGTGGCCAACATAAGTGTGTATACCTAACAAACATCATCGTAGCCTTTCGATTTGGCTAGTAGAGGTGGCTACTTTATGGCCGATTTAGCCCCTGTACATTGATTCTTTAAGTTTTTTTACTTGATTTTTCCAATTTCAAAATAAAATATCCAATAAAAAAACATCACAAAAGCCACATTTCAAGTCAGAAAACCAAAAAATCCAACTTTTTTTATCCTTATCTTTGGTCATCATCATGACCACTACCTTCCTCTCCCACCATAATGGCCTCAATGGTGCCAACGCTTAGAATACTACCTTTCGTTGTGCCACCTTCACATCTCTTGCTAACTTTATCACTTTTTGCTTATTTAAATTCAGTTTTAATTAATTAATCTTAATCATGAAAAGAAGAAACCCACCTTTAAAATTCTTGGCCAAACAATGTCAATCCAATCTATTTCAATTCCTTCGTCAAAACCTGATGTGAATCCCAAAGAGTATAATGAAACTCACAAGTAAAATAAGGAATTCAAAATCCTAAAAAGGTTAAATTAAGTTAAACAAAAGTAAAATCATGACACAATATTTAAAGGAACACAAATTTAAAGTATAAACCTATACCTAATGTTTAAAGGAACATGAACCAAAAGTGTAAATAAAGATATGGATGTCAAACTTCAAAAGAAAGGAATTTGGGAGTGATATGTCAAATTAGAATGTTACAAGATAATAAACTTGAACATTATAACAAACTTTTATATAGGAGTGGATTTCCTACTTTATAACAAACTTTTACTTAAAAGTGAATTTTCTTACTTAACTCTCATTCATTAAGGACTTTAATGATATTAATAAAAACTTGGTTCTTTTTCAAGTTTGAATTCACGCTACTTATTACTAAGTTGGTATGAATATCCTTAATCAACCATTTAATACTTTTTTCATCCTTTTAGCTTTGAAACATGTCATTGACCCTTCTTGAATGTTTAATGGATCTCCAAAAACCTTCCATGCATTGACACCTTCATAGATCTCTTCATTCCCTTCTCCTCAAAAGGATTTGTCCTCAAATCATCAAATCTAGTGTTTATATTACTAGGATTTGCCCTCAAAAGACTTGGTTCTCTTTTAAGTTTGAATTCATGCCATTTGTCACCAAGTTGGTCCAAATATCCTCGATTAGCTCATTTAATACTTCTTTCATCCTTTTAGCTTTGGAACATGTCATTAACCCTTCTTGAATGCACAATGGATCCTCAAAAAACCCTCCATGCATCGACACCTTTATGGATCTCATCATTTCCCCTTCTCCTAAAAGAGATTCATCCTCAAATCATCAAATCTAGTGTTTATGTGCTTAAATTATTATTGCATAGTTTTAACTATAAATAACATATCATTACCTCCCTTCCTAGTTCCACCTTTTCCTTTGGAAGATATAGTGTTAATTCTGTATAAAATGGTTCAGATACCTTACAAAGCACTTTATCATGTGTTTCACTCAAAAATAGTGTCACACACCTTTGTGTTTACACTCTTTAAGGTTTTTTCTTAATATGTGTTTATAAATCCTGCCTTTTACCATTCAAATTTTATCCCTTAATTCTTTATTAAACTAAACAACTTTAATCAAAGCCAACTTGTAACTAACTAATTCCAATAAATCAAAATTAAAGAAATTTAGGAAGGTATAATGAATAAAAGTTATGGGTTAGAAGAAAACAATAAGATTAAATTGCAATACATAAAGAGAGAATGATTAGATTTAAATCCTTGTAGGAATTGGAAAGTAATAAAGTCTATTCCTTTAATTTAGAGTTTCCTTATATTATGCAATGTCCAATGAAGAAGGAAATAAAATTGTTATCTCCTTTTGACCTAATAAAATAAAGTTTACTTCTTTTTTTTTTCTTTTTTCTTTTTCTTTTTTATCTTTTATCTTTTTCTTTTGGTTTTTCCAAGAATTTAAAGACAAGAAAAGATAAGCAAGACTTTCAAATTTAAAGAAAAAAAGGTTATAAAAAGTGGCTAAAAAGAAGAATGAGAAAAAAAAAAACTCCAACTTAGATAAGCAAATATGATTTAAACCCTAAAACTCTAATGCAAACTAATGCAATCCCAAAAGACAATGAAACTCACAAGTAAAATAAGGAATTCACTCCAAGAAAGATAAATAAATCAAGTTTAACAAAAGTAAAACCTTAACCTAATGTTTAAAGGAACACAAATTTAAGGTATAAACTTAAACCTAATGTTTAAAGGAACACAAACTAAAGGTATAAAGAAGAATATGGACACCACACTCTAAAAAGAAAGAATTTGGGAGTGATAAGTTGGGTTGGAATGTCATAAGATAATAATCTTGATAAATTTACAAAGTTTAATGAAGAACCAAAAGAGAAAATTCTTACTTTTTTTTCACTGATAATCTTTATCTTTTAACAATGAAATCAAACTTATTTATAAATTGAAGTAACAACCCTAACCGTAAAAATAAAGACAATGATATACTCCTAAAATATAGGAAAACTTATATTTTATTATAAACTCCTATTTTATAACAAACTCTTATTTAGGAGTAAGTTTCCTACTTTAGAACAAACTCTTACTTAAGAGTGTATTTTATTACATAACCCTTACTCATTAACACTCCAATCATATTAATGAAGTCTTAGTCCTTTTTTAAGATTGAATTCACACCATTTGTTACTTCATTGGGCTAAATATCCTTAATCAATTCATTTAGTACTTCTTTCATCTTTTTAGTTTTGGAATGTGTCATTAGCCCTTTTTTAATGTTTAATAGATCCTTAAAAGTCCTCCATGTATTGACACCTTGATGAATCTCATCATTAAATCTAGTGTTCATGTACTCAAATTATTATTAATAACTTTAATTATGAATGACACATCACTACTTTCTTTCTCGGTTCCACCTTTGCCTTTGGAAGATATCATATTAATTTTGCACGAAATGGTTAAGACACCTAACAAAGTACTCCTTCATGTGTTTCACTCAAAAATGGTGGCACACACCTTTGTGTTTACATTTTTAAAGACTTTTTCTCAATTTGTATTTACACTCCTACTTTTTGCCACTCAAATTTTCTCCCTCAATTTTTTATTTAACTAAACAACTTTAATCAAAGTCACCTTGTAACTAACTAATTTCAACAAATCTGAATCAAAGAAATTTAGGAAAACATGATGAATAAAGGTTATGGGTTATAATAAAACAATAAGATTAAATCCCAATATATAAAGAGAGAATAATAAGATTTGAATCCTTGTAAGAACTAGAAAGTAATTTGGTTTACTCCTTTAATTTATAGTTTCCTTATATTATAGGATGTCTAATAAAGAAGGAAATAAAACTATTATTTCCCTATAACCTGATAAAATATGATTTATTTATTATTTTTTCTTTTTCTTTCTTTATTTTTTTTCTTTTGTTTTTTTCTTTCCATCGATTTAAAGAGAAGAAAAGATAAACAAGAATTTTTAGATTAAAAAAACAAAAGGTTATAAAAAGTGGCTAAGAAGAAGAATAAGAAAAAAAAACTCATATTTAGATAAATAGGCCTAATTTAAACCTTAAAGCTTTCATTCCAACTGATGTGAATCCCAAAGAGTACAGTGAAAGCCACAAGCAAAATAAGGAATCCAAAAGCCTAAGAAAGTTAAGTCAAGTTTAAAAAAAAAGTAAAACATTGATCCAATGTTCAAAGGAATATGAATTTAGGGTATAAAGTTAGACCTAATATTCAAAAGAATACAAATTAAAGATATAAAAAAATATATGATGTCACACTTTAAAAGGAAGGGAGCTAGGAGTGATAAATTGGGTTAAAATGTCATAAGACAATAATTCTTGATAAGTTCATATAGCGTAATAAAGAACTAAAAGAGAAAATTCTCCTTTTTTTTGCCAATGATCTATCTTTTAACAATGAAATCAAATCTATTTATAAATTAAAATTATAAACTTAATCTTAAAAATAGAGACAATGATATATTATTAAAATATAAGAACATTTATATTTTATTATAAACTCCAACTTTGGAACAAACTCTTATTTAAGAGTAAATTTTATTACTTAACCCTAATCAATTAAACACTCCAATCATATTAATTAAGTATTAGTCCTTTTTCAAGTTTGAATTCATGTCATTGTTACTTGGTTGGTCCTAATATCCTCAATCAACTTATTTAGTATTTCTTTCATCTTTTTAACTCTAAAACGTGTCATTAGCTTTTCTTGAATGCTCAATGGATCCTTGGAAACTCTCCATGCATCGACATCTTTAAGAATCTAATCAAAATCTTAATTGATTTTGAAACTTTTATAATTCTTATGAAATCTCTGTTGCCATACCAATATCAAGGGAGAAAATTTGTCATCTTACCATTTTCTTTTGTTTTGATTCAATTTGTTAATCATAAGGTGTAACATGTTATGTCTAAAAAGTGGGAGTGCAGCATGATATTGTATTAAATATAGAGGATGCACGATATAAATTTTTTGTTAATTTATGACTTGGAAGATATCTAAATTAAACTTATTTACTCTAAGCTAAATTTGAATGTTTGTGGATAAGTTCTTAAGATGTCCTAAACCTTTGGGGATGTTTGCAATTGAATTCTAAACTTTTCTAAATTTTTAAATTAGTTCTAAATTTCTAATTTTATTTTCATATGAGTTTTTTTAAAATAGAAATTGGTCAAATTGTTAGATATATAGTTTGACTTAATGGATACCCCTATGAAATATGCCCTAAGAATACAAACATATGTACGTACGCATATTTTGCAAAATTTTTCTCATTTTTCTCACATAAAAAGGGTAAGAACCTTAAATTCATTCCTTATAAAGTTGGTGAAAATGACAAAATTTTAAGGTTATGTTTTTTTGTATGTGAACAAAAAGAGATAATTTAGCAAAATATGAACACAAATGTATCTTTAAGACATAATTTAGAATTTTTTTATATTGTCTCCGTTAAGTTAAACTATGTGTCTAATAGTTTGACAAATTCTTATCTAGAAAAGAACTCATATGTCATTAAAATTGAAAATTTAGAACTAATTGGAAAATTAACAAAAAAATTAGAATTTAATTGCAAAAATCACCAAAAGTTTACAACTTTATGAAGACTTATACCTTTTTGGCACCTTTTTGGACCCTATTTTCCAATGTATGTATGGTAAGAATGGTGGGTGAACATTTCTTTTGACAATTTGGTAATTTAATCGTGAGTTCAACAATTTCTTTTCTTTAATTAAATGAGCAAATGATTTAAGTTTCTAAGACCTATCATGTGGTTACTTATATGGTCATAAAACTACTTGGTCTTTCTTTAGTTAAGCAATAAAGAGTTTATTGACTAATCAAAATATACTTGTGGTGTTATGAACATTTGTTCCTTTATATTTATCACCTTCCAGCCAAAGAGGAATGTGAAAAAGCAAGATATTAGGATGGCAATTATGAGTCTCATACATGAATTAGCGATTGGTTTTAATTTTTGAAATTTAAGAATTTAATTTGAGGATATCAAAAGTATTTTGTTAGGATAATAGGGCCAACGAGGACATGAATTCTTAATCCCCATCAAGAATGAAGATGAGATTCCGAGACTCTTCTTCATTAGGGAAGGAGAAAGGGACTACTTATAAAATGAGAATAGGGATCAAGATAATAATCCTTAGCCCCCTTCGTCTCGACATGTAAATAGTTGGAAAAAGTTGTGTTCAATATTTTTATTAGTGAAAAATTATTTCATAATTTTAAAATTAAAGGAAACTTAATGAAATATAAAAAATGGATAAAATCATGAACTCAAAAATAAAAATATTATAAGATTTAAATTAATACTTGATTTAAGTCTAATTTTAATATGTGGATATCATACTTCAATTATGTTTCAATTTTCTTTTAATTTCTGTCTTTGGCATATCTTTTTTTTTTTTAATTTTTAAATCTCTATAAAATTTTTATTAAATTTGCATCCTATTTTATAATAAGTTGACGTAACAAACTTCGAATGATTGAAAGTCAATTTATATCTTTACCTTCCCAGGAAAGATCCTTAATTCAATTTGTTTTTTTACTTTTGAAATTAATCCACTTTTTTATAGAGTGCTATTTCACGCCAATATGATTCTTCAATTCTCTCTAGCAAATTTCAAATAATTTTCTAAGAATTTTGTTTATTACAAAAGAAGTATGAAAATTGGTATCTTTTTTTAGATTTCTTTTCTCATCTTCTTTGAGATTTCTTTTTCCTTTTGTTGGTCGATGCTAAGATATAAACTTGATTTTTAACATAGTTAATAAACCCAGCTCGGTTCGATCAATTGGACAAATGAATCAATGACCCAAGCTCCAGACCAATTTGACTCATCAAAACTTCAATTAGACTATTGATCCGAAGTGACTCAATTGACCTAACAGTTAAACAAATTGACTAACGCCTTGGTGACTAGGAACTGAGGTTTTTACTTTTTATTTTTCAATTTCTTTTTAATTTTAAAATTTTATATTAAAATATTTTGTTACTGATAAAAATTATATGTAAATTAAAATATTTAAAAATAAAAAATTTAATCTATAATTCAATTGAAAAGTATTAAATTTGTATTATCCCACAATATAATTTATATTTTACATTAAATGATAAATTTATCTTAAAATATCAAATAAGTAATTGGAATTTTATTCTTATGATTATAAAAAAGATATTTACATTCAATTAGAATTCATGAACTTATAACAACTATGAAAATATATAGAAAACATACATACAGATTACAAAATATTAACCAGCATTAACCTAATGATCTAATTTTTGCTCTAGATCGATAAGTGTACCAAGTTTAATAATTATGATTTTTAAAACTAAAAGTTACTATCACTAGTTGTGATCAAATCATGTGGCTGATGACACTTTTGTATTTACATGCTTCTATTTTTATGTATATTGAAAGATCCCAAAAGCACTTTGAGTTTTTGTTTGGAAACTTTTAGTTTTACATTTTTGCCACGATAGTTGATATATGAAAGTTAAGAAAAATGTTATATTTTCAAAATTATTCTAATGACTTTAATTTGTAACATTTCAAATTGTGCATTCTCCAAACTCACTTCACATGCTGCTTAATAGCCAAATTTAATAGTGTAAATGTTAAATTCTTGTCTGAAATGGCAACATCATTGTTTTCATCGGGAGATAAATTTTTGCATCCACCAAAATTAGGTTTTTCTCCAAATGATCTTAAAGGTGTATTCCTCCACGTTTGTATAATGCCTTAATATTTTTATTTTTGTTATATTCATAGCTAAATATCAAATTTAGTTGATAAGAAAAAGAAATTCTTTTCCTTGCTGACTAGATTAGTGTTTGTTAGTATGCCAACATCGTTTGTTTCCATGTTTATTGGTATACAAAATATATCTTATTTCTTGTCTAGCTTTTTGGTTTTTCTTTTTGGATCAACCTTCTGCTTTTCTTTATTGGTGCGAGAATAGTACTTCTAATCAATGTTTCCTCATGCCTACATTGGGCATCTAACCTAAGAGGAACAAAGTTCCAGCTACCAAATGCAACCAAGCTCATGACTCATATTGGCATTTGCAAAATCATAGTCAGTCCAAAACCCACACTACTCCAGCATCTCAATGGAAAATGTTCATCAGAAATGGACCTTACCCTTTCTTAGAAGTTAGAACTACGCTGCAACTTGAAACTAATCTCAAGTTCACTCACATGCTTTGGCCGCTCCTTCATGCCATGGCCGCTCCTTCATGCCATTCCCTCTAAACAAACAAAGAATTATTATTACCCCTCTCATCATTTCCCATAAAGCGTGTGTGGCGTACTAATTTAATAGAGTTTTTAACAATTAGAGCCATTCCCAAAAGTATCATGATAAAAGAAGTGGCTGAATTTAAGTAAAGGGTGAGAGGAGAGAAAAATTAAAACTTAAGTTGATTTGAGAATGCCATTAAAAAAAAAAAAACATTTTGAGAATCTTCAAAGAATATGTTAACGTAAGCCTATAATTAAATTGAATGAAAAACATACATTTAGCTCTATTGATCAACAAATAATATATCTACAATCATAGAAACAGCAAAGAATTGTTGTGGTATTGATAAGCCTTCTTGCATATTACTTGATGCTTTTTAGAAGTGTATGGTGATGGTTCACAAGCTTCTCCTTTATAGGCTAAGCTAGGAACCCTATCAGTTATTGATATTGATCCAACTTCCTCCCATCAATGTAATTGTAACTAGTTTAAACTTAAACTAACTTTAAGTAATATAGATAGTTGGCAATTATCTCTTTAATTATTACCTTAAGAAATTGAATAATTAGTATTTATGTCTAATTATATGGGCCATATTAAGGATAATTTTAACATTATCCTAGTTGGCCTACATGCTCTCAAATAGGTGATATACTTATTCATGGTCATGACTTAAACTACCCATAACAACTAGTTAGTTTGAAACTATAGTTGACTTAAATAAAAACTTTTATATATGGATCATAATGTTTATGCAACACTTTTGAAAATATTCATTTTATGTATCACAATGTTAGTCAACTTCTAATTAAGCACTATATTGAATGAAAAAACCTTTTAATCTTAATTCATTCAAGTATAAAATAAACTTTATACAAATAATTTTTATGTATACAAAATAAGTCCTTATTTTTAAATGCACAAAAGGTCTACAAAATGCCAAAATATCAAAGAACAGAGTTTAAAATAAAACATAAATAGAACAAACAAGTCTCATATACTTAACATGATTTTTTAATAACTTCACCAATAATTATTTAGTCATATGATTAATAATCATAAATTGAGTACTAATATACTCTATTACATTACTTGCTCTTTAACATGATCTTTAAAACCAAAAACTTTCTGTCTATATGCTTATTTCAGCTTATAATTTGATTGTTCTTTGAAAAAAAAAAAACAATGTAGTTTAATTATCATAGTATATCTTTAGTGGTTTAGAAATAAAATCCACAATCTATAGTCTTATGATAAAATTCCTCAACTATAAAATCTATGTTATAGTCTCATGATATGCAATAAATTCCCCTTCCATAGTGGAAGAAACAATAATAGTCTATTTGATGCTCCTTCAAAATATAACACCTTTAACAAGCATACAAATGTATCCACTAGAAAACTTTCTACTATGTTCATAACTAGTAAAATCAATATTTGAATACATGACCACTTCCAAATGATCAATGTGTCTATATATAGGCTTGTAATTCTTAGTTCTTAGTACATAACTTATAATCCTTTTAGTAACTCTCCAATGTTCTTATCTAAGATTACTTTGGTATCTTCCCAACATTCCTACTACAAATTCAATGTCAAGTCTAGTGTAAACCTATGCATACATAAGGCTCCCAATTGATAATGCATATGGTATGCAATTCATCTTATCTCGCTTAAAGTTATTTTAAGGACATTGTGTAAATTGCTTAAACCTTCAGCTAGCATACAAATGTGTCCAATAATAGAATTTTCTTATCTTCACAATTAGTGAAATTAACATTTGAATACATGACTGTTTCCAATTAGTCAATATGTTTGTATATAAGCTTATAATTCTTGGTTCTTAGTAGATACCTCATAATCCTTTTAATGACTCTCCAATGTTCTTATTTGGTATTATTTTGGTATTTCCCTAACATTCCTACTACAAATGTAATGTCAAGTCTAGTGCAAACCTATGCATAGATAAGGCTATTAATTGCTAATGCATATGGTATGCATTTCATCTCATTTTTCTTAAAGCCATTATAAGGCTATTATGTTTGACTATATGTGCTAAAGTAGAAGAATGACTTTCCATTATGAATCTCTTTAAAATCTTTTTAATGTAAGCCTTTTAAGATAGTCCTAATGTGATTTATTATTATGAATTTTTATGCCAATGACATAAGACATTTCATTCATATCCTTCATTTTAAAGTTTTAAGAGAGAATTTTCTTTATTTTATGTAGAAGATAAAGGGAATGGTAGGAAGGAGCTACCAAAGTATATGAGTGAACTTAAGATTATGAGGTTTCTTCTTACCATCTCTATTAGTTTGTAGAATTTTAATATAATAATCACTTTGTCCTTCAACACAAACCTTAAAATTCTTAAAATAATCAAACATCTCAAACTTCCTTTACATGCAATAAATCCACGTCTTCCTTGTAAAATCGTCAATGAAGGTTAGAAGATACTTATTGTTGCCATTTCATTAAGCACTCAGTGGGTCATAAGCATTAGAGTGGATAAGTTAGAATGGTTTACTTGCATGTCAATTCCTTATCATAAAATGTTGTTTACTTTTTTTTTTATAAGAATACAAGCTTAAAAAATCTAATTAGGATGATGTATCCTAAGCAAGCTTGTCACCATATTTTCTTATGCAAGTAGTTTCAAACTATGAAAAATTAGATGATTAAAATGAAAATGCTACAATCAAAACTCATCTTTTACAATAACATTAAAGCAAGTATAAACTTTAGTGGCAATATCAATTTGAAACATTTAATTCTTCATTAAAGGGGATTTGAGAATGAGTGTACCTCTACCATAAGAGACAATTATCATATAATTGTATATTATACCTTTTTCCAAGCGATTAGACCAAATTGAGTAGGTTACTCTTCATATTTGGCATATAAAATATATGTGAGATATAATTATGATCTTCATTCTTCAACTTAATGAGAATTTGCCCCTTTCTTATCACTAGAACACTACTATCATTTTCAAATATGATTTTGGAGTAGATTGACTCATCAAGATCAATATATGATTGGTACACCCAATATCAAGGAACTATATGTTGTAATTTGGCATTTTAATGGTTGTAGTAACCATTATAAGGGCTTGATTTCCGTGATTTGCATCTTGCTCTTTTGCATAATAAGTTATTTGATTATTTTCCTTGGATCTTCTCTCATTAGCATAGTGGTTAGGCCTATGACATGAGTAACACTTAACATTAGATCTATCATACCTTTATCTACTATAACCTTAATCTCAACCTCTATACATATGGTCTGATCTCTTTTAGTCATTAAATTGATTGTCACTATCTCCATAATTGTTGTAGTGACCTTATCGATCTAAATTGTTATAGTAGTTACCATTACGTCCTCATCATCTGCCATGAAAGCAACCTTAGTCTTGCTTTGATTGATCACTCTACTGGCCTTTAGTAAGAGTTTGACTTTGGAGTGTTTACTATACTAGTTTATTAATGCACTTCTCATTCATGTAGTGTTCATAAGCTTGCAATGTGCCTTTTAGTACCTCACCTAACATTTGGGATAAATCATATTCTTCTTTTATTGCAATTATGATATGTCCATGCCTTAATGTAAGTGTTCATAAGATATTTTTACTTTTCACTTGATCATTTAACTACTCTAAATAGATTCTTATGTAATTTATCAAATAACATTACTTCACTCTAATATAGTTAAATCTATCAAGTGTACATTTTAATAATACACTACCTATAAGCGTTATAGAATTCATTAAGTGTATAATTCAACCCCAAATATTGAAATTTTTGCACTATATATATCATATGAAGGGATTTATAATTTTTATAGTACATATAAATTCAATTAATGATTTGTTATTACCTATATAAACCTACTTCAAAAAATCTCTTACCACATAGTTTAGGTTCTTATTACTCTTGATCATACTTTATAGCCATTAATCTCATTCCTCTCAATATATTTTACACTATCTTTCTACTTAATGACTTAGTTAGAAGATCATCTCAGTTCATCTTTAGCTATATAAAATCAAGTGATAACACTTCATTACTCAATTATTTAAATAATTCATATCTTAGAAAAATATATTTATTCTCTCCATCATATTTCTTGTTCTTGACATGACTAATAGAGACTTAGCTATCACAATACATTGACACTTATAGTGTTAGTTTCACCCATGATTCCATTAACAAATTTATTAGCTAATTTGTCTTCATACTAGTTATGTTTATAGTTATAAACTTAGATTTGATGTAGATTGAGTAATAATTTTTTATTTACTAGACTTTTAAGTTACCATTTTACCTTTAACAATAAACACATCTCATCTAAATCAAAGATTTAGTTTGCAAAATTTTAATATAATAATCAAGACTTTGAAATATTATTAGGTAATGCCTAATAATGTCATTGATGATGATGGGAATTTTGTACATTTTGCCACATACTCCTTTGGATTTGATGCCTATACTTAATGAGTATGCTAACTTAAATGGTGAACACAGGACTAACATGGTAAATAAATTGCATGAGAAGGTGTGGCAACATGTTGTAAAATAAACTAAGTAATATGTATCACATGTCAACAAAGGACGAAAAAAGGTGGCGTTTGAACCTACTAATCGAGTTTGGGTGCATATGCATAAGGAGCAGTTCCTAGCTCAAAGGCATTCAAAGTTATAACCTAAAAGAGATGGTTCATTTCAAGTAGTAACATAGATTAATGACAATTCTTATAAGTTAGAATTTCCCAGTAAGTATAATGTAATTGCAACATTTAATATTTTTTTTATCTTTCTCCTTTTAATATAAGTAATAATTCAAGGACAAATCCTTTTGAGGAGAGGGGAAATGATAAGAAGTTTAGAGATTATACATGAAAGGCTTTAAAGGATGCAAGAGATCTATTGCATATTTTAGAAGGTCTAATAACATAAACTAGAGCAAAAAATATGAAAAAAGTATTAAATGGACTAATTGAAGACATTCGGGTCAACCAAGTTGCAAATTGCATGAATTCAAGTTTGAAAGAAAATCAAGATCTTATTAATGTAATTGAAGTATTTAATGGGTTAGAGTTAAGTAATAATATTCATTCCTAAATATGAGTTTATCTTAAATAAGTGTTTGTTATAAAAGTGGAAATTTTTTGAATAAAAATTTGTTCTAGATAAGAGTGTCTTAAATGAAGATTTGTCCTAAATAGGAATTTATGTGTTTTTTACTATTGTTATCTTAGTTTATAAATAGACAGTTCCTTGTAAAGTCTAAAACCAAACAATTTGATAGAAAGAAAAGGTAAGAGTTTTTTTCCTTTGATTCTTTCAAAACTAAAGAATTTATTAAGAAATAACTCTTTTTGTAGTGTTTAACCTAATTTATCATTTCTAATTCCTTTTTTTTTCTGGTGTGTGACATATATATTCTTCTCAATACCCTAGGTCTATATTCCTTTGAATATTGTGTTTGGGGTTTGTATGATTAAAGTTTGACTTACCTTTCCATGATATTGTTTGATTTCTTACATGTGTTGGGTTTCTAAGTCACATTTTTTAGAGTTTGTATCACATTTGAACACAAAATACCCTTAAACTTAAAGAGCTAACAATCATAATTCACTTTAATAGTTCTAGTGTCATACACAATAACAAACTCAACATATTTTCTCCTTACCCACAAAATAACAATCATCTCAATGACCTCACAAGTTATTTGGTACCTTTCACCCTTATTTCTTTTAGGTCACAATACATTGTATCAACTAACTATTTTTGAACTAGCTTAAATAGGTTATTAGTGCAGGCTCTTGATAATTGGAGCTCGAAAAACCATCGAGTCACACCTAGAATATGAGAATAAGCTAACAAGAAATCTTTTTGAACCTCCTTTTTTATCTTATCATTAACTGTTAATTGATATTTCTTGGCAAATTGATGAAGCAAGGTTTTAGAATTCACATAGCCATTAAAAAAAAAAAAAAGTGCATGCTCTCACTTTTCTATATGCAAGACATACTGGCCCAAAAGGATTATTTGAGATACATTAAAACCCATATTTATTTATTTTCATACAAAGTTTTATTCTAGTCATTTGTCTCCAAATGATAACTAAAGACCATTATTGTCCATTGTTGTTTAAACTTATTGTAAAAAAGATCAACATAAATTACTCCCATAAAAATGTCTTTTCTAGCAGCATAGTTTTTATTTTTGGCTAGTTTCATTAGAAATTTTGCAAGTAATATGCCATATATATCACTTGTGTCTCATGCTAGGAAATATTGTTGCAATATCATTCCTAATTTCTTTGCATTAATTAATGAGAATTATGTCAGGATGCTTATTCCCTATACAACTCAACCATGTCTCAAATAACCATGTGTAAATCCTAGACTTTTCATTATTTAAAAATGCACATTTAAGGAGAATAAATTGTTGTAGTCATTAACCTTAGTGTCGCATGTCATGTCATACTTAATGACAAGGTAGGTTTTGTCAAAGGTTATAATATCACAAAACTTATCATAGATTGTGAAACCTACCATTGGTGTAAAATATTGTTTTCATTTAACTCTCTTTGCCTAGTGTTATTGGATACAAGAAACCTCAATTTGTAAGTCCCAAAACATACAATGTGCTGCTTTAGTGTCACCATCAGATATTTTAAGCCTTTAAATCTTATCTATATGATTCTTGAGATTAACACTTAAACATTGCATCTCCTTATCTCCATTCGCTTGAAATGGACTTCACATTTTATATTAGACGAATGCTAACTACATCTCATTTGTTTCTAACTATCTTTTTAAGTGGATATCTATAACCTGATGTTACCTTATGAATCAAGATTCCAAGGGTGAAACCTCATGATTATATTGTAACTCAACCTTTGTTATTATTTATACACCCTCTTTCATTGCATAGTTAACCCAAGCTTTATAACTAGATCTAACAATAGGCCTTAAAGATAGTATATTGCTTCCTTTTGCCTTGTGCTCGTGCCCTTTTGTGCACATTACAGTATGTTAACCTTACAATTAGGTGCTATCATTCTTTTTTACACCCTGTTAACAATCTTAAACTTGATTGATTTATATAGCTTTTGTCATATTCCTACAATTCCTTAATGGAATTAAAAACCATGCTAATAGTTAGAGGCTCCACACTTATCTCTAAAGCTCTTAAAGGTTAAGTACTATGGTGTTGAAGTTTTACCCAAACTCTAGATTGAAGCCTTAATGAAAGTCCCCACTAGTTCCTTGAAAGTTAGTTATTACTATTACTTGTTGAAGAAAGTGACAACCTATCTCACTTAAGAAGCTTTTTAATCTTGCCTTTGTAATGTAATGTTGTATTTAAATTTTATCTAGAACTTGAGTGTGTTGTTAATTTATATTTTGTCAATTTCTCTTTTTTTAATCCCAAGGATAATTTGTATTTGAAATTTTAATTTTTATATTTGAATTAGAAAGATGTGATCATATAATGATATATTAATCCAAAAAACTTCATATATAAAGAAGCTCAATCACCAAGAATACATGAACTATTTTCCTAAACCTCTCTTGTATCTCTAGTTTTTGTCTCTTTACTTAAGTTTATTACACTAAACCATAAAAGTTTTTGGTTATGTTTGTGTGCCTAGCTCCTGATAAACCAATATTGGGTATTAAAGCAATAAAGTCCAACGAGTGACCTATGAGTTGTGAAATACTTGAGAGCAACCTTCACAAAAAGCCTACAATATCCCAAAATGGCATCATTAAGTTATACTCCTTTGCCTCCAACAAAATCTGATAGTGATAATTACACTTAGCAAACTGTTATGATGGAGGCGTACTTAAAAAAGCCTTTGATATATGGGAAGTTGCTGAAAATGGAGCCCAATATGCTCCTCTTCTTCCTAATCCAACCATGGCACAAATGAAGTATTATAATAAGAGACTTAAACAAAATTACACTAGCAAAATTAATTAATGCACAATAAGTTTAAGAGCAAAGGAAGCTCATAAGGTAACAAGACACTAATGAACGTGGGTTAAATTAGAGTTTTTGTGAGAATTTTCTTGATAAGCTTGTGGGTCAAAAGGTCTTAGTGAGTATCCCAAAACCCAAAGTTTCATCCTTAAAGGACTTGAGAGACTTAAACACAATTACACTAGCAAAATTGATTAATGCATTGTAAGCTTAAGAGTAAAGAAAGCTTATAAGGTAGCAAGACACTAATAAAAGTGCTTTCTAATCTAAGTAAAAGTAGAAACATCAACCACAAAAGAAGCAAGGGGCTAAGAAAGGAAGAGAGTTAGGAGATAGCAAAACTAAAAGAGATAAGTAGTACCCTCCTTATGAACAGTACAACATAACAAATTACTTGGCAAAATTCTATCAAAAAAAGCTAGACATTGTATGAAACTTTTACAAGAAGAAAGGGCACTTAAAGAGGATTTGCAAAAATAAACAAAGCCAACCATAACTTGATCATTAAACCAAACTGAAGCAAAGGTTGCAGATGATGACCAACAACTTGAAGAACAACTTTCATAGTTGGCAACAACATTTGTAGTAAAGCTTGTAAGTCTTAGTTTATGGATAGTGGCTACACAAATCACATGTCTTAAAGTTTTGATGTTTTCAAATCCCTAGATAGTTTATATACTTCCAAAGTCAAGATTGAGAATGGATAACTCTTGTAAGTGAAAGGTAAAGGGACTATTGCTTTCTCTATCCTTTTAGGTACAAAACTCATTTTTAATATTTTGTTTGTATTTGATAAAAACCAAAATCACCTCAATGTTGGCTAGCTGCTTAATTATGATTGTTTTTAGCTTTTAAAAACAAAATTTATGTAATTTGTGATATAAATGGCCTTGAGCTTGCTTTTGTTTATATGAAAAACAAGAGTTTTCATCATCAACCTTTGCCTATCTCAATTTATGAGTTAACTTTATGGCATAAAAAGTTAAGATACTTTCATTATATTGGAATTCAAATCCTATATAGGAAAAGTCTTATTAAGGACATATTTGAAGTTTCTAAACCTATTGATATATGTGACATTTGTCAACTTAGAAAGCAAACTAAAATCTTATCTATTCTTAAACCTAGAAAAGCTAGTGAAAAGTTATTATTAGTTCACTGAGATCTATGTGACCTATGAGTGTTTAGTTCTCAAATGACAATAGATACTTTGTCATCTTCATTGATGATTATAGTAGATTATGTTAGGTATTCTTCCTTAAATTCACATCTAAAGTCTCCTTTATCTTTCACAGATTTAAGAGCTGGATTAAAACTCAATTGGGTCTTAAAATTAAAGCTTTAAGGTCTGAAAATGACTCTAACAATGGTTTTGAGTATACCTTGGAAAATCTTTAAAAGAATCTGTATAGATATGAGAATTCAACATTAATTTATAAGTCCATACACAACCCAATAAAATAAGGTGAGTGAGAGGAAAAATAGGACTATTATGTCTATGACAAGATGCTTATTGGCAAAAAAGAAGTTTCCAAAGTAGTTTTGGGTAGAAAGTGTAGTCACTTCTATATATTTACTTAATAGACTATCAATAAAGGCACTTGTAGATTAAACTCCCAGCGAGGTTTAGTTCTAACATAAACCTTCTTTTGATCACTTAAAGTATTTAGATGCATATACCTTGTTCATATACTTGAGCAAAGGAGAAATAAACTAGATCTTAAAGCAATTATAGCTATCTTTATTGGCTACACTAACACAACATCAAGCTATAAAGTTTATCATATTTACTATAAGAAGGCATTAGCCTCCAAAAATGTTAAATTCAATGAGTTAAAGCATTGGAATTGGGACATGTCTAAAATTAAGCTATCAAATGTTTAATTTGGACTAGTTCCTAATGCTTTAGTCCCCAAAACTGAAACAACATATGAAGATGATGAGAATTATCTAATCAGATGAATAAGAAGTATCACTAACATTTATGAAAGAGCACATAAAGCTATTTTGGAACCCAAATATCATAAACAAGATTTAAATATGCCTAGCAGGAAGAAAGCAATGCATGAAGAGTTATAATCCATTGAAAAGAATAGAACTTAGGTACTAGTTTCTGAATTAGAAAATAGATTAGTTATTGAGGTGAAGTAGATATTCAGGACTATGTATTATGTTGTTGGTACAGTTAATAAACTCAAAGTTAAACTGGTAGTTAAAGGATATTCACAAGAATATAAAATTCACTACTTTGAAACCTTTGCATCAATAATTAGAATGGATACAATCAAATTGCTTATATCAATTACTATTCACAAGGGTAGAAGGTACACCAACTTGACGTGAAATCTACCTTCCTCAATGGTCTCCTCTAAGAAGAAATAGTTATTGAATAACCTCCTAGATTTGTCAAAAAAGGTTAAGAAGAAAACATGTATTTACTTAATAAGACTCTTTATGGACTAAAACAAGCCTTAAGGGCTTGGTATAGTAGAATCAATGAACATATGCTAAATCTTGAATTTAAGAGGAACAAAACAAAAATCACCTTATATGTTAAGGCCCAAGAAGATCAAACTCTTTATATCTCTATATATTTTGATGACTTGTTGATCATAAGGATTCATACTGACTTATTCAAAAGTTTAAGGTTGAAATAAAGAAATTTTTTGACATGATTGATTTTGGTCTAATGTTTTACTTCCTTGGTTTGGAGCTCAAGCAAACTAATCAAGGGAATTTCATATGTCAGATCAAATATGTTAAGGAAATTCTTAAAAAGTTTCATATGGACAATAGTAAAAGTATCAGGACATCCCTGGCTATTAATAACAAGTTATAAAAAGAAAATAGTGCTAAGAAAACTAATTCCATAATGTACAGACATTTCATAGGTTGTTTATTGTATCTATTAAACCCCATGTCTGATATTATGCAAGCAACAAGCCTTATTTCTAAATTCATGCATTCACCTAATAAATTGTGTTTCAAGGAAACCAAAAAAGACTCGAGATACATTTACAGGATTGCAAAATTGGGAATTATGCATAGAAAGAGTAATAAATTATAGTTTGTTGGATATACAAATAGTGATTGGGCTAGTTTTCTTAAGGATATGAGAGACACCATGGGATTTATGTTTACCCTAGTGCTAGAGCTTTCAATTAGAGTTTTGAAAAGTAAACCATAATTAGTAAATAGTAGAAGCAAAACACAACTATTGCATCTGTTATAAACCAAGCAATCTAGATTAGGAAACTTCTCTTTAATTTAAATTTGCAGTAAACACAAGCCACATTTATTTTTTTGTGACAACCAATCTTCCATCGTCATATCAAAAAATCTTGTACTACATGAAAGAACAAAACATTTTAAAGTAAAGTTGCATTTCATCCAATAAGTACAAGAAAACAATGAGATCAAGTTGAAAAATGGCCCCTCAGATCAACAGCTTGTAAATATTCTTACTATATGTTTGCCAAAGTAGAAGTTTGAAACCTTGAGAAAACCTTGAGAAATAGTTTGGGTATGCAATCTTTCAACACCAAGGAGGAGAATCAAAGCTTTTGGAGGCTTAGTGCCATTGTGCTGAAGTTTTACTCACCAAGTTCTAAATTGAAGCCTTAATGCAAGTCTTCACCAATTTCCTAAAAATTGGTTATTTCTAAGAAAGCGACAACGTATCTCACGTAAGTCGCTTTCTAATCTTGGTTTTGTATAATGTAATGTTATATTTAAATTTTATTTAGAGTTAAGTGTGTTGTTAATCTTGGTTGTTAATTGCTCTTTTTATAATCCAAATGATCAAATTCAAATTAGTTTGAATGTGTATGTGAATTAGAAAAGAAATGATCATATAATAATGTATTAATTAAAAAAGCTTCATATATAAAAACCTTAAACACCAGAAATACATGAACCATTTTTATAAACCTCTCTTGCTTCTCTGGTTTTTGTCTCTCTGCTTGAGTTTGCTGCACTAAACCAGAAAGGTTTCTGGTTGTATTTGTGTGCCTATAGCTCCTGGAAAACCAGCAATCTCACTAGTACCTGCCTCATTGTTTACAAATCTAATTCCACTGTCACTATTAATTCCCACCTCGTCACCACCGTTTGCTTCACCTACACTACCATCATCCATTGTTCCTTCCAATAATTCTCACTTGCCTAGCACCCAGTGAATCTTCAAATAGCAAAACATTTATAATCATTTCGCATCTTCCACGCAAAGGCCCAGATCTAACAACAATTTTGAAACTATTCATAACTGACTAGTTGAATGGCACGGCCACAGTGCCTCAATAAATCTGTTACTTGAAGTGAACTAAAAATGACTAACGATCTTCTAAATTTCAAAATTTAAGGTTCATTATCGCCATTTTCAGATCACCACAACCCTTAATATAAAAACATACCATAAACCAGTTCCCTTACTTTCTGGTCCCTATGAAAGTCGTTTTACACTTTCTTCTCCCAACCAAGTATTCTACATTTTACCCTGCAAATTTTAAACTTGTACCAAATGTGTTATGCCCATTTCTAACTCTAGCCTGCTTCTCCCCAAATTTAACTATAAACAGTCTCAATCTTTAATGCCCAAATATATAAAAAAAAAAAAAAAAAAGGGGAGGCCGAAATAATAGCCATCAATCAAGATCTAAGTGATACTAAACAGACAGAGTTTAACCCAAGCCAGAGATAACATTGCTTTCGAGTGCGCGATGTGCGCAAGCTGAATCGACACTACAGCGATAGCCAGCGAATGCTGGTGCCAAAAAGGAGCATTGAAGTACAGTGTCACTAGTCACTACACATATTTACTATATCTATTTCTTTATAATTTTATATTATATAAATTTATTTTTTTATTTTTTATTTCTAATAAATTTTATTTATTATAGAGTGTAAAACAAGGAGCGAATTATATTTTTTTAAAAAAAAATTAAAATATAAATTACTACAACTATTTGCATTTCAACAAATATTGATTATATATCAATGATTAACACAAGCAAAGGCATGCTTATACCTCTCCTTCCTCCCTCCCAACGGATCAGAGGATCAATTTCACTGCACCTTCCCTCCCTAACTTTGGGCCTCGATTGCACTTGCCGCTGAAAACCGATTTCACTTCCCTCGCCTTTAGACTTCACCAACTACTCACCATTATTTTGCTTCCGCTTTCTCACTCCCTCACTTGTCCACACAATCGTATCACCACGTCAACAGCCACAATGCGCGGCAATCGGGGCTTTTCCCTTCGCCTCTTCAACGTTCCCCAACTCCTCCAATCGCTCGGGCGTGAACAATTTTACTCTTTTGTCAGCAGTTTCTTCCGCCTCAAGCCTGCTGCGTTTTCCCCTCCCAACTTTTTTTTTACTTTCTCCCGTTCTGTTTATTATTAAAAAAAAAAAAAAAAATTTTGCCACGTCGGTTACGTCCGCTTTCCGGCTAATTTCTCTGCCCAGTAACTTTCCCGAATCTTCTTGTTAACAATATTTACTTACAAATATAATATTATTCTGGTTATATATATTTATTGGATTTATTACTATTATATGTTAACATTTAAATAAGATATTTCATTATTCCTTGTCAGTTATTATTCGCATGTGTGAGACATTTTCTAGAGCTAAAAGAGTGCAGTGAACCAAAGAGAGAACGGCCCAATCAACTTATTGCGTTGCGCCGGCGCAATGCAAGGCAGGATCTACTAGGACGTAAATCCAACTTTTTACCACTGCAGCGTGACTTTTAGATTTCACTTAAATTAACCAATTAAACCTCTCCGAGTATAGCAGCATTTTAACATGGCTACTCTTCTCAAAGAAAAGAAAAGAAAAAAAAACAAGGAAAAAGAAAGAAAGAAAGAAAGAAAGAAAATTTCCAAAGGATACAACAAAATAGGGCCTATGATCTTGGACTTAAAAATTGAGTCCAGCCCAAGAAGTTTTGAGTACGGCTTGAGCCAACCCCCGCGCCGCCCACGCCATGCCCACTTCTATTATCATTTGCTCATGGTTTATGTCACTTATCTCAATGGAAAAATGTGTTTTGAAGTTTTGTGGTCTTACCGAAACATTTTTTACTTCGTCCAATTCATATCCAAAAAAAGAAAACCACACACAGAACATTTTAGATTCAATTAAAATTTTAAAAACTTAACTAATTATTAAATAGTAAAAATCAAAATTTTAAGGTTTAACTAGTATTTAATATTTAAATACATAAATAATTTAATATTTATATACATTATAAAAGATATTAATGTGTAAAATGTAATAGTATAGACAATATAAGTGTTGCACATAGTATAGTGTTATATTTGAAGGGTTTTGTTTAAGGACCTTTAGTTTTGAACTACTAACAATGCAAATGAATAAAATGTTATGATGCAAATGTACTTATTGCCTATAAATAGTTAGTGTTGAATTATCTAAATTTTTGTTTTCATTTTCTCTATCTTAATTCTTCGCACATTAATTTTCATTTTCCCACATTATTTTATTTTTTGGGGATATATATATATATTTTTTTTAAGTTTAGGCTTTTTGCATTTATGTTGTTGATAGTGATTAAAGGTGTCGTTTGTTGATTATTGGTTTCAATTTTGGAGGGGTCCCAATTTTGATGGTATGACTTTGAAAGGATTTTGTTGGCTTACTGTATATCTTCTATTTTTTAAATTTTCCTATATTTTCTTTGTCTTGACTTCGATTTTTTGTTGGCTTCATGGGTAGAATACATTGGCTTTTCATTTTGATGCTTCAAGTCAAATTCCAAAGGAGAAGAGCTTCAATTTTGGCATTTTGTGCAATTTTTGAGGGAATTTTGGTGGGGTTTTGAAAATTGAGTAAGAGTACCAAATCTTATAAACAATTATGTTACTATTAATGAAAGTTTAGATTTTTTATACGTAGAGATGGCTTCTGGTTTTTTATCTTAAAGGGGAAGGAATGCTTTTTAGTGAGTTTAAGGCTTGTGTTTTTTATTTTTTATTTTTGAAAAACATAAGATCTAATTTGTATTTGATTTAAAGAAGGAAAGACTATTTGCCTTTTAGAGATAAAGCTTTTGGAATCTAATAGTTTTGATGGTATACATTAAGATCTGGATTTTTATTTGAAAGGAGTGAGGTAAGGCTAGTTGATGCTTTCATATATGGGTCTTAGACATTAGATCTGAATTTTGTTTTGGTGTGGGAGAGATAAAGGACTGTGTCAAATTGACTTGATTTGATTGAGTAGATCAACTTTAACCAAGTAAGAGTTTTAATTTTTTTTTTAACTTTATCTTTTGTTATTTGAGTGGTTTTCTATTTTTTTTTTTTTTTAGTGGGATAGAAGCTTGGAGGGCAAGTTAATGGGAGGATAAAGGAGAGATTGACTAAAGGATTCTTTTTCTATTAAAAGGAGAGCCTTCCAAAATAGTTTTTCTCATAAGAGGTAAGGCTTTTTTTTATAGGCATTTTGCCTTTATGTGATTGATTACCTTTTACTTGGTAATATGTGATTAGTTATCATGGATTTAGGTGACATGCATGTTTCCTTAACATTGCTTGCTTTTCCTTTAGGTAGTTTCATTACTTTTGGGCATCTTGGATTTATACTCTAAGGCTTCTTGACTCCTTTTGATGCGGGAAACCCCAAAAAGACGTGGCTTAGGGACCCAACGCACACAATGAATCAAAGAACAACCAGGAAAGCTAAATCAGAGTTTAATAACACAAACCCTAGACCCAAAATTCGAAGGAACACGAACTTAGGATATTCAAGATGGATATGGACGCCACACTCCAGAAGAGGAAGGAATTGGGAGTGATAAGTCGGTTTGAACGCCACAAGAAGAAAACCTCTTGATAAGTTCTTTAGTTCTTAAAAGAACCGTGGGAGAAAAACCCTTGCTTTATATTTTACTCAAAGTTGTCTTATTTCCAAAGCTTACAAGGGGGGCCTATTTATAGGCTTAGATATCAATTCTAAAGAGGCAAAATTCTTATTTAGGAGAAATCCCTATTTTGGAGGAATTTCGGACTAATTCCAGCACATACAATGAACTCCTATTTAGGAGTGAATACTATCACTTAGTTTGACCCATTAGGTAGTCCAATTATATTAATTAAGCCTGGGCTCTCTTTAAAACTTGAATTCGCACCATTTGAAGCCCGATTGGCCTGAATGTCCAAAATCAGCCCATTTAGTGCTTCTCTAATCTTTCTGGCCCTAGCTCGTGTTATTGGGCCTTCTGGAATGTGCAATGGACCTCTTGCATCCATTGAGTCTCTAACTCGTGTTATTGGGCCTTCTGGAATGTGTAATGAACCTCTTGTATCAATTGAAGCTCTAGCTTGTGTTATTGGGCCTTCTGGAATGGGCAATGGTCCTCTTGCATCCTTTGAAACCTTCCACTTTTCATCTCTACGATTCTCATCACCTTTTTAGAGATGGTGACTTAGCCTAGATATGATGGGCTTATATGTATTAGGTGATTGTTCGTCTTAACTTGGTGGGTTGTAAGCCTCTTCCCATGTAGCTGTAAGCTTCCTTCATATATTCAGATTATGGGCCTCCTTTGTTTTAGGTTGGCCTTGAGCATGTCTTGATATATATACAATTGATTAAATTGATGTATATAATTTCCTATAAATGATTAAATTGATATTACCCTAACCAACCATTGGTTATAAAGGAAAAGAGTCTCCTAGAAGGATTGCTTATATCTCACAAACTTGGAATTGTAAGGAACATTAAAAAGGGAGTTCTTTAGGTTAAGTTAAGGTTGAATGATTGGCAATTCTTATTTCAATGTCCATTTGACAGTTTGAGGTTATGATGGATGAGACTCTCTTCTCTTAGCATACCTGAATATTACTAGAGTTAGCAATTTTGCTAAAGAGTTGTGAATGTTTAAACTTAATATGGCTAGTAATTCATTTTTATAAAGTTAGATTGTAGACTTGGACATTTATTGTAATAAAGTTGCAAGTTGATTTTCTTTTTGCTATTATTTTTTCCTTTTTTCTCTTCACTTTTTCTTTTTTTTATTCAAAATTACAATAATATTGTCTTGTATTACAAGGGAGCGAGAGAGAGAGAGAATTATTATAAAGCTTTTATAATAGGTTAAACAAAATTGGGTTGTAACAACTGCCCCTTTTTGTAGGTTGCTTTAGATGAAGGAAGAGATAAAGACTTCGTGGATCCTTATTTTGTCTACTCCTTTGCCAACCATTGCTTGTTTAAGAGAATGTGTGCATACATTTACTGAGAGTTTGTCTTAAGCCCTATAATCTAATTACTTGCATGTAACTCTACATGGGTATAGAAAAATAGCCTAAAAGGTGCTTGACTTTGACAATTACTCTACCTTACAATCATATAACAAGGATCATTTACTTATTATTGGTTAAAAGATTAAAGGATCCATTATAGGTCACATAGTGCCATTAAAGATATTCCTTGCAAAAATTTATTTTTGATTAACTCATAAATTTAAATGAAACTAATTGATTTTCAAACGATAAATCCATATGAATTTGCATTTGAAAGGACTATAAAGGCTATGACTAATAAGATACAATTGAGTAAATTATCAAAATTGCATTAGGTTGAATTTGGAATTATTGTATTTTTCAATAGAGAATTGTTAAAGTTATACTTAGATTATCATAATGGTCGCCTTCGACTCTTTTTTGGGTGTGGTGGTCTGAGTATACTTGAATATTACTAGAGCTATCAATTTTGCTAAAGAGTTTTGAATGTTTAAACTTAAGATGGTTAACAATAAAGCCCTATCTCATTAACATGACCACTAAAAATACTTAATATGACTCAAAATAGTCATCTTTAGGCTATTCTTTGGGTGTAATGGTTGAGATTACTTTGCTAATTTAAGATGGCAATGTGAACTCATATGCCACAATTGTGGTTACCTTAAGTATACTTAAAGATGTTCATGGTTGTTAGACATATGATTTGATGAACTCGCCAAACGATTGCCTTCATTTGTTAACTCTTTCTTATACTTTTTGTAAATGCTTTTGCAAATGAAGTTATCACTTAAATGCCTTTCTTAGCTTTTAATTCATCTTATGCATTACTCAAAAGTTTCTCAATTTTTATGATACCTTTCAATTTTACTTTGTATTTTCTATATCATAATGCCTAATTAAGATTTGCTTCCATGCAATCGATGGCTATCTCAATGCCTTATACTCTTTTATTATACCTTTTCATTTTATTTTGTATTTTTTAACTTTAAATTCATGGCCAAGATCAGTTTTCAAACACTATAGTTACCTTATACCTATTATGAAAAGTCCTTGTCATGTAATGTCTTTGTGTCTTGCATTGTTTCACTTCTTTAGTGCCCTTAATGTTGCTTACCCACTAATATCCTTTGAAAGATTACCTATTGCACTTCTTTTGCCTTATTGCAAACTTTACTTGGGGAAGTTTATTATGTACTCATTGCTTATTTTGTTTGTTGTGACTCATTGGGGAATTTTGAATCTTGAACTATGACTTAGTTTAGGATAATGCATACATCTAAGTAACTTTTAACTATGATTTATTGAGGAAATATGAATCTTATATCTTTCTTAGTAGAGGACTAAAGCACAGTATAAAAAAGAGACTATATGCCCCTATAAGCTTCATGCAAAGTGAGGAAAACTATATTGTATCTTAATTTCAGTTGGTATAATTCAATTAATTAAACAAGACTAAGTTAAATGCATCTAAATATGACTAAGAATGCTAAAGGAGACAAAGATGTTAAATTTGTTGCAAAAGTTAAATTTTGTGAGAAAAATGATGCAAAATATGATTAAGGAAGCTTTTATTTAAAAGAAAATTTAGTTGACATATTGGGCAAAATTTGGAAATAATAACATAGCCCATGTCTTGAAAAGGCTTTAGTTTAAATACCTTTCACTTGCAAACCTCTTTTATCTGATTATAGCCCATCTTTTATTTTTGAATTAATTCATAGGGCCATTTTTTTATGTCACTTTACAAATGCTTGGTTGGTATGCCTTTTACTTGCAAACCTCGTCTTGTTGACTATAGTTTATTTTTGAATTAATTAAACAAGCCTTGTATATCTATTGTGATTTATGAAAAATACTTTCTAACTACATTCAAGTTTATTTGATTAGGAAAGGCAACACAATCCATATTAATTAGAATTAATAGGCTACTTAAAAATGCTTATCTTACAATGTATAAACCATTATAATTTGTACCTATTAGTTCCCTTGTCCTTTTAATTTAGCAAGACTTTTTTAAGAACCATGTCTCCTTCTTTAGGGTACCTAAAATGCATTTTATTTTCATGCATTCACATCATTTACCATTAGTTTAACATTTTATGGCATATAATGCTAAACTTCTTTTCTTTAATGAGATTTAATTGCTTATATTTAACTTTGATTCATTTTACTACCTCTAATTCTAATTCTATCAAAACCTTTAAAGAAGAAATCTTGACTTTTATTAGAAAATTGTCTTAGTCTTATAAACCAATGAGATAGAGATAGACCATATAAGTGTATGCATTATTGTGTAGGAAGCAAGTAATATGAATGATAGCATCTCATTCCAATCTTTGTACATAGTTGTCATTTTCTTAATAATTTGCTTGAGATTTTTATTTGCTTATTCAACTAATCCATTCATCTTTGGCTTGTATAAATAGAGTTTTAATGCTTAATCTTAAACTTCTCACAAAGGTATCTCATCGTCTTATTGTTCAGATTAGTGGCATTGTTAGCAATTAGCCATTTCAGCATGTCATATTAGTAAATGATGTCTTTCTTAATGAAATTGATGATTTCTTTACAAGTTGTTTTAACCTATTTAGTAAAATAGTTAATTGCTACTAAGATGAACTACTTTACAAGTCACTTTTGGCATAATAGTACTTATCATGTTCATGCCCCCCACAAAGAATGAATATAGGGTTGTCATAGCATACAATGGAATAGTGCTACATGTAATGTTGTTTGTATGCATTTGACATGTATGGCATCTTCTAGCATGCCATAAACAATTTGACTTCATGGTTAACCAATAGTATCTAGCTCTAAGAATTCTTTCTACCATCGATGAGGCATTAACATATGATAGGATAGGCCTTTATATACTTCTCTTAAAATGGTTTTTAGTTTGGCTGCATTTACACACTGTAGTAAGACGAGGTGAAGTGATTTATCGTGATATGAGGACTATATAAGATTATATGGTTCATAGTTTTGGGTTAATTATTTGTTCAATGGCTAAGAATCTTTAAATAGCCTTGGAATTGCTTCTTAAGGAGAATACAACATATATAAAGAGTTTAGAGGCCAAAGTAAAGGTGTTAGAGCCTACATTGATCACATTACTTGCTTATTAGGAGAATTAGACATAAATGGCTTGCTTAGAGAATATTATTAAAAGTGCAACTTACATTTTACCTTAATTCTTATCTAAATAATTTATTTGTTTAGTGGAAAATTAACAACTGATTCTTATCACTCATCTTTCTTCTCTCTAAGGTTGTGGCAAATTAAACTAATTTCTTTTTATTTATGGTGAATTTCTTATCAAACAAGGGGTTTTTAGCTTCTTTTTTTTTGTTTCTTTTCATCAAATTATAAACTTCCTTATACAATACAATCATTATGTTAAATTTTTCTAAATACTAATACAAGTAGGTCTCTGATTCTTAAGCACATCACTTGTCTAGAAAATCTTCGCTAAGTAAGAAGTTCATTGCCATCATTTGTAGGTTCTTTCTTCATTTTTAGTTTCTCCTTAAGGATATTCCCAAGTCTTTAGGTAGTGTTTAATATATTGGTACCATGGTTTACCATATACTTCCCTTGTTATATGCATGTAATAAGTAGAAGTATGATAAAGATTAACCAAAATTGCATGAGTATTAACTTCCAGGTTAATTTTGTACATTGCCACTAACGTTGCTAAAGTATCAGAAACTTGATTATTTTCACAAAGAAAATGATTAGAGTTATATGATAATTTCTTTATCTAATTTTTAATGTATCGATGATTTGGGATAAACTTATGATTTTGTGTCTCCCATTCATCGAATAATTGCTAAATGACAAAGGTTGAATCTTTATATACCTTAAGATTTTGGCTTTCATTTCTAAGACATACAACTTGCTAATGGCATATGCTGCATATTTTGCTATATTGTTGATACACTCAAACTATAATTTTGCTACAATTAGATATTGTGTGCCATAAGGAGAGATTAAGATTGCTCCTATCTCATGGCTTAATGCATTGGATTCTTCATCGAAGCATATTAGTCATTCTTCTGTTGTCTTTTTGTCATCCTAATTTTAGTTTAGGACTAACATGTCTTTATTTGGAAAGTCAACTTGCATTAGTTTATAATCTTAAATAGCTTAATTCGTTAGGAATATAGTAATTACACTTCCTTTAATTACTTTACAACAAAAATATAAGATATTATATTTTGATAATAGGACTTGTCAACAAGAATTTTTCCCCAGCAAAGCTAGTTTCTAAAAATTGTACTTAAGAAAAATTTCTTTAATGATAAGCTAAGTGGTATGACACCAAATACTATCGAAGCTTAAGTGCAATTAATGTCAAGACACAACAAATTTTCTCCAATTTAAAGTATCAAACTTATGATATGTGAATTTTTTACTAAGATAATAAATGACTTTTTCTTTCTTGCTAATTTGTCATGTTCACCTAAGACACAAGTTATACATTGTTCCTAGATAGTAAGATACAATATGAGCAATCTACGTGGATAGGTGGTATCAAAACTAAAGTGTTGGATAGATAATGTTTGATTTTGTTGAAAGTTTTTTGGCATTTGTCATCCATTGATTTGGATTGCTTTATATGGTAGACTAAATATAGGCTTACAAGTTGTTAATTGACATATGAACCTAATAAAGTAATTGAATCTTCCAAAGAACCCTATACCTCCTTTATTGTGCAAGGTATAAGTATTTCTTGTATAATTTTAATTTTATTAGGATCACTTTTGATGCTTTTTCTTACTAATAATGTAACCTAGAAACTTGTCTAAAGTTACCCTAAAGGTGCAATTGGCAAAATCAAGTTTGAGCTAGAACTTTCTTAAGCTAGTCAAATAGGTTTCTTAGTATTGTTAATTGATTTTTACCTGCTTATGACTAGGTAATTATCTCCTCAATGTCTTTATGCATCATGTTATATAATAGAATGACTATTACTTGTTTATTTGTGGTGCCTAAATTTTTAAGGTTGAATGGCATAAACTTATAATATAAGTTGTTATATATTGTGACAAATATTATTCTTTTTATGTCTTTTAGAGCCATTTAGATTTAGTTGTATCATGGAAATCCATCCATGAAGGAAAACATTGAATAACATGCAATATTGTCCACTAAAATGTCAATATACAATACAAGAAAATTGTCCTTAGGACTTGCTCTATTTAGGTGTTGATAGTCTATATACATTTGAATTTTGTCATCTATTTTTTTAACTTGCACAATATCGATCGCTCATTCCAAGTAATAGGCCACCTAAATGAAGTATATGTCTAACTACCTTTGACTTCTTCTTGGATTTTTAGTAAGACATTGGCTTTCATTATTCTGAACTTTTTTTCTAATCATTTTACATTCTAGCTTAAGTGGAAATTTAAGCACCACAATGTCTTTATTCAAATTGAGCATGCCTTGGTATGACCAAGCAAATACATCTATGTATTCTTCAGGCAATTGGACCATTATTGCACGATGTCCTAAGGAAGCCTTGCACTGATCTAACCTCTCTAAGACTCTCTATAATACCTAGATTGATTAGTTGAATTGGCTCTTATTAAATTAGAATTTATTAAATTTTTCTCAATAAGAGGATATTTAGACTTAAATTCTAAGAAAGTATCAGGCATGTTATGGGTTTCATATTTGGGGGATATGACCAATGAAAAGGCTTGAAATAAACAAACATTGTTTGATTGATATATGCCAAAGAGAAAAAGGAACAATGAAATGTAAGTTATTATTATAAGTGCAATTGACTTAAGCATATGTTATTAACTATCATATAATAAAAAGCTACCTATTTTATTTAATAATTTACCCTTAAATGTTATGGGCAACAATATAAAAGGATAAGCTATATTATTTTGTAAGAAGTTTACAAGGTGCAAGAATCTCTTAAACTTGCCAATTATGGAAGTGTTAAGGTTGCAAGGCTCAACCAAAGGGATTTGAAAAAGATCACCCTTGTCTTCATTGATCATTTGGTTAATGGACTTAACACTCTTAAAACTATAAGTTAGGGGTAGTAGGAGTTTGTTGATATGATCATATACAAAAGGCATAGGCTTGCTTGCTTATGACATGTAATTATGACTTGAATTGTATCTAATTTTAAAGCTACTTTACTGTATAAAGGTTGTGATACCTTAAAGGTATTTGCCAAGTCTCCTACTAGGACAATAATCATTTGTCATAATTATCTTTGTTGCATTTAATAGTGATATAAATGGTTAGAGCAGAACCTTAAGGAAAAGAATCATTTAATTAGAAAGTTATATTTATAATTTCAAATAATTGGAAGATACTATAATACTTCTTCAACTACCTCAACATAAGGTGTTCTCAGAGGTTAAGAAATGAGCAAGCCAAATTTTGCTTTGACCTTAATTAGTTTGTTGTCCACAAAAAACTTAACCTTTTGATGTAAGGTGGAAGGGACTATCTTAATTGAGTAAATCTATGAAAGACCAAATAGAAACTATAGGTTGTCCTAATGTCTATGATTGAAGAAGGCACATTGAAGGCATGTGACCTTACCCATATAGGAAGTTGAATAATCTTAATGACATCTTGCTTTATGCCATTGAATGCTCAAACAAATGTGTGGCTAAACATAATAATAATGATGCTAATTGATGGTTGGATTATAGTTCCTTTAAGAATGACATTCAAGGATGATCCATTGCCAAAGAGAACTAAGAACATATTACTAAGATAGCATACAATTAAGATGTGTAAGGCCTTGGTGTGACTTTGTTCCTTCATAAGAATTTCCTCATCTTAAAAGGATTTAAAGGTATGTGCCACTATGTTATTAACAATGTGATAAAAACTGATTAGGAAATGTCAAGCAAGATATGGGCCTAGTTAAGGATTCACAGTAATTATTTGTAATGTAGTTCTAAGTTCATTAGTAGAGACAAAATGAAAATTTTTGCCAAAGTGCTACTGAGCTATGCAATGATGTATTCATTTTGATTGAAATATTTAAGGAGCTATCCATCATCTTTGTCAAAAGTTATTTTTTAGGCTTAAAACTTTGATTATATGATGGCTCTACCTCTCAAGTGTTATATGGAGAGATCTTTTATAAATCTTCTCTTAATGTATTTTGATATGTAGCATTTGCCACTCCTAGTTATGTTCCTTACTTTGGAAATGTCAGATGTGTTTAGGGGTGTTGATTCTAATGGTGAAGTTGATATTAGATTTTGAGAATCCAATTGGTAATTTTAATTTATAGAATAGCCATATGCAAAATTGTTACTTGAAAAATGTTTGGTGCATTAGGATTCTTTTGATATTTGGATGGTGGGCCTTTTTATATTATTACCCTAACTTTTAGCATGCTAATTTCTAGATGAATTTTAAAGTTCAATTTTTGGTGATACTTAGCTAAGATTATCTCAATTTAATTTATTGCCTTGTGATCAAGTAAAGAATTAACATGAATGTTTAGTTTAAGGTTTAAGGTTTAAGGAATCATGTAGCCAAGTTAGAGACTCGAATCCAACATCCTACAATGAAGCATACAAAACTCAGATTTCTAAGTCGATTTGCTAAATCTGAGACATTGCAAATAGAGCTTGAAACATGGCAACCAAGGCATTAGCCTTACAAAGTAAAGTCACAGCTTTTTACCCTTATAAAAATTATGCTCAATAAACAATTCAACATAATTGTTTTATATTTCTTAACTACCCATTAAGGAGAAGGTTATCCTTTTAAAGAGTGTTTACCTAGTTATGAAGTTAGGACTTGCCTTTTTATGGGTGCTTAATGTTTGGACTCATGGTTTTCCATCTTTTAAATCCTCTAGTTAACTGCTTAGAGTTAAGAAGCTATTTCTTTGTTTCTTCACTCAAACACAAGTAAATCTTTAATGAGATGGTTGAAGATGAGATTTTAGTTAATGGATGCTTGTAAAACTATAAAGTCTAAACAAATAGCTCTTAATTCTTCTCAGAATATAAGACCTTCTATGATTTAATTATTCTTTTTTTGAATTATAAGATACTCAACTAGGACCTTCTCCATTTTAGTCATGCCTTTAAAGGTGGAATAAAGGATAGTTTCATCAGGAAGGTGAACCCCATTGCCTTGAGATTGGCGCTAGATCAGATATTTTTCAAATGGTTTGGAGATTAACTATCCATTAGCAACTTTGTTAACTTTGTGACATACTCTGACAACTAGTGGCATGCATTTAAAGCCATTAAAGTCATGGTACTTAAATTAGATTAAGATCATGCCATGAATGAACAGATGAATCTAATCAATTCCATTTATGTTGTAACTAAGGCTAGGGCATACCAGATTTCTCTATCGATGTATATTAGTGGGACCCATATGTATTCTCCACATCAACAAAGTACAAAGGTTTACCTCAGTCACTTGGTAACCTACTTAAGGTTCTCCTTTCCTTATGGATAGAAATCCACCTTAAGATATGTTAAAAAGATCAGGCTAATATATGTTGCAAAATTTAGACAAAGGAGTTAGGTTCCCTCGGGATATAAGGTGAGCGAAGCAATTAAGCTTATAGTCCATATGACTCATGAGCCACACATATAGCAAGATTGAATTACGCCTAAACTAGCCCTTGCCTTAGACTTTAGAGTGGTTTAGAGATAAGACCATCTTTGTAACATGTATGGGTACAAATAAATCAACTTATAGTTAAACCATACTTTTATTCATTTACTTAATGAAGAATTGGGTAAGTATGCACTCATCTTTGTGCTCTCTCTTGTACTTAACTTAGAGGAGCATTTTCTCTTTCATAAACATGATCATTTGGTTAGTTTCTTCACAAACTTCAGATCAATGTCAAAAGCATAAATATTAATATTAAGACAAATAGGCTAATTCAACAAATCCTTTAAAGGTAGAGTAGTTAGGTTGTTTGACATTAAAGTTGACCCTTAATGGCAAAGGCTTAATGGGGGATAGTCTTGTAAGTGCATAATAATTTCCAAAGAATAATTATTAACCTTGCCTAGGATTCTTTTAGGATTAACATAATGATAGGTTGGTACTTAGGAAATAATTGTCATCTCTAGGATAAAGTGAATGGTACTTAAAACAAATGTAATGAAATGTCATTAAAAGTTAAAAAAGAAAAAACAACAAAAGATAAGGATGACTCTATGCTTGGATTGGATAAGAAATCTTGGGCCCCCTATCCTAAAATGATTAGAATTAATAAGTAGGATGACTATGACATGTACCAAAGTTACTCATAAAGAAAGATAGTTATTATATCCTTATTTTGTCCATTTTGCAAACCTAACATTTGCTCACTTTCATTCAAGAATAATTTTGTGGGCTATGTATAATGCAATTGGATTACAAATTGTTCATTTAAACATGGAAAAAAAAAAGAAAAGTAACAAAAAAGAGTAACTAAAATGAAAAAAAAAAAATGATAAAGCAAAAAAAAAAAAATTGAATTGCTACAAATTCATATAGCATCCAAGTGTAGAAGTATTAGTTCAACCATCTCTTCAAATTCCAATGGTTGGATCTAATTGTGAATCCTACAAGTCAAAAGCCCATGACATATTAAATATGTGAAAAAATAATCCTAACCATTTAACAAGAAGGAGAATCAATCTTAATTATTTAGCAAAAAAGGAAATCAATTTGAACCATCTAGCAAAAAGCTATTGAAAATCAATGGCTGAAATCAAGCTAGCTTTATTATAAAAGGGAGCCAGTATTAATTGAAAAAGAGAGCAACTATAAAAGAGAGCAGAGCATTTATTAATTGAGAGAGAGTCAGTATCATTTTAAGAGGCTAAATAAACTTAATAAGAGCAAGCATTTAAGAAACTAAGAGCATTTAAGGTAGTCCAAAAAAGGACAAAAGGAATAAAGAGAGATGTCATCACCCATATCAAAAGAACATTTAAATAGCAACCCAAGAAGAGGAGTTATTCCCTCCAGCCAATAATATTAGGAACACAGGTACCTATAATAAAATAATAAGACAATGAACTAAACCAAATACTTAAAATACCCATAAAACATAATAATAGTAAAACAACAAGGACTAAATCAAGCCTTATAAGAGGCCTTACATTGAAAAAAAAAAAAGTAAATAAACACTAAAAAGAAAACCCACCAAAACACAAAAAGGGAAAGAAAAATAGTGAGTATACTAATTCTCACTAGAGGTTAAACACTAAAGTTTCTAGTCATCAACAATGCAATCAAAAAACACCATAGATACTACCTATAAGTTCTCTTAAGCTAAAAGGTACACATCAACAAGAAACTGAGAAACACATAAATTGATAAACAACTCAAGCCATAGTGTTACCTCTACATGTACCACCAAGTAACATCATTCCAACCTGAGACTGGCACCATTTGATGCATCAAGTGTCAATTTATCCAACAATGCCCTTTATACATCATATGGACCGTAAAGAGGTGACAACCATTACCTCAAAGTTAGATGTTGCCATTTGCTTCACCTCTTATACTTGCCATTTCTAACCACCATTGCCACACAAGACCAACACCAATGGACTTAAAAGGTGACAATCTATCTGTTAATACCTTCTACATACCAATCAAAGGCTAGTAGTAACTCCCTTCTACATTTAATTATTTCTAAAATCAACCCAAAATACTACTTTTTAAGTAGAATTTAGGTTTCTTATTCTGAAAATCACACACATGGTTCATGATTAGAGTGTTTATAAGCTTAAAAGGTTAAAAATAGCCTTCAAAACGATCTATGTAGAGAGAGAATAACTTATAAGTCTAAGAAGACAAAAGAATTGGGGGTTTGTTTAGAATCAAGGAAAGGAAAGAAAAAAAAAAAGAAAAGAAAATGAAAAGAAAGAAAGAAAGAAAAAAAAAAAGAAAGGAGTAGAGAAAAGAAGGAAAGAAAAGAAAAGAAAAAGAAAAAAGGGTAAAAAAGAAAGAAAAAGGAAAAGAGAAAAGAAAAAGGAAAAAAACAAATAAAAAAGAAAAAAAAGAAAAGTGATACAAAATTTCTAATAATAATACTAATTACAAATGTGAAACTACATTAATTCCTTAAAAAAAATCATCTTTTTTACCACTTATTCAAATTCTCTAAAATTCTAATATGTGTGTTATTATGTGAAATTATAAAAAAGGAGAGAGAAGAAAATAAAAGAAAAATCAATTGAAAAGTATACAAGTAAAAGCAATTAAGCATTTATGTTGGCTACGATTTTTGTCAAATATAATTAAACTCTCGAATTCCAAAGAATTTTCATAAACAAACCAAGTTACTTATAATGTTCCAACTTTGAAGTCAACATACATGCATTACAACACTCCCCAACTACCTCCTAATCTCAACACACACAAAAAGGTATCGAACGTCGTGCCCCCCCTCTTATGCATCTGTCAAGTTTACCCTTACCAGAAAGCCTGTTGCAATAAATACAACTTGCCACACTCTTACTCAAGTGTCATGGACTTATGGATTTATTACTCCTTACTTGTGCGGCCTTGAAATACTTCCCAAGTAGCCTTCTCACGCTCAACTCACAAGAACCTTTTTGGAGAGAAACTTTATAAGTATATTTCACTTATAAATTAGGTGTATTACAAATAAGGGGGAGGAGGTCCCCTTTTATACAAGTATTGGACAAATCACAACTGTTAGATCCCTCCTCAATCTAATAGTGGATATCATATCCTTTCAACTTCCCATCTACTTACATTTACCAACATTTATTACATGGTTGGTTCCAATGTATTGCCCTTCTGCAAGAGCTTTTTACATTTATAGTATTGCCTTTCCCTAGAAAGTGTCTACATTCAACGTATTATCCAACCCTAGGGGCAAAGGATCGTGACATTCTTCCCTACCTAATCAAGCAATGCCTTCGTCACTTCTTCAATGTGGTATATGTCAATCTCCTTTTTGAACTACCAAAAAGTTTCAGTAGTTTCCCAATTAGCTTCGCTTTCTAGAAGACCCTTCCACTGGATAAAGTATTCACGCCTTGGCGTATAATACCACTTCCGTATGACCTGATCTACAACTATGGATTCAACTTCTCGGTCATATGAAGTTTTCACTCTAAATAATGCTTGTTGTGACTCCCCTTGATCAAAATCTTTCCCATCTACATGGTAAGATTTAAGCATACTCACATAGAAAACTGGATGTACCTTTAATTTTGGCGGCAGCTCTAACTTGTATGCGACCTTCCCGACTCGTCGTATCACACAAAATGACCCTTCGTAGCGATAAATCAGCCTTTTGTACATATCTTTGTACCAAAGAATGACATGTAGTTTGGCTAGCACCAAGTCCCTGACTTGGAAATCCACATGTCGTCGCTTTTTATTGGCCTATTTCCTCATGTGTTTGAAGGCTTTATGTAGACAAACCCTTACCAAGTTCGCTTGTTCTTACTAATCCTTGGCAAACTTGTATGTAGATGGGCTATTTCGCTGATAAGTTGATGCAACTGCACTAAGAGTTTATGGTTGTTGTCCATTCATGATCTCAAATGGACTTTGGTCAATAAACTCACTTCGCTGCAAATTGTAGGAGAATCAGGCTACATCAATCAACTTCGCCCAATTTGTCTGCATAGTGCTCATATAGTATCGAAGATAAATCTCCAAGAGTGCATTGACCCATTTGATTTGATCGTCAATTTAAGGGTGTAGGCTTGTAAAGAGATTCAGTTCTAACCCTTGTAGCTTGAATAATTTAGACCAAAAATGCCTTGTGAATCAAAGGTCGCAATCACTTATGATTATTTGTAGGACTCCCTAGTACTTGACCATATGCTTCATGAATAATTTGGCCACCTCCTCAACTAGGCAATCCTTTGTTGTTGGCACAAATGTTGTATACTTAGAGAATTTGTTCACCATGACCATGAGAATTTGACTTCCTTCAAACTTAGGCAAGTTTACTATAAAGTCCATGGAAACACTCTCCCATGGATGAATTGGGATAAGAAGTGGCTTTAAAAGCCCCGACAATGAATGTTCTTCAAGTTTATCTTGTTGGCAAACAAGACAGATCTTTACATAAACTTCAACATCATCCCACATATGAGGCCAGTAATACTAATTTTTGACAAGGGCCAAGGTGCAGTGGATCCCTAGATGACTTACCCACTTCAAATCTTGGCACTTACACAACACTTTTTTTCTTAACTTCCCATGGAATGGCATATATAGTTGTCACCCTTTAATGTATAGAAGATTGTCCTCACACCAAAATTGTCGAGTTTTGCCCTCTTATGCCATATCCAATGAGGGCTTGAGCCTTATGATCATATTTAAGCCCTTCCTTCATGTTGTTGATCCATGGACAGCTAGGTCAACTCATCATGTTTACCAGTTCCATCTTCCAGCTAACAGCATCAACTATGGAGTTAGCCTTCCCCAGCTTGTACTTCATTACATAATCGAACTCTACTAGAAAATCCTACAATTGAGCTTACTTTAGACTTAGTTTCCTCTGGGTCTGAAAATAACTCGTGGCCACATTGTTTGTCCTTACAATGAACTTAGACCCCAAGAGATAATGCCTCCATGTCCGTAGGTAATAGACCATTGCAGTTATCTCCTTCTCTTGAACGGTATACCGTCGCTCGATATCATTCAACTTTTGCAACTTCTATACCACTTGATGTTCTTCTTGCATAAAAACACCACTAATAGCAAAACTTGATACATCAGTCTCTAACTCAAAATACTCGGTGTGATCGGGCAACACCAATACCAACTCTTCAGTCATGGCTTGCTTCAAATGATCAAATGCCTTCTGGCATCAATCTGTCCATTCCCATAGTTTCTCTATCTTCAGCATGTTCGTGAGTGGCACGATAATGTTTAAGTAGTTCCGAACAAAACACTGGTAGTAGTTAGTAAGGCCAAGGAATGATCTCAACTCCATCACTTTTTTCAGTGGCTCCCATTCAGCGATGGTTCAGATCTTTGCTGCCTTTATATGTACTTGTCCACCCCCGACAATGTGCCCCAATAATGGAGTTTCCTTTTGGGCAAAGGCACATTTCTCACACTTGACGTATAAATCATTTTTGTGCAAGATTTAGAAAACTTGTCTAAGGTGATCAATGTGCTCTTCAAGCATCTGGTTGTACACCACAATATTGTCAAGGTAAACTGCTACAAACCAATCTAGAAACAGGTGTAATACCTTATTCATAAGAGTGCAGAATGTGGCTGGAGCATTGGTTAGGCCAAATGGTATGACGAGGAACTTATACGATCCATAACACATCACGTAAATTGTCTTTGGCTTGTCTTCTTTAGCAATCCGAACTTGATAATAACCTAACTGGAGATCAAACTTGGTGAACCACCATGCTCCTTCAAGCTAATTGAAAAGATCCACAATGAGTGAGATTAAGTACTTGTTCTTGATGATTAGTTTGTTCAATGTCCGGTAATCTATGCACATCCGGAGTGACTCATTATGCTTCTTCTGGAAGAGGATATACGAACCAAACGAAGCCTTAGATGGTTGAATGTACCCCATATTGAGTAGCTCCTTTAGTTGTTTCCTCAATTCTTCTAATTTAGGGGGGCGTTATGCAATACGACACCATGACGAGCAGTTGAGCGTTAGGCACCAACTTGATCTGATGATCCACTTCTCTATAAGATGGGAGCTTCTTGGGCAACTCAAGAGGCATCATGTCCTTAAATGAATTAAGGACTTGGCTCACTTCTGTCAGGACTTTGCACCCTTTGCTCTTATTGTCCTCTATTTTTAAGATTGTCAGGATGGTCACCTCCCCCTTCTTCACTCCCTTGTTGAGTTGTATTGTTGAAATCATCTTCCGATCATGGTTTGACTTACAATGGACCGGAATCACGCACTGGTACTATTTATCCAACACACAAAGACACTTGACAAAAAGCAATATAACTGTATGGATCTTGTTCATAAATTTCAACCCAATGACAAAGTCATAATCATCAAGAGGAATTACCTTAAGGGTCTCCTACCTTCTCCATTGCCTAATTTACAGTTCCACATCCTTAGCAACCTCAACGGTAGGGACTTCCTAAGAGTTGACAATCTTGAGCCACCCAACTCCTTTCTCAACCTAAAAGTTAAGTTTCTTGGCAACTTCTTCTAATATGAAAAGATCGGATGCCCTAGTATCCACGAGCACATTTATCGTGGTTTCTCTAATTTTCACATCTGCAAATATAAGTATTGAGCTGAGGATTCACAGTGAACCCAGTTATGCCTCATCTTCTTTATAGAGGGCAGCTAATTTGGCCTTGTTTGGACAATTATACGCCATGTGCAGATCATCACAAAAGAAGTATTTGTAAATATGTACCTTTTTTGTGTCTTTCACCGCTCGATTTCACTTGGACTTTATGAGGGCCATTCAATGGTCTACCTCCATTTAGGCATTGAATATGCCCTGATCTCCCCCACCATTGGTCTTATCCTTTAAACAAGAGTCTGATTAGGAAGAGGAAGGTGTCCTATACTTTACGAGAGATTCAACCACTGTAATGACTGTTATAAGTTCTCCCACTTGAAACTACTTTAACTCTTGTTTGGTCTATAACTCAAGACCACTCATAAACTGATGGTATGCCACTGTCTTATTCATAAAAGGGATTTAGAGTAGCAACTCTAAAATCTATTTCATATAGTTGCATACTACGCCTCTCTGCCCAAGGCGTTTTAGCTTATCGCGAATTTCTTCCTCTATATATGCGAGATAGTAGTTCCATTGGAACTCCTTGGTGAACCTATCCCAAGTCGTGATAGGATCTCCACACCTATCATCTGGCTGACGAAGCCACCACAACAAAGCATTATCAACTAAGTACATAGATACAGCATTTACCCATGATTGGCTATAGTTGATCCCCATGGCTTGGAAGCACCGCTCTATGTATCATAGGAAGTTGTCCACGTCCTTGGCCACTCGAGAGCCCTTGAACTCCTTTGGCTTGGGTGCGTTTATATGTGGTCCTTGTACGGTGATCACCCCGTTCATGTATGTTGCCTCATACAAGCTTTCCCTTGAGCTCTATTATATTTGTGCGAATAACCACCATTATGGTCTCCAAGGACTCGTCCCACTGATGAAGTTCTGCCTTCAAGGTCCCCAACAACTTGCCTTGAAGTTCTCCCATACTGATTTTAAGCCCTGCATCTCAACCACGAGCTCTTCCCTTTTAGTATCTACTCCTTCGACGGACTGGGTCAAGTTATCAACCGAACCTTGGACATTAGTGACAAATGATTCAATCTTTGTCACACGATGTGCTAGGTCCCCTACAAGATCTCTTGAACTCGAAACAGCATGACTCTTCTTTCCCTTAGCAACACCTTTCTTGGTCTTCCTCCCACGATCATCATAGTCATCACCCATGATGATTACCTCATCATAACGTGGATCTGCCATAGCACTTAGAAAGAATCGACTATGATACCACTTGTCATAAGCTTATGGATTTATTGCTCTCTACCTATACGGCCTTGAGAATACTTCCCAAGTCGCCTTCTCACGCTCAACTTATAAGAACCTTTTTGGAGAGAAACTTTATAAGTATATTTTACTCATAAATTAAGTGTATTACAAATAAGGGAGAAAAGGCCCATTTTATACAAGTATTAGATAAACCATAACCATTATATCCCTCCTTGTTTGATCTAATGGTGGATATTAATGGTGGATATCACATCCCTTTAACTTCCTATGTACTTACATTTACTAGCATTTATTACATAGTTGGTTCCAATGTATTACCTTTCCCTATAAGGCATTTACATTTAACGTATTGTCCAACCCCAGGGAGCAAAGGATTGTGACACAAACAATACATTATGCCCTTATTTACTATATTAAGGCAATACTACCATTAGGTCTCACATAGGAAAATAATGCATAATTATGATTGAATGAGTTAGAAGCCTTAGATTAAAAGAGACTATAAGTAGAACAAACACAACATGGTGAAAGAATTGTTTGATTAATGCTTACAAGCTGCTTAACCAAAAAGGCATTTGAATTAGTGCAATCAATGACAAGTTCTTGAATTATTACTACATGTAAATCTTCACACCAAAACTCTTAGCCCACAAGAATATAAATTGTGAACAACTTAAAAAAAGAAAAATTATGGCTTGTAAGAATGCAAAATGTGAACAACAAGAAAATAAATAAATAAAAGGGATTTAGAGTAAAGGTTTGAATCATCATTTCAATCTTTACCTTTTACTCACATTTTTAACTCCTTAGACTTCTACTTCTCTTTTATAATCAATAAAAAGATAAGACCAACTGCAATACATCAAAATATGAAAAATGAGAGGATATCATACCCTAGATAGAAACTAGAACTAGAAAAATTGCAAATATTGGCTAGGGTCTTTTGCAACAACGGATGTACCCATCACACATTATCGTAGATCTCCTAATTCACCTTATGATTATGGTATTATAAAGCACTTGAGCTAAGGATTGTATACTTTTGGTTTTCAAAATTGGAGGCATAAAGTGAAGTCAACAAAAAGATTTATCATTTTCACAACACTTCTTAATCACACAATCGCCATTGTCATTGTTATTGACCTTACCAATATTGGTTTCCCCTTACATATTACTACTACTCCTAGCTCTATCCTAATGACTACAACATCCCTAAAGGCTATTTCAATTGGTATCAACATAGCCATGACATGACATACTACATGTATTGGTCACTAATGTTTCAGTCATTGTCATATAAGACTTCTGATGTTAGGCAAAGGAAACTCTAAAGTTGTAAGTTCTATGCCAATCCTATGGCAAGGTAAAAAACATCCAATCCTTATGGGTACTTCCATTTAAAGGGAAACTCTATGCCAAAACAAAATAAACTACGCCTCCCCTTTTGTAAAATAAAAAAGGTAACTCTTATACTTTTTTAAGAATACTTTAATAGTACTTTACGCTTCTTTCCAAATTACTCTAATAGTTCTTCCTAGACTATTTTAGCAAGACTCCTCTCTTTCCAATTTACCCTGATGATGTTAATTGGTGAGCAAGGTCCACCAACAATAACACAACTAATGTGCTAAATAATGGCTCAGTTGACTTAAAGCTTTGTCTTAGGCCATGCAAGAAAGTCAATCTCTCATTGATTTGCACTGGCCATAAAAAAATAACAAAGAAACAAAAAAAATAGAAAAAAAATGTTAGGATTAAATAATAAAAAAGGGAAGAAGAAACACATAAAATAAAGAGAAAAGACAATCATTGTGTGCATAACTACTTTTGTAGCATATGATATTATCTTAACGTTTGCAATTAGCATTGGTTGTCCATCTCTTTTGACTTTTGCAACAAAAAAAGACAAAAAGAGATATCTCCTCTGCTTATACATATCTTATTTCCTCATATCACTAGAACCACACTCAAGCTCCTTACCTCTCTTTATCATCTCAATCATCAACACCATAAGAAAATAGAAGATTACCAATTCTTACACTTCCTCTTTCAAGCACCCTTCAAGCTTAAGACTCAAGCAAGTGTGCATCTTTAATGGGACACCATGCGTAGAAAAAGAATTTACATCAATGTTGTCCTTAAATTGGGAAGGCATCTTGCATCTACATGGATGGATTTCATTTATGGAGGAGAGACTTTTAGCCTTCTTAGAGAGATCACCAGTGTAATGTACAATGTCAAACATCACGTCTTTAGCTTCACTTCTAAATCATTTTAAGGAGAGAAAACAATCAACAAACTGACAATTGTGTCTAACATGTACCAAACAAAAGCAGAAATATCATGCTACTTTGCTTACTTCATCTCTCACATTTGTCCAATCATTGCAATAACAAACACAATAATAATGATATCAAAGAATCAAGAAGACTAGCAAGTAACTTGCTCTCTTTCACATTTTTTAATGCATTGTCATCAGTCATAGCCCCAGTAACAGTGCAAGAATTATTTAATGTGTTTTCTAATAGATTAAGGGATTAATCCATTTAAAAAAGGCATAAGCATCTCTTTTTTTCAATAACACAAAACAAAAATTTACCAAAATTGACCATATTTTCATAAATCAAAACATTAAAATTTTAAATTTTTTTCTTGGTATTGGAAAATAAGGGGCATGTCCTTAAGCAGCCGCCTAGGTTTATGTTCATTCAAAATGTCTTAACAATTATAGATTGATTGCAGTAGCATAACATGACTCAAAACAACTTCCTTTTGTTCTTTTTTCCCTTGTTATTTCTAGAGAGAAAGAGAGAAGACACTAGAATTCTATTGGATCTCTGTGGCTGAAATGTGTGAATGATTTTCTGTGGGAGCATCAATATCACCTACACCCTGCATATTATGATCTTGTTGAACATTCTCATCATGTTCTTAAATATCACCATGAATATCAATTGGATCACTTAAAGATGTCTGAGGAAATGGAAAAATATCAGTAGGATTATCATTAACTTAAGGAGTTGACTTCTCAATGTGTTTAATGTTTTAATCCTTAATGAACACAATATCTCTACTCCTTACAAGTTTTTTCTCAACTGGATCATATAAACAGTACTCGAAGTCGTCTTTACCATAACCAAGAAAAATACATTGTCAAGTCTTCACATCTAACTTCCCTTTTTTATCTTTAAGGACATGAATAAAAGCCTTACAATGAAATACTCATAAATGGTCATAAGAGACTTCCTTACCAAACCAAAATTTGTCCAAAACATCACCTTGTAGCAGAATACTAGGAGACAGATTAATTACATGGGTCACTAGGCTTCACCTCAGAAGGATCTAGGTAATTTTGCATCTAAAAGAAGACATTTGACCCTCTCAAGCAGCGTTCCGTTCATCCTTTTTGCTAAACAATTCAACTGTGGTGTCTTGGGAGGTGTCCTCTGGTGTCTAATCCCACAATTTCTGTAGTATTCATCAAATGGACCGTTATACTCACCATAATTATCAGTACAGACACATTTCAGCTTCTTACCATTTTATCTCTCAACAAAGGCATGAAATTGTTTAAATACATCAAAGACTTAATCTTTAGTCTTTAATGTATAAACCCAAAGCTTCCTTGAGTGATCATCAATAAAGGTCACAAAATAAAGAGCACTACCGAGTGAGTGTACCTTCAAAGGACCACACACATCATAATGCACCAATTCAAGCAACTCTGATTTCCTTAAAAGGGAGTGACTCTTAAATGTAACTCTATTCTGTTTCCTAGCAAAATAGTAAGGACACTTCTTTAAAACTACACTATTTATGTCTAGAAGTTAATTCTTTCTTGTCAAACAATTCATCCCTTTTTCACTCATGTGACTAAGTCGTTTATGTTATAATTCAATGGAATTATCATTCTCTGCTACATTTACAACATCTTTGAAGATAACAGCTTGCATAAGATATAAACTGAAGTATTTCCTATCTCATGCCACAATTAAGGAGCCTCTAGTAAGCTTCCACTAGCCATCACCGAAGGCATTGCAAAAACCTTCATCATCTAACTTTCTCATTGAAATCAAATTCAAACAAATATCATAGACATATCTAACATCCATTAATGTCAATTGTACTTCATTACTGGTCTTTAAGCAAATATCACCAATGTCAATGACCTTTGCTAAGTCATTATTACCTATTTTTTAAACTCCAAAATCTCCAAGAGTATATGTTGTGAAGAATTCCATTCTTGAAGTAACATGAAGAGAAGTACCACTATCTATGACCCAATAAGTCTCATGAAATGTCAAATTAATCACATCCTCATCACAAACAATAATGAGGTCATTAGTACCAGAAGTGGATGCAGTAGCAACACAATTATTACTCATATTCTTCTTCTTATGCTTATCACTGTCATCTTTATTTTTTTTCTTCCACTTGTAACACTTTTTTTGAATGTGATCCATTTTTCCGTAATAATGACACTGGACATTTTTGTACTTAAATCTTGACTTGCCTAAACTCTTACTTCTACCATTTTTCTTGACTTCTTCCCCTATTTTCAGTAATTAAAACCTCTAATTTGGATGATAATGAACTCTAAGATTTCCTTCTTATCTCCTCATTCAACATATCACCCTTTACAAGTTCCACTGATAAAATACCACCGAAGACAAAATTAGCGAGAGAAATTTGAAAAGCCACTCAAGAATTAGGTAAGATAGCAAGTAACCATAGTCTAAGAAATTCATCATCAAAATTAATGCCCATGTTCGATAACTGATCAATGAAACCCTAAAACTCATTTAAGTAGTCGGCAACTGAACTCCCTTCATTATATTTTAATTGCATCATTTTCTTTAACAAGAATAACTTGTTATTACCAAACTTTGAAACATACAAAGTCTCAAGTTTGCTCCATAAAATCTGTATATGTGTCTCATTGCAAATATGATTATAAATATTATTATCAACAAATTGTCGTATAAAACCACAAATCCGCTTGTGTTCAAATTCTCATTCTTCATCAGCTTTATACTCAGGTTTCGTAGTAGCAAATATTGACAAATGCACTTTCTTTATAATCATCTGATTACACAGTTGATCAAATATGCATGTAAAAAATTGTCCAGAATATAGACTTATGAAAACTAAAGAAAAGTAAAACTTATTGTACTCGAAACCTAATCTCCACCATTCAAAAATAAGAATCAAACGTCTCATAAGATTGATTAGATATCGATATCCTTTGCAAAAATAAGATCAAAAAATAATATTTTTTACTCTCTTTTCTACTACCTCCCTTCTTTTCTTCTTTCAGCAACTTGTTTTTTTCTTTTTTTCTTTTTGACAACTTACTCTCCTCTTCTAGGTTTTTTTTCAACCTAAAAGATATTTATACTCATTTTAATTATTTTAAATTTGTGACTTTATTTGGACTTTTTTGTTAGTCGTTAATGTAACTATGAGTAATCGAAAAGGTATTAATTCAATAATAAATTTATTATGTCTAGTCCTGGAAGTCACGTAGAACCTCTTGTATAGCCCAGAGAGAGAGAGACCCCCTTAGCTGATCGTGCTGTTTCAACTTAATCCTGAGCCTAGGTCTATCGTTACTTTCTCCTGAATTTCTGCAATGTTCTTTGATACAGCCTTAACAAGAAATATTTGTGTATGTATATTATCTGTAAAAGTCGGGCACGGACGGAATATATGTGCCAATTATTTTTGTTAATAAGAAGACATTCTTAGTAATAAGCATGTAAATTATTGAAAACTCATAATGATCTAACAAATATATTCTTCAATTTTCATTCATAAAAAATAGTATTGATTACATTACTTTATAATTGACTATCTTTAATAAAACTACTTTGTACTTTTTTTTTGGTATCCATATCAATTTCTAAAATTTTTATATATCTCCATATTAACTTCAAGATTTGTTGCTGGAAGCCGCATCAGTCACAAACTTTTGGTTGGGATTCTTTTTTTTTTTTCTTATTATTATTTTAATAAAAACACTTATTGTTTCGTATACTTGTTTATAGTTTGTGTACATTAGTTTTGTTTTAAAAAGGACTACTTTAATCTAGTAAAAGGGGAACAAATGGCGTCGAAAATCAGCAGAGAGATACAAGTCAGCATCTAACCTAATTTTGTTCTCTTCTGGAATTTCTTTGCCAAGCGTTGGACATGCCAACAATACTCTAACAATCTATTTTTTTAAATAAATTAAAATTTTGGCATTAAATATAAAATCGCGGAATGTGCGTGATCACCTCGTAATTTTTTTATACAAAAGAACAAAAAAAAACAGAGGGAGAATAAATAAGAAAGGAAGACATTCACAAATACCATAATTCTGGTATTTTTTTTATAGTATTCGTTATTGTGTAAACTACACCCTACCACGACCATAGTAGCTAATCAAACACACTAGGAATGACTAAGAAACGAAAACTATAAATTTCTGGTCCTATATTCTCAAACCAAAAAAGAACAGAAAACAACAAAAAAATAAATAAATAAAAAATAAAGAAAGGAAACAAGTTGATGTATACAAGAAATAAATATGCAAGAACAATCATATACTGGGTTAATAAGTAGTTACCACAATTTAAATTTTACTTTAATAATGTTTTATATTTTTCATTTCCCTTCTATCTATTTGTTCTTTTTCATCTATGATTTGAAGTGTCATGAAAATGACTGCATGAAGTGCTAATTAGGATGGGTTACATCAGGTGAATTGAGTTGGGTCATTTCAACTCCCAGCATTTTTAGTGAGTCTTTTTTGGGTTGAGTTAGATGGATTTAGTACAAGTTAGGATCAACTTCTAGGTTGATTATTTTAAAAAAAAAAAATTATTTTTATTTTATTATATATTGAACAGATAAAAAAATATAAAATATTTATTTTTTATTTTTATATATTAACTTTATATAAAGTGTATGATTAATTAAATATTTATATTATGTATAATATGTGTGTGTATTTATATATATTTATAGTATATACATATATTTATATAAGTATAAAATATATTAAAAGAGAATAAATATAAAAATAAAAATTAGATAATTATATAAGTGAAAAAATGTAATATATGGATATAAAATATATCAAATAAAAAAGATATAATATAAACAAAAATATAAACTTTGTATAATATATAAAAGCAAAATAATATGTTTATATAATATATATATATATATATATATATATGTATGTATATATATAATATGCATATATAAATAAAAAATAAAAATAAAAAAAAATATTGAATAATAAATTTTTTTATCCTTTTTAAAAATATTTATAACATCCATAGTTTATAGTATAGATATTATACTTTATTGTAATAAGATCTATCATCAAATATTAGAATTTTTATTTTTCTTTTTTTAAATTTTTTAAAAATTAATCTAAAACTTTCAATTAATTTAATTTGTAATTATCCGCAAGTCTGTATTAAGAAAAATAAAAATAAAAAAAAAAATCTCTGAACCTAATTTTGGAAAGACTTTAATTTGAGGGCTTCAGTACTAACTGCAAATCTCTCAACGTTTTTGTTTTTTGGGTAATCCCTAATCTAAACTTCGTTCTCACGAGTGCAAATCACTCATCTTCCATTTAAAGTTGCATTACAAAGGAAAAAAGTTTAATGGACGAGTTACTCCCCGGATGCTCAACAACTGCAAGACGTCTCTGAATTTTCATTTTCGCACCTTGCAACCAAGAGAGAAATGAATTGACAAAACCCTTATGTTGGGTCTGTAAAACATCATGATTTAGGACAATTCAAACGTTTGGCAGGTTTGGCCCAACCAGAAGCGGAACCCGACAAATACGAACCCAGCGACAGTAAGGGGTCATGGTGTCTTGGGCAAGTAGTCGAGTTGGAAAATCAAAGAGCACCATTGTCTTCTAAATTTCAATTCCCTGAGGGAGAGAGAGAGTGTGTGTGTGTGTGTGTGTGTGTGTGAGCGACCATTATGACGGAGGCAGTCTGCATGTATGGGCGTTCATGTTTCAATCGTTCGAGTTGCCAGATTGTGGAACGAGGTAGTCTGTCTCCGATACGATCAAGAAACTATATAATTGTTGTAAGAGGGTGTTGATTTGATTGCTGGCTTTATTACTCCATTATATTGTGTCTTTAATTTCACAGGTGGACAGACAGGCAAAATGATGCCTTTGGAAACCCATAAAAATGGTAAGCAGAAGCACCAGTTAATTTGAAAATGTGACTTCTGTGCGGTCAGTTGTCAGGCTTTGTGATCTAGGCTTTTTCTGTTCCATCCTCTACGAGTGATCGGTTCAAATAGAATCAAGAAGAAGAATTCCAATTTTAATTATAAATTCTAACTTTTGCTATTGGGGGACGCAATGTAACATTTTGTGATTTTTTTTTTTTTTTTCAGGTTTCATTGTAACAGCCAAAGTGGCGGTGAAACAAGTATATTCTAAGCTAAAGGGAGGCCAGTGCAACAAGCTCGTCATTTGTTCCTCAAGATTGCCATCATTATCCCGTGATACTGTAAATTTTGCAATCGAGAGTGCAAGTGAATCGTTGAAAAAGAGACGTATTCGTGGTACTTTACAAGATGGGTGTGCATCAAACCCCGAGGATAGTGACATTTGGTCGAGTTTTAAAAGCGGGGCGATTAAGAACTTACTTGCCTTCTATCGGTTTTCTCGTCCTCACACCGTGATTGGCACTGTGAGTTTCGCTTTTTAACACTACATGAACTCCCTGATGCTTACTAGAGATAAGGTTAAATCAATGGAAAGATCGACTAAAGCTAGTTTCTTTTTGTGATTCTTTTCTTATCAGTTAATAGGAATAACCTCGGTTTCTCTTCTTCCGATAGAATCAATCGTTGAGTTGTCTTTCTCATTTTTTTTGGGATTACTAAAGGTAAATTTCGGCCGCAAGAGCACTAATTCTGTGTGTTAAAAATCTAAGCTGTGTATTTGACAATTATTTATTTTTTATTTTTTTGGATAAGGCCTTGATTCCGTCAGTTTTGATGAACATTTACGTTGTGGGATTGAACCAATTGTTTGACGTCGAAATAGACAAGGTATGTAGACAAATTTAATCATTCATTCGATGTAAAAAAACATAGCCAGTATGAACCTTAAAAATTTCACCTACTCGTCTTTGCAAATCTGTTCTAACTCTCGGTATGAGACTTCCATTTGTAAAACATTGGATATGATCATTTTGTTGCATGCCCCGTAAGTCATTATTGATTCTTTACTCAACGCTTCTCTATGGTGTTCCTAGATAAACAAACCTGATCTCCCACTTGCTTCGGGCGATTTTGCAAGGGGAACTGGTGTGACTATTGTTTCTGCATCTGTAATGATGGTAAGTAGGCAAATATGTGAGCCAAGTAATTAAACAGTCCAGTCTACTGACCAAATAAAAAACAAGTATCCTCAGCTACAAATTTAAGAACAGTTGAAAAGAAAAAAAAAAAAAAAACCAATAGCTGATTATCTTCCTTTTTTTTTGAAACCTGATATTCTTTCATCTTCTTGTCTATTATTTGAATTCACTATCAGAGTCTGGCCATGGGAATCATTATTCGATCTCCTCCACTTATTGCTGCCCTCCTCATAAGTTTTGTGCTAGGCAGCATATACTCCATTGAAGTAAGTTCCTTATGCCCTTAATCTGTCATGCTTGCAATGCTTCGATAATCTGAAATAGAAGACTAGGAAGGGGGTAGTTTTGTACGATGTGGAAAAGCCCTCCATGGAAACAATATGCATTAAAATTGCAGTAATCAAATGGCACCGAATATGTAGCCTAAATATATTCCTTTTGTTCTTGTTTAGCTTCCATTACTTAGATGGAAGAAACAAGCAATTCTTGCTGCATCTTGCATCCTGATCGTGAGGGCTGTGGTTGTTCAGCTTGCTTTCTTTGTACACATCCAGGTACAACCAAAATCTTCTACTTTGTAATCTTCTTAGAATTCGACAACTAATTCCTCTCACTTTTCTTGATCGAAACTGAAAGTTGATTGCATCAGATATTACTTCCAAGCCTCGTGTGAGTGACTAACAAGGGGTGATATATACGTGCAGAAATTCGTCCTTGGTAAACCAGTAGTTATTACCAGATCGTTGGTCTTTGCAACTGCTTTCATGTGCTTCTTCTCTGCTGTTATTGCATTATTCAAGGTAGCAAAAACACATATTTGGCCAAGACAGGCATTCAAACAGATTCTTAAAGGCTTTTCAATATTCAGGCTTTTCAGTTTAAGACGTTCTGAAAACCTTAAACTTGTGGCCCAAAACGGCTAAGTAGACATGAGAAAACACAACAGATGAGTTGCTTTTTCCTATTTAGAAATCAGAGCTACAACGGGGGAGAAAAAAACGTACAACTTTTCTCCCGTTTCTCTTTTCATAAGGACGGGAATTTAATTAATGCAAGGGAACAAGCAAGTCAATATGGGACGAAATTTGATGGATGATCATTCCTCTCGCTGACCATGATTGTCCCTGTTTGGTATTTTAACAGGACATACCTGATGTGGATGGGGATAGAGATTTTGGTATCAAGTCATTCACCGTCAGCCTAGGACAAGAAAGAGTAAGAAAGCTGTTCCACTAAAATAATGCAGACTTTTAATGTTATGTTGATTTTCTTTCTTAGAGATGAAACACGAAAGAAATTGAAGTCCTTTTAATCCACTCACTGCAAGATGAAGGAAATTGCAAAGAGAACGAAAGTCTCTATCTTTCAATACTCCCACGTTGCTGGCTTACAAGTAAATGGACGGCTTGTTTTTTTTATTCCTGTAAAAGGTATTTTGGCTTTGCATCAACATGCTGTTATTTGCATATGGAGCTGCCGTGGTGGTCGGAGCTTCTTCTTCCTTCCTAGCAAGCAAGCTTGTCACGGTACAATGGCATCTCTCCAAGCAATAATGCATGCAAGTGTCCTGTGCGCCTGCGAATCCCCTGCTTCTTATGATAAACTTATTGGTTTTGCCTGCAGATAGTAGGCCATTGCACACTCGCTGCCGTCTTGTGGCTTCGAGCAGGGTCCGTTCATCTCGGCAACAAAGTATCTATCTCATCCTTTTACATGTTCATCTGGAAGGCAAGTGAATCCATCTCTAAGAACCTATCGATAAAGCACTGATAATTAATTACACTCTTTTTTAAGTCATTCCACAATTTCACTGTTCTGTGCTTATCCTTTTGGCAGTTGTTCTACGCTGAGTACTTCCTTATTCCTTTCGTTCGCTGAGAAGGAAGGAAATGCCGGGGATTTTCACGTCCGCCGCTAAGCCAGATGTCCCATCAGGGAAAGAACAATGATCTTTATCATTCGACAGAAAATTAAGCTCGGCCGGAGGGCTTTCTTGCCTTCTATCGTAGAGTCCATATGGAGTTTTTTCTCCAACGAGAGACGCTAGGGATGACCACCAAACCTTGCCTCCATCGAGAGGGATGAACAATGGGCAAAATAAATAAGACTCAATTTTTGCCAATGTTTCATCTAAGGTGACTTTTGAAACTTTGACCCATGAAATGTTCTTAGGATAATAATATTAAACAAATTTGCCCTTCGAACTTTAAAGAGTCAATGTGCAAATAAATCTGTAATTTTATATATCTTTAAAATTTTAATCTAATTTTTAAAATAATAATTTAGTCATTATAATTTTTTTTAACAAATTTATTTTACCATTAAGAAAATCTAACTCATTTCATTAGTTTTGTATGTTGGACATGTCTTAGAAAAAAAAAAACAAATTGCCTGTTTGGCATTCCACATGATATTTAATTTAAAATGTTAAAAAATAAAAATATAATTAAATAAAAAATAAAAAATAAGTAAGAAATTCTTCTGTCCCCTTCCCCCTCGTCCCTCTCTAGCCATGTCTTCGTCAACTTATAGGCTTACGAAAAAAAAAAAAAAACAAAGAATTAAATGTCAACAGTACATCTAGCGGCTCGATCTAATCGCCCAAATATTATCATTTTTTTTTTTGTAGAAAAACAAATAAAACTCAAACGAAGAACAAAGTGTGACAGTTCAATCATAATCATGCCATTGGAGAAGATGGGGTCTGACCGCTAAGTGGCTCCAGCACCAACGGAGGAGAAATGAGGGGGCAGACCTCGGCGTCGTGTGAGAGGCAGTTGATGGGAGAAGGTAGGCGCCCGGAGTATAAATAGCCCCAAAACCTGCAGAAAATAATTGAATAATCATGCAGAAAAATAATTAAATAATAAAAATAATAATACAAATAAAATAGGTAAGAAAATATATTAATTTTAGGTAAAAAAAATTTTTAAATAAAAAAAAGAAAAATTATAGATATTTTAAACCAGACGTCAATTTTACTATAATCAAATAAATATAATAAAGATATACAATTTTAATTATATTAAATAAATTGAACAAATTTAATTTGGATTAAACTAGAAATTAATGAGTCAAGTAAGATAAGCTAACTACGTGTTGTTAACTACAACTCAACAATTAGATCTCAAGACAGTAATCCAACTGTTCAAGATGAACTTTTAGATATCTCATACCAGCTGTCCAAATTTCAACTCAATCAGACCACGAATCAATAATCATCCATACAGTTTATCAATTTTGCTATAGATGAGAAATTCTACCATAGATGAGAGAGTAGAGAGTTACCAGAATTAAGAGATTTCGATTCAAATGAAAAACCTGCCCTTACAGTTCATAGAAATCCAATCCAACTATTCACAAACAAGATTTATGTGTCCTTCAACTATTGAACAAAAATTAGCTTGATCGGACCACAAACAATCTTTCAATTATACGGTTGATCAAAATTGCCACAGATGAGAGAACAGAGAGTTACTAGAATTGGGAGGTTTTGGTTCAAATGGGAAACCTGCCCTTGTAGTTCACAGAAACCAAATCCAACCATTCACAAACAAGATCTATGTGTCCTCTAACTACTGACCAAAAATTAGTTCGATCGGACCACAAACAGTCTTTCAATTATACGATTGATTAAAACTGCACATAGAAAATTACTCAGACTATAGACCTACGAAAATTAAAGATAAGTAGGACTTATAGTACTCAAAACCCAATCTCCATCATTCAAAAATAAGAACCGAATGCCCTCTATCAATCATCCAAGTTTCAAGTTGATCAAATATTGATATCTCTTCTAAACGTAAGATCAAAGAACCCTATCTTTTTTTTTTCTTCCTTTTAGCAGCCCTCTCTCTTTTTTTTTTCTTCTCTCGGCCGCTCTCTCCCCATTTAGGTTTTCTGACTTTTCTTTTCTTTTGTTCTCCTAGCCGATAACTCTCCTCTCTTTCTTTTAGGTTTTTTTTTTTATTTTTTTTTTGTTTTTCAGTCAAAGGGATATTTATACTCACTTTAATTATTTTGGGTTATTGCTCCAAAAAATTTTGGTTATTTATCCACATGGGAAGGGACTAATAAACCCAACAATTCTTTCCCTTCTGACTATGTGCAAATATTGGCTATCCCAGCCAATGTACAACACAACTTAAATTTCCATCTTAATAATATCTTTGTCATCATATCAACAATATTATTATCTATATGAATCTTTTCAAGTGCCAAATATTTAGAATTAAAAACATCTCGTATCCAATGATACCGCACGCCAATATATTTTGATTTAGGATGAAAGTTGGATTCTTACAAAGATGGATGACACTCTGACTATCACAATACAACACATAATTTGATTGTTGAAAATCAAGTTCCTTCATAAATCTTTTCATCCAAAACAACTCTTTAGATGCTTCAGTTATTGCAATAAACTCTGCCTCTGTAGTGAATAATGCAACACACTTCTACAATCGAGATTGCCAACTCACTGCTCCCCTTGCAAGAGTAATCACATAACCTGAAGTAAACTTTCTGGAGTCAATGTTACCTGTCATATCTGAATTTGTGAATTCAATAAGGATAGACTTATCACTCCCAAAACAAAGTCTCAAATTAGTGGAGACTCGTAAATATCTCATTATTCACTTCACTGCATCCTAATGCTCTTTACTGGGATTTGAAAGGAACCGACTAACTGTGCCAACTACATGAGCTATATCAGGTCTCGTACATACCATTACATACATCAAATTGCCCACAGCTGATGCAAATGAAACTCTTTGCATCTCTTCCTTCTCTTTCTCTATGGAAGGACATTGGTTAATGGATAATTTAAAGTGTGTAGAAAGAGGAGTACCTACCACTTTAGCCTTATTCATGTTAAACTTCTGAAGTACCTTTTCAATGTATTGCTTTTGGGACAGGTACAACCTTTTCTTTTTCCTATCCTGAGTGATTGACATGCTGAGGATCTTCTTTGCTGGTCCCAAGTCCTTTATGGCAAAGGACTTGCTCAACTCTTACTTCAACTTGTTAATTCTAGTAGCATTACGACCAACAATAAGCATATCATCAACATAAAGTAGTAAAATGATAAAATCATTATCAGTAAATCTCTGAACAAAAACATAATGATCAGAAATAGTCTTTTTATAGCCTTGCTCCTTCATAACAGACTCAAACTTCTTATACCATTGTCTCGGAGCTTGTTTCAAGCCATATAAGTTTTTCTTCAACTTGCACATATAATCCTCTTTTCCTTCCACCTTAAATCCCTCTAGTTGTTCCATATAAATTTCTTCTTCCAAGTCACCATGGAGAAAAGCTATTTTCACATCCATCTACTCAATCTCTAAGTCATGGCTAGCAACCAAACTTAACATAACTCAAATGAAAGACATTTTCACCACTGGTGAGAAAATCTCTTCAAAGTCGATGTCTTGTTTCTTATCGAATCCTTTGACAACCAATATGACTTTATATTGTGGACATAAAGTATTTTCTTTTTGCTTTATTTTGTAAATCCACCAATTCTTCAAAATCCTCTTACCTTTAGGTAACTTTACAAACTTATAAGTAGAGTTATCAGATAAGGATTTCATCTCATCTATCATGGCATCGATCTAGTGCTACCTGTGCTCATTTTCAACTGCTTCTGTATAACACTCAGGTTCTCCCCCATCAGTTAACATCACAAACTCATCAGGAGAGTACCGAGTAAAAGGCATTGGAATTCTATTGGACCTCCATGGCTGAAACGGAGGTGAAAGTATATGCAGATGATATTCTATTGAAGCATCAATATCACCTATACCCTGCATATTATGATCTTGTTGAACATTCTCATCACGTTCTTGAATATCACCATGAACATCAACTGGATCATTTAAAGATGCCTGAGGAAATGGAATAATATCAGCAGGATTATCATTAACTTGAGGAGTTGACTTCTCAATGTGTTCAATGTTTTGATCCTCAATGAATACAACATCTCTACTCCTTACAAGATTTTTCTCAATCGGATCATATAAATGGTACCCAAAGTCATCTTCACCATAACCAAGAAAGATACATTGTCGAGTCTTCACATCTAACTTCCCTCTTTCATATTTAGGGACATGAACAAAAACCTTACAGTTAAAGACTCGTAAATGGTCATAAGAGACTTCTTTATCAAACCAAACTTTGTCCGAAACATCACCTTGTAGTGGAGCACTAGGAGATAGATTAATTACATGTGTCACTGTATTCAAGACTTCACCTCAAAAGGATCTAGGTAATTTTGCATTAGAAAGAAGACATCTAACCCTTTCAATCAACGTTCTATTCGTCCTTTTTGCTAAACCATTTAACTGTGATGTCTTGAGAGGTGTCCTCCGGTGTCTAATCCCATACTTTCTACAGTATTCATCAAATGGACCACTATACTCACCACTATTATCAGTGCGGACACATTTTAGCTTCTTACCAGTCTATCTCTCAACAAAGACATGAAATTATTTAAATACATCAAAGACTTGATCTTTAGTCTTCAACGCATAAACCCAAAACTTCCTTGAGTGATCATCAATAAAAGTCACAAAATAAAGAGCACCACCAAGTGAGCGTACCTTCAAAGGACCACATACATCAGAATGCATCAATTCAAGCAACTCTGATTTCCTTGAAGGCGAGTGACTCTTAAATGTAACTCTATTTTGTTTTTCAGCAAGACAGTGAGAACACTTCTTTAAAACTACACTCTTTATGTTTAAAAGTTGGTTCTTTCTTGCCAAACAATCCATCCCTTTTTCACTCATGTGACTGAGCTGCTTATGCCATAATTCAATGGAATTATCATTCTTTACTACATTTACAACATCTTTAAAGATAACAACTTGTATGAAATATAAACTGGAACATTTCTTACCTTGCGCCATAATTAAAGAGCATCTGGTAAGTTTCCATTGACCATCACTGAAGGTACTGCAAAAACCTTCATCATCCAGTTTTCCTGTTGAAATCAAATTTAAACGGATATCAGAAACATGTCTAACATCCCTCAATGTCAACTATGCTCTATTGCCGGTCTTTAAGCAAACATCACCAATGCCAATGACCTTTACTAAGCCGTTATTACCCATCTTCAAAACTCCAAAATCACCAGGAGTATATGTTGTGAAGAATTCCATTCTTGAAGTGATATGAAGAGAAGCACCACTATCCATGACCCAATCAGTCTCATAAGATGCCAAATTAATCACATCCTCATCACAAATAATAATGAGGTCACTATAACCAGAAGTGGATGGAGTAGTAATATGATCATTACTCATATTCTTTTTCTCGTGCTTATCACTGCCATTTTTATTCATATTCAACTTCATCATTCAAACAAGCCAAATACACCAACTTGGCTCTGATACCACTCTGATGGGAGAAGGGAGGTGCAACGGAGTATAAATAGCTCCAAAAAAAACTTCTCCCGCTTGCTTGAACCTGTGAGAAGATGATTGAATAACAAAAATGACAATGCAAATGAACCACGCAAGAGAACACACCAATTTTACGTAGAAAACCCCTTCAAATCAAAAGAAAGGGAAAAACTACTGATACTCTGAACCAGAGGTCAGCTTCACTATAATTAAGTGAGTACGATAGAGGTACACAACCTCAATTACATCAAACAAATTGAACAAATTCAATTTGGATTAAACGAGAAACTAATGAGTCAAACAAGATAGGCCAACTACGTGCTGTCAACTACAACTTAACAATTAGACCTCAAGATAATAATTCAACCGTTCAAGATGAACCTCCAGATATACCCTACTAGCTCTCCAAATTTCAACTCAATTGGATCACGGATCAATAATCATCCACACGGTTTACTAATTCTGCCACAGATGAGAAAGTAGAGAATTACTAAAATTGAGAAGTTTCGGTTCGAATGGAAAACCTGCCCTTACAGTTCATAAAAACTCAATCCAACTGTTCACAAATAAAATCTATATGTCCTCCAACTACTGACCAAAAATCAGCTCGATCGGATCACAAACAATCTTTCAATTATACAGTTAATCAAAACTGTCACAGATGAGAGAATAGAGAGTTACTAGAATTAGGAGGTTTTGGTTCGAATAAAAAACCTGCCCTTGCAGTTCATAAAAACCAAATCCGACCATTAACAAAGAAGATCTATGTGTCCTCCAATTACTGACCACAAATCAGTTCGATCGGACCACAAACAATCTTTCAATTATATAATTGATTAAAACTACACACAGAAAATTGATCAGAATATAGACTTACGAAAACTGAAAAGAAGTAGAACTTACAGTATTTGAAACCCAATATTTACTATTCAGAAATAAAAACTAAATATCCTCTATCAACCATTTAAATTTCAAGTTGATCAGATACCAATATCCCTTTCAAATGTAAGATTAAAAAACTCTATTTTTTTTTTCTTCCTTTTAACAGTCCTCTTTTTTTTCTCTTTTTTCTCTCGGCCGACGGCTCTTTCTCCATTTAGGTTTTCTTACTTTTATTTTTTTTTATTCTCCAGCCGAGAACTCTCCTCTCCTTTTTTTAGATTTTTACTTTTTATTTTTTTTATTTTTTAATCAAAGAAATATTTATATTTATTTTAATTATTTTAAATTATACTCCAAAATATTTTAATTATTTATTCACGTAAGAAAAGACTAATAAATTCAATAACAGTGGTCACACGAGGCTTACGCACAAGAAGAATCGAGAGCTCAAGTTCTGCATCATCATGGTGTGGAGTATCCGGAATCACTTTAAACATTCTCGTTGTCAACTAATAAAATTGCCTGGATGTGCTGTCTAATACTTCAGTCACAGGTTTATAGAGCAATGGTGCACTGCTATGCGTTTTGTTTCCCAGGCAAATGAAAACTTGCTCGAACAATTTTTTCTGTCAGAAAAGTGAAAACTTATATGTATATATCACGAAATTTACCTGACTGTCGTATCAAATAAAAAAAAAATTAATTATATAATTGTGAATATTAATAATTTTAATAAATTATTATTTAAAAATAATAATAATTTTATAATAAATAATATTAAAATCGATCTGACTCAATTTTAGTATTTTTTATTAAATATTTTATGTATTATAGATGAATCTAATTTTTACATATAAAAAAATATATATTTTAAATAATATAAATATATACGCTGCAATGCGCATATATGACAAAGAATTGAAGGATATCCCTGGCTGGATTGTCTTTGGCCAAATGCGAAGGCCTTGCAGGTACCATTGTCGACCCATGCCACGGTATCGGTTGAAAATGGTAACTCATTCACATATAAATTAGAAGCAAAAGATTTGTATTTTCTTTTTCTTTGCCAAAAATTTGACCAATTAATATGTTTTCCTGAATTTATGTAATAATTTTCATTGGCACCCTGAAAAGCCTTGCAATGAAGTTTCAACCAACCCAAAGTACCAATATCCTTTCCTTAAAAAATAAGAAAAATGTTTCAGTATCTCTACTCTCTACCATATGGTAATTTACATTTTTTATCATTTAATATTCAATTTTTTTTTATTGCTTAATTTTAATTTTATACAATTACATCGTCCAACATATAAGTTTATTTTCAATATCACTACTCCGTTAACGAAAAACCCTAACAAAATAATGATTTGGCAGGCTTACGTCGCATTTCTACTTTTCAAATTTGTCATGTACACGTTTTTAACAAAATAATAATAATAATTAAAATAGCTAGTGGAAAAGGAAAACACCGCCAGCGGATAGTTTTAATCCAGGTCGAGCGGATGAAAAAGCACTGCCAAATGCTACATAGGCAACTGTGCAGAAGCAGACCAGAAAACCCAACAGCAGTCAGTCACTTAAATAAGCAACAGATACCCATTAATTAATATAACGATAATAGCCAGTGTCCATGCCAGCGTTTGCATAACAAATAGTAAAATAGACTGATACGGACCAAAGAAAGAAACCGCTGCTTGCCAGGAAATAGTTTGAAGATTTCACCTTATATCATCTCCAACACATTTCAAGCATTGGCTGTAAAAACTAATCTGCATTCCATCTAATTGGTCTTCTATAAGTAAATCCTCCGAATGAAGCAGAAGATAAATGGCAACTGTTGAAACAAATGAATGTTCAATAATTTTTATTCACACAAGGATGAACACAAATTCAAATTTAATGGCTTTCATGACAACATTCCAAATTTGTACAGAACCTACTGTTTCCCTGAGAAATTTCTTTTTCGTACGTGGGAACCCAACAGGTTTACGGTCCTGGAGTGTTGTCAATGATTACATGAACACCTGTCTAAATTATGCCAAAAAGATAATGTTGCATGTATTCTACCATCTAAATCCCCAAAGCATATGTTTTGTCCATCAAATTGCACATCTAACAAGATAATGACTGAATTTCAGGGATTTAAGTTCAAAGGGAATATGAATTAGGCCAGCATCCAAGTTATTCCCCATATCCTAAAACCCTTGATGTATCCCGTCTAACTTGAACTTTTGAATCAATTGGCAACATAAATTATTATCCAACAAAATTGTTACAATGGAACAATATCATCCTCTAAAATACTGAGCACAGAGAAAAACCCGATTTCTTTTTCAACTAGCTATTTTAATTATCTTTGTTTTTTTTTTTTGGTTAAAAATGTTTACATGACAAATTTGAAAAATAAAAGTGCCACATTAGCCTGCCAAATCATCATTCTTTGTGGATTCTAGTAGTGAAACTAAGAGAGAGTGAGATTGAAAAAAAAATTAAGTTAAATGATATAATTGCATAAAATTAAAGTTGAGTGATAAAAATAAAAATAAGCTGTAAATTGGATGAAAAATGTAAATGATCCCTCCACCGACGGAATAGGCAATTGGGCCTTTGGCTGTGTCGACTACCAAAGGACTCTTCCAGGCCTGGAGCCGGACTTCAAAATGAATCAGCCTAAAGAAGAATCCTAGGGATTTTTATCGTCTACAAATAATTTTCTAGAATTTCCCAAATTTAGAAATGAGGAACAAATTACACTAGTACATTCGACCCATCTGTGACCAGGCGATCCCCAAACCCAAACAAGTAGACGTATAAATAGCCTAATATCAATCAGTCGTTTTGGGGGCGACTGCTGTTGAAGGAACAACTCTTGAAAATCTAAGCGTGCCTCCAAGCTCAACAGGAATAATAGGGACGATAGAATGAACAACATCCTTTATGAGCGGGCGGCATGTTGGTTCCAGCTGCACTCACTGAACAGCCACTGCAGCAACCTGCACCAATTGGCATCCAATTAACAAACTCATCAGTCTCAAAGGAACACCTAAGTCTCCATCAATTCCTCATGACCCCAGCATATAGCACGCGCTCTTGCCGGTGCTTTTTGTCTTTTAAAAGCACCCTACATCTATTCAACCATTAATAAACACCATCACATAAGTATATGATTCAATAAGTGTCCATCATGCTGCATAATCATATTATTTGTATAAAAATAAATACATATTAATTATAGTTATTAATTTTATATGTAATTTAAAATAATATTTTTAATGATTAAAAATATTTAATTAAATTAAGTTGATATTTCCAATTACAGATATAATTTCAATCAGAAGTTCTAATCAAATTAGATTTCAATGTTTAATTAGGACACTTATTTGAATAAGAGTCTAATTAAATTAGAAAAAAAACTTTCTAAATCAACATGAAATTCTAAGTAGATTTAATTCCCCACTCTTAATCCAATTATAGCATTTAAATTTTAATCAAATACTATGTATATTTTAGAAAACAAGCTTTTTTTAAATTATATTTAAATTAATGCACTTTTAATTCAATAACATAATTAAATTAAATGGGTAGGACCTCCTTATGAGGAAGGCTAAATGAGAATACTAACTATGACTCCATTTTTAGCTTATGGATGTAACAACCAATATCTTTTTGATACACTTTTTTTATATAGAAAAAAATAGAAAGCAAAAAGGAACTTTTCTTACTTATGGTTTGCATGCAAATTTCTTTATCTTTTTTATATGTATGTTTAATAAAAAAAAAACAAAAGCAAGGAATCAACTATAAACTTGTAATAACAGAAAATCAACACAATCAATCAAATTGATAATTAATAGCAGTTAAACATTCAATTGAATTATATTTAACAAGTAAACCAAAACTTTAATACCATCAATGGGAATTAAAAGAATTTTATTGAAAAAAAAAATACACAACAAACTAAACTATAAGATGGCATAATTATTAATGATCCAAGTCTTCTCTTTTCATTCAAGTATAATTAGTAGATTGTCACAAATTATCATCATCCAAACAATCAACTCCTAATAGTATTTGTACAAGAAATGGAAAAGACAACTCTTAGAAAATTAATTTTTTTTTTAGGGGAAAGAGAAGGGCATATCAAAAAAGAGTGATAGCTTAAAATTCCTATTTGGTTGGACATATAAGATTCTATTTATAAAGAATTTTGGCTACGAAAACCTTAGTTTTAATTTTTAAACAATTACATTTTACTCCTAATGATTTCAAATATTATATATTTATCATTAATTTTCAAACTTCTCAATCAAGTCAAACTTGATGTCCATTTATATTTATACATGTATGATTGATTATAATCTTGATATAGAGGTAATGAATATAAATTATAATACTAAAGAATTAGATACATTAAATACATTTAATTTATCATTAATTCTTTAATTAATTAATTAATTAATATCCATTAATCAATATTTATATTTAGCAACATATTATGACTATTTAAATGTTAAGATTATCAAAGTGGTTTAACCAATCCCTTCAGTACAGAGTCTCACAATATAATTTAATATTTTCATTATATTAATACTTTATTTAGATATAAAGTATAAAATTAGTTTATACTCTATATTGTCAAATTATATTCATCTTTAAATAATGATATAATTATTGATTTCTTGAATGAGATCATAAGTTTTTATTATTTTCATTTTACCTTGCATAAAAATTTCTTAAATCAATACTCATTAAAAATAGTGGAACATTCTCTCATGTTTAGTTTAAAGTAACGAATTTTTTATTGATCACTCAACTATTTTTATATAATTTATGATATGTCCAGTGCACATTCCTATTAATGATCTTTAATTAGAACAATTAACAAGTAAGATCAAAGTACATTAATTCTTATATGAGATTTTTTAGTGATCTTAAGTTTATGGATTACTTATACAACTGTGAAATTAGAAATTCCTTAAAGTTTATGGATTACTTTCAAGTCATTTATGTTCTAGTTGTTTTGAGTTTGTATTACTCATGTTAAGGTTTACTCGTATGTCGACAAGGTACTATTTAAAATTTAAATTTTTATTTTGTATTATTTTTTTGTTTTATCATTTATTATATAATAAGTAAAAAATATATTACTATTTATTATTTATTTATTTTTAAATTAATTTATATCATAAATATAAAAATATATTATATACATTATATATTTATATAATTTATAATATATGTATACAAATATTTATGTATGCATGTATATATATATATATATATATATCATATATTTATATATGTAAATAAAAATTTTAAATTACTATAAATATAAATGAATAAAAATAGATAATTATGTAAATGAAAATTTGAATATTAAATAAAATAATTAACATATATAATAAATAAAAACATATAAATGAAACAAATTATCTATGTTTTATATTATATAAAGATAAAGTAATGTGCATATGTATTGGGTATGTACTTATTTATTTATAAATAAAGCAATAAGTAAAAATATAAGAAAATATTGGATAACAAATTTTTTATAGTTTTAACCAAAAAAAAAAAAAAAGTTCAATTTCTGAAGAAAAATAATTCATATTTTCCAAATCACAATGAACAGATTTAGGTTATTTTGGGTTCAAATCATTTCAAGCCTAGTTGTCGAGTCGATTTGAATATGCCCATTCGGTAAACTGATTGCCAATGGCGGGGAGACCTTCCTTCAATAATAAGTGCACATTCGGTTAGTGTGATAGTAAATGTTAAGTGCACAGCCACATAGAAAAAATGTTTACTCAGCCAATAGCCAAACCAAAAAAAAAAAGGTGGGCCAGTTATTTACATAGAGGACAGGGGAAAGCTTGATTGGCTTTTAACGTCGAGACAGTCGCAGAGACGGAGAAAGAAAAGTGCAAGCTGAATGGTTGGTTGCTATGCGCCTGTGCATTTACTCTGTGGCGGTGGACCTATCCCAATGGCTGTGTCTTCGATTGTCCTCCATATATATAGATAAAGATACCATCGAAATCTTGATCTTCACATCCTATTGGAAAATCTCATACCTAGATGAAGTTGGAATTTGCGTTCATGCCCCATAAACAATCCAACAGCATATGAATGAAGAAGCCAAAAGATTTTTTTTCTTTTCTTTTTTTCCTTTTGATTTGATAGCTCAACGATCAAACAAAAACGTAATCTTTTTTGTGGTATTTCGCAATTATACATGGTTTTCGTTGCCATGCAGTTAAGACTTGCATTATTAGTGTTAGTTATTCCAAATTGCACCTTCAAATTTCAATCCTGCATTGTAGTTGCTGATATAACAAACAACTAGGATAGATAACTCATAATGACATTTATGTGGGAAAACCACGAGAAGCAACTACATCGTCTCAATGGAATGCAGCTGCTAATGTGGCTATCGTTGAGTAAATCGAAATCGGGAAGTAATTTTATTTTCCTTTTTTATGGTAAAACATTTTAATTAATGATCATTCTCTACCGTTCTTCTTTGATACCTCAACAAGAATAGCGGAGGATTTAGAATCATTTTTCAAATCAAAGAGCTTGATTACACACAAAATCATAAACAAAAACCTAAAGCAATTAATTCCAAATTGGTCCTCACACGTAAATCATAGAGAAGGTGTGGATGGAGCCGTTTTTTTTTTTTTTTTTGGGCTCGAATCCAAGATGATGCTTGGGTTTTGGGCTACCTCGTGCGGGGTTAGCCTTACTAATAGACTTCATAAACTTTTATTTGACACCCCAATAAAAGAATATTGACTCCTTTTATTTTCCTTTTTTTGGAAGGATATAAACATTGTCCATTAATTTACAATTTGATACGAGATCATCATTTCTTTTGGTTAATTGACTTTTATTGATACTCAAATTTGGGATAGTCAGTTTTGAAGATAACTTCTAGTACTCGTGAGTTAGAGTTTATTGGTATACAATATCACCATTCATCATATTATATTCAATTTAGGAAATTTGCATCATGTAGTTCGTATATAGAAGGTGGTAACAAGCTGCGCTCTGTGTTTTTGCGAGTTACATGTCGCATATCGTGACTAACTGGCGTAGGTCAAAGGAAGCACAATTTATAAAAGGACCTTTCACCCCCTCTCATATTTCTTTCTATCTACCTACTAAAGCAAGAAAGCAAACATCTTGTTCGCTTGTTGCACTGAACTAAGAAGCAACATTTACTCCACTGCAGACTTTTTCTTTGATTCCAACTACCTTTCAATTTCTCTCACCATCAAACTCTTTTCCACTTCCATAATCCACCAATCACTCCCTCTGACCATCTTCGCTCTCTTCGATTTCACCTTCTTCATATCGGACTAATAAAGATCATTTCTATGACCCCCAATCAACCTTTAGGCCAACTCAATAATACCCATTACAACTCATTTTAGTCTGATGTAGTTAAATTGCATCTCCCTAAGGAGACACGTTGTCTTATGGATCCCACATGTGTACATGTGTACCTCATTTGGATTATTTCTATGACCATGTAATAGTAGTTGAATCTTACTATAAATACCCTTATGGACGTCATTTCCAATCTATCCAATTAATTATTCCTTTACTCACCAGCCTCATCACATTCTTGCTGACTTAAGTATTGGAGTGCTAACACTAAGTCTCACTTTGATACTCCTTAACCTCTTCTTGTCTTATGGGTCACAAATCCAATCTATTCCAACTATTGCCATTCAGCTCCTCCTCAACCCAGCCCCATCTAGATCTCTTCACGATCATAGGCCAAAACTCTGTGACACTCCTCCATTCCTCTTCTATATGCTTTATTTCTCTTTACTTTATCTTCTTTACTTCCTAAGTCCCGCTCTCCTTTCTTTAAGATTCCTGCCCTCTTTGCCAATCACTCGCTTGTTGTCATTTTTACAACAGAGCTATATCTCTAAACAGGTTAATATAGATGGTCTCCAATTTATGATGATGGGTTGTTTTTTAAGGGAGTTTGGTTGAGTGAATCTCAATAAGAATTGGGCTGAAACAAATGAAGCAATGAAAGCAATTGAGAAACACCAAAGGGTGTTGATGTATGCCTTAGTAACCAATAGGTTGGTTAATTGTTATGTACATATTTGATATTTCATGCATACAATTGTTAATAATAGGAATTCTTTATCATTAGTATATTTATATAAATGATAAGATTGTTGATAAACTCTAAAGATAAAATTTATGGAAGGAATATACTTTGCAAAAGTAATTTTAATGAAATTATAATTATAAGATATTTATTACATCAAAGTATTATCTATAAATATTCCAAGTTGATACTTCATTAAAATGAAACATTAATGGAGTTAGGAGACTAGTATATGTTATATTTCTTTTTATGAAAAAAGCAGTTGTTCTCACAAGTTGAAGTATCTAGATACTTAATCCAAAATATAGGTGTTTATTAAATGAACAAGTTCATGAAATTGACCTACTATGAGAAATCCTAAATGGAACATCACTTATATGTTTGAAGAATTTCTTATGCATCGGTTGCATAAGTGATCCTTAGATTTGTGATCACCAAGATATCTCATATAGGAATTGATATAATTTGATCTCACTTTTGTGTTGTCCTAACCAAAGATTGCTTATAGGGGTGTGTATTTAGCATATTATGAATTATATAAAGATAATTAAGTAATTAATAAAAGGTTCATCACTTAAAGTATTTATGGAAAAATGTTTCAATGTTATCAGTGGGTATTGATTGAAGAAATCCTCCCCTAAGGTGGAATGAGGATCATAAAAAGCTAATTATTTCATTCATGAAATCAATGGCTATTCCATTATTTGAGAACAAACATAATTAGACAAGATAGGGTAAATACTAATTTCATACTTTATATTTAATTGAAATCTTAGTATGATAGCAAAATTAAATTATGCTAAAAGACTGTATTAAAGGGATTAATGAAATTACTTTAACAATCTTAACATTTAGGTGGTTATGATATCTGACTACATGCCAATATTGATTTATGAACATGAATTGATTAGTTAGAAAATTAATAATAAATTAAAAAAGTTTAATTTATTTAATCTTTTAGGATTATAATTCATATTTATTGCTAACATGTTAAGAACTTGTTGCATTACCCACACATAAGGACAATTGAAAAAATATAAAATGAAGACCAAGTTGGACTTGATTAAAATGTTTGAGAAACTTATAAGGTCAAATATATGATATTTAAAATATAAGAACTAAAGTGCAATTTATTGAAAATTGATACAAGTCATTAAATTAGGTTTTAAAGTTAGAATCCTTATAAATAGTCCATAATATGGTCAGACACTACATGTCTAGCACGTTAGGGTTACTAGCACCCTCTTCCCTTTCTCACTAAAAGGATTTTAGGTTTTAAGAGTCATGTCCTTCTTATTTGCATGTTTATCAATAATGTTTATACACTTAGTGATTTTTGACAACCTGCCAATAAGTTTGTAAGAAAAATAAAATTAAAGATTACTCTGATAATTATTCTATCTTCTAGGTTAGATTGTAATTATATTTAACAAGTGATCAATCCATTCTTAAGGATAAAAAATTTTTAATTATCTATTTTGTTGCATGTTTATTTGATAAATTATCATTTGATTCCCAACAGTAATATCAGAGTTTTAGTTTACTTGTTAAATATAATTTGATTATATGTTTAATTATAACTTCTTATCAATTTAATTGATTTATGTGTTGATTTGGTGTTAGTACAAATTGATGAATTTTTCTTAATTTGATTTTGGTCAAATAAAATATATTAAAGTGGGTATTCAATGTTGTTGTGCATGCTAGGTAATTATATTTACCAAAGCATGGGCATAACACACATGAATCAATCATGTATGGCTCTAAGAAAGCCAAAGAAGAAATAAAATTGGGCACTTATGCACAAGCCTAGGCACTAATGGCTTTGGGAAAGCCATGTAGTGGAGCGGCAACACTAATGCTTTGACACTACTTTTGGTTAGTCTCTAGTGGTCACATAATGGTGGCCAACGTTGTGATTGGTTAGCATATGTGTTGCAAACACATATTTGCAATACCAAAAAAAAAAAAATGTTTTCATGTATTAGTTTGATGTCTAATAAATAAAAGTCCAATGATATTGGAATTCTAATTTTCTAAATTATTTAGAATTTTCTTTAGATTATTCAATTAAAAGAGTTTTAATTCAATTATAATTTAGAAAATTGTTTTCTAGATTATGGCTAGTGTTTGGCCGAAATTATACTATCCTAATGGAATGGGATTAAGAAATTAATTATAATTAGATTTCTTGTTTAATTAGAAATTGTTTTTGTTCAATTATGACTTTTATTTGTAATAATAAGTTTAATTAAACCATGAAATCTAATTTGATTATAAAACCTATTTGGAATAGGAATTCTAATCCAATAATGAGTCTTAATTTCATTAAGACATCAATTTGTGATAGAAATCTTGATTAAGAGATTGAATCCTAATTATATTAAGTAAACATGGACAAAACGTTAACCATGTAACAATCAGTTTTGATTGGCCATAACTTTTAAACCATAAAAAGTTATAAGCCCGTAAGATATCAACGAAAGGTTCTTTTTGAACTCTTATAAGATATCTAGACAAGATACCCATTCAAGGATTTGTGAATTTAAAGTTCAAAATAAAATATTTAGATCATTTTCAGGGTAACTAAAGTTTTGTTAATAGATCTTTCAATTAGAAACGTTTTTTCTAATTAACTTAGGTATTTGTTTTGTAAAAAAATTCCTAATTGAAGTCCTATTATGAATGGATAACATTGAATTAAATTAAGTTAATACTTTCAATCGTTGAAAATATTATGCTAAATTACATATAAAGATCAATAACTAGAATTAAACATATGTTTTCTTTTTGTACACATAATATAATTATAATGGTATGATGGATGATTATGGATTCATATACCAATATGATTATGTTTATTAATGATTTAATGGATATATTTTGGAGTAGAGGGACTGAATTCCCTGCTTTTTTCTTATTTTTTGGTTGTAAATTCTCTTTTTATCTAAACTCCCTTTGAATGTAACTCAAGGTCTCACTTTAAATTATATAATGGTTATGTAATTAGAGAATTTAGGATTTAGATAAAATATGTCTTTGTAAGCATGGAGATAAAGAGGAAGGCACCAAAGGAGGCATTAAGAAAAGATTATAAGCAAGAAGACATTAGAAGATTATGTTGCAATCCTTTAGGATTTAACCATCTCACTTCCTCCAATGCCACAAAGAAGTTAGCTTAGTAGAATTTATGATCATCCATATTAAAATGACATGCTAGAAATGTATGTTATATGTGATATATATTGTAAGTGTGATGCCAATGCATAAGACTGACTATAATTAATAGAATCCTTTAATTCAAAATATTAATTATGTTAAGAATATGATGGGTTGCCTTCCATAATTATAGTATCAAACTAGAGTTTTGTTTAAGGAAGGTTTGTTTGATTACTTCAAGGCATCCTTAACTCGAACATGTTTAATATTATAATTGATAGGTTCTACTTAATTAAATTGATGTGATTTAAATAGGTGATGAGAACCATGGAGATGATGGGTGGAAGGCTTCAATAGATGCAAGAAGTCCATTGCCCATTCCAGAAGGCCCAATAACACAAGCTAGAGCTTCAATGGATGCAAGAGGTCCATTGCACATTCCAGAAGGCCCAATAACACGAGCTAGGGCCAAAAAGATTAAAGAAGCACTAAATGGGCTGATTCAGGACATTCAAGCCAAGCAAGCTTCAAATGGTGCAAATTCAAGTTCTAAAGAGAGCCCAAGCCTAATTAATATAATTGGACTACTTAATGGGTCAGACTAAGTGATAGCATTCACTCCTAAATAGGAGTTCATTGTATGTGCTGGAATTAGTCCGAAATTCCTTCAAACTAGGGATTTCTCCTAAATAGGAATTTTGCCTCTTTAGGATTGCTATCTAAGCCTATAAATAGGCACCCCTTGTAAGTTTTGGAAATCAGACAACTTTCAGTGAAATAGAAAACAAGGGTTTCTCCTTCGGTTCTTTTGAGAACTAAAGAACTTATCAAGAGGTTTTCTTCTTGTGGTGTTCAAATCGACTTATCACTCCCAATTCCTTCCTCTTCTGGAGTGTGGCGTCCATATCCATCTTAAATACCCTAGGTTCGTGTTCCTTCGAATATTGGGTCTAGGGTTTGTGTTATTAAACTCTGATTTAGCTTTCCTGGTTGTTATTTGATTCATTGTGTGCGTTGGGTCCCTAAGCCACGTCTTTTTGGGGTTTTCCGCATCAGTTGGTATCAGAGCCTGGCTCTAAATCAGGTTGAATCCACTTACTCTTCAATTTTCTACCTTGTGATTTATTTATTTCGATTCAATTTGTCTATTACAATTCAAATGCACAAATCTGTTTACTTGCAATCCTTCTCAACGTGCTAATTTCAATTCCAATTGCTGTATCTAAGTGTTCTACTGTTGTTTTGTGTTGAGCAAAAGAAAAAGGGAAAAAAAGGAAAAAAAAAAAAAAGAAAAAAGAAGGATCAACGAAAAAAAAAAAACAAAGAAAAAGAACAAGAAAAAGAAGAAAAGAAAGGAAACATCAAATTCAAGTTATTGATAAAGTTAAGAGTTTGGTTATATTGGCCACAATAATAACAAAGTTTTCTTGCTCAACTCCAATTCTGCCATCCATTTTCCTATCTTGTTATCCAAGTTTGTCCTCTAAATTTAACTTCCCTTATCCTGATTCTTTTTGTGAGTTTAGTTCATTAAAATTGTTTGCCTTGATATCCTTTTTCGTTTTTTTGATTCCTTGTTCTCCAATTTGTTCAATTCTACACCATTTATCTTATTCTGTTCAAAATCAATACTCTTGATTTACCTTCTTTAGTTCTTTATAGAGCTGAAAGGAGAAATCTGAGTGGTAAAAGGCAAGAGTGAAAGTTCATATAAAGAAAAAGCCATAAAGAGTGTAAACACGAGAGAGTGTGACACCTTCTTTTGAGTGAAACACGTGAGGGAGTGCTTTGTGAGGTATCTTATTATTTTGTAGAAGTAATACTATGACATCCAAAGACAAAGGTGCAGCTCAGGAGGGAGCTGGTGATGTGTCCTTCATGATCAAAGCTATGCAACAACAATTTGAGCGTATGAATACCAGATTTGATGATATGAGGGAAAGGATGGAGGAGCAATCTAATACTATAGCAGAGTTGCAAAGGAGGCATGGGGAGTATGAGGCTCCTAAAGCAAGAAAGCAGTTGAGACGTGCCTATGACCATGAAGATGATGTAGAAGATGATGAAATTGATGATCAAACTACTGTGGTCCGAACTGCTAACAATAGAAGGGATCAAAGAGAATTTGGGAGGCAAGGCACCTATGACCATAATTTGGGCAGTATTAAAATGACACTTCCTCCATTCCAAGGTAAGAACGATCCTGATGCATACCTAGAATGGGAGAAGAAGGTTGAGTTGGTTTTTGATTGCCACAACTATTCCGAGGAGAAAAAGGTAAAGCTTGCTGCAGTTGAATTCACTGATTATGCTATTATTTGGTGGGATCAACTTGTTTTGACTAGGAGAAGGAATCGTGAGCGGCCTATTGATACATGGGAGGAGATGAAGGCTATCATGAGGAGGAGGTTTGTCCCTAATCACTATTACAGGGAGTTGTACCAAAGGCTGCAAGGGCTCACTCAGGGCACCAAAAGTGTGGAGGATTACCACAAGGAGATGGAGATTACCATGATTCGGGCGAATGTAGAAGAAGATAGAGAAGCAACCATGGCTCGATTTCTGCAAGGGCTAAATGGGGACATAGCAAACGTGGTTGAATTGCAACACTATGTGGAATTAGAAGACATGGTACACATGGCCATGAAAGTTGAAAGGCAACTCAAACGAAAGGGTTCCACACGGTTTGGGCAGAACTCAGGATCTACCTCATCTTGGAAGCCAAATTGGAATAAAAGGGACGAGATGACCAACTATAAGTCCAAAGCCGAGATATCCAAGTACAAGAATGTGGGTTCTAGCAAGGAGGCAGGTAATTCTGACCCCCAACCAAGTAGAAATAGAGATGTTAAATGTTTTAAGTGTTTGGGCAGGGGTCACATTGCATCTCGATGTCCAAATAAGCATGCAATGATCTTAAGAAGTAATGGTGAAGTTGAAACTGAAAGTGAATCAGATGATAATTCTATGCCATCATCAGAGGGTGAAAGTGATGGAGATGAGTATCCAGTTAATGGAGTAGCTCTTGTTACAAGACGAGCATTGAATGCGCAAGTAAAGGAAGAAAATGAGGTACAACGAGATAACATCTTTCAGACGAGGTGTCTCATCAAAGATAAGGTATGTAATATGATTATTGATGGTGGGAGTTGTACTAATGTTGCTAGCACAACTATGGTTGAGAAGTTGGATTTACCTACTATAAACCATCCTAGGCCATATAAGCTTCAATGGCTGAACGACAGTGGTGAAGTCAAGGTAAATAAGCAAGTGCTCATATCATTTTCTATCGGAAGGTACCGTGATGAAATTTTATGTGATGTTGTACCTATGCATGTGGGTCATATTCTATTAGGAAGACCATGGCAATTTGATAGGCGAGTTATGCATGATGGTTTCAAGAACCGATATTCCTTTGTAATGAATAAAAAACCCGTCACTCTTGTACCATTATCACCTCAACAAGCTTATGAGGATCAATTAAGGATTAAAAATGAGAGTGAACAGAAAAAAAAGATTGATAAAAGAGAAAAGAGAGGAGAAAACGTGATGACGCAAGAGAAAGAGAAGAAAAGAGAAAGTTTCTATGCAAAAGGGAGTGATGTCAAAAGAGCATTTTATGTCAAACAACCTATGATCGTACTTCTGTACAAGGAAGCTTATTTTAACACTAACAAGTTTGACCCATCTTTGCCTAGTGTTGTTGTTGCTCTATTGCAGGAATTTGAAGATGTATTCCCTGATGATGTTCCAAGTGGATTGCCACCTAATAGAGGAATTGAGCATCAAATTGATTTCATCCCAGGTGCATCCATCCCTAACCGGCCGGCATATAAGAGTAATCCTGAGGAGACGAAGGAGCTTCAAAGGCAGGTTGAGGAGCTTATTTCCAAAGGATATGTAAGGGAAAGCATGAGTCCATGTGCTGTTCCTGTCCTACTTGTACCCAAGAAAGATGGGACTTGGAGGATGTGTGTTGATTGTCGAGCAATCAACAAAATCACTGTAAAGTATCGTCACCCCATACCTAGATTAGATGACATGTTGGATGAATTGCATGGTTCCTGTGTCTTTTCTAATATTGATTTGAAAAGCGGATATCATCAGATTAGGATGAGAGAGGGAGATGAGTGGAAAACAGCTTTCAAAACTAAGTACGGTCTGTATGAATGGCTTGTTATGCCATTTGGTCTCACTAATGCACCAAGCACTTTTATGCGACTAATGAATCATGTTTTGCGTCCATTCATTGGTAAATTTGTGGTTGTCTATTTTGATGATATTTTGGTCTATAGTAAAACCCTAGAAGAGCATCTTGATCATTTACGTTCTATTGTAAGTGTTTTACGTTCTCAAAAATTGTATGCTAACTTAAGGAAATGTTCCTTTTGTACTAATCAGATCACATTTCTTGGCTATGTGGTGAGTTCTAAAGGTGTTGAGGTTGACGAGGAAAAAGTTAAGGCAATTCATGATTGGCCTACACCTAAGTCAATCAGTGATGTGCGTAGCTTTCATGGTCTAGCTAGTTTCTATAGACGCTTTGTTAGGGACTTTAGCACCATTGCTGCACCACTCACTGAGCTTATCAAAAAGAACACGAGTTTTAGGTGGGGTAATGACCAAGACAAGGCTTTTAATTGCATAAAGGAAAAATTAAGTTCTGCACCCCTACTTGCTTTACCTAACTTTGAAAAAGCTTTCGAGATTGAGTGTGATGCATCAGGTATTGGCATTGGAGCTGTTTTGATGCAGGAAAGGCGCCCAATTGCTTACTTCAGTGAAAAGCTAAGTGGAGCAAGCCTTAATTATCCTACTTATGATAAAGAGATGTATGCATTGGTACGGGCTTTGGAGACATGGCAACATTACCTTTGGCCCAAGGAGTTTGTCATCCATACTGACCATGAATCGTTGAAGCACTTGAAGGGACAAGGAAAGTTGAACAAAAGACATGCTAAGTGGATTGAATTTATTGAGACCTTTCCTTACAACATCAAATATAAACAAGGTAAGGACAATGTGGTAGCTGATGCATTATCTCGCAGGTATGCCCTTATCTCTACCCTTACTGCAAACTTATTAGGATTTGAACATATTAAAGATTTATATGTGAATGATCCGGACTTTGCTAACGTGTATGGAGCATGTGAGAAGTCAGCCTTTGAGAAGTTTTATAGGCATAAGGGTTTCTTATTTAGGGAAAATCGTTTATGCATGCCTATGAGTTCTATGCATGCCTATGAGTTCTTTAAGGGAGTTGGTTGTAAGAGAAGCTCATGAGGGTGGTCTAATGGGTCATGAGCTTCTCTTACAACCATATAAAGACAATTACCATATAATCACATAAATTTAAAGGCAATAGTTAGGTGAAACATATATAATATGTTTAGACAAGTAATTGTCACCTAACTAATCTAAAAGTCACAAGTGATATGATTGATAAGTTACATTATTTACCTAATTTATTTTATTTGATTTATTGGATTATCTCAAAGTCAAATAAATTAAATAGGATCTTAACCCACTCAAAAATCTTAAAGATTTTTCAAGTTAATATAAAAGGTTATTGATTTGACTAAAATATCAAAAGTAACCAAAATAAGGATTAAAGACTTAATCTAATTTTGGCATCTTAAAGAGTTGTTTGATATAAAAGTTAGGATTAAGAGGTATAAGACCTCAATGGAATTGTTCCAATGTAAAATGGTAGAAAGATCTTTAGTGAACACCCATGTTTTGAAGATGATTGACTACATTGAGAAATTAGGCCAATTGGGTTTCATCATGGATTTCAAGTTAAGTGTTAACCTAATCTTACAATCTCTACCTGAAAGCTATTTATAGTTTATTGTGAACTTTCACATAAATAAGTTGGAAGTTAAGTTACCTAAACTATTGAATATACTTAAAATTACTGAGGGAACTCTTAAAAAAGAGAAGAACCTAATTCTTCTTATTGATTCTTCTAAGGTGAAAAGGAAAAGACCCAAGAAAAAGAGTAATAAAGGAAACACTCAAGTAGCTAAAGTAGTCTAGCCTAGTAGTGGTGTGAAAGAGGACAAGAGCAAGGGCACTTACTATTATTATGGTAAAAAAGGCCATTGGAGAAGGAATTACAAGATTGATCAAGCAAGCCTAGAGGAGAAGGAGCTTGGTGAAACTTATAGTTTAGGTATGTTTATGATTGAGATATTGATCTTATTACTAGGGCATTAGATACAAAGTGTGGTTCTTATAGTTGTAGAAATATGCAAAAATTCAACAAAAGTAAATGGTTAAAGAAAGGCAAGACAAATTAACAAGTTACAAATAAAGAAAGAGTTGTTGCATAAGCTATTAGAACTTGTAATTTGCTTTTACCTTCTAACCTAGTACTAGAACTAAATAATTGTTATTATGCTCTTGTGCTTTCTATAAACATTATTTCCATTTCTAAATGGACTTACTTTTACATTTAAGGATAAGCATTATTCCTTTTATAAAGATGATGTTTATTATGGTCCTAATACTCATCTTTTGTTTAGCATTGTCATTTAAGTCATATTAATCAAACAAGAATTACTAAGTTATATAAAGATGGTTACATGGATCCATTTGATTATGAATGATATAGAACGTATGAGTCTTGTTTCTTGAGTAAGATGAGCAAGACTCCTTTTATAGGAAAAGGAGAATGTGTCAATGAGTTTTAGGGCTCATACATATAAATGTACGTGGTTTTATGACCACACATTTATAAGGTGGTTTCTCTTGTTCCATTTCATTCACAAATGATCATTTGAGATATGGTCATGTGTATTCAATGAAATTTATATCTGAGTCTTTCAAAAAATTCAAACAATTCAAAAATGAAGAAGAGAAACAATTAGTAGAAGTATTAAAATCCTATAATTATATCAAGGAGGTTAATACTTAGACCAATAGTTTTGTGATTACATAAAACCGAATGAGGTTCTCTCTCTTAATAGACGCCTCTTAGAGCACCACAATATAATGGTGTTTTTGAAAGGAGAAATAGAATTCTATTTGATATGGTTTGATTTATGATAATTCAAGTTAATATTCCTGTATCCTTTTGGGGTTATACCCATGACATTGCTACTCACCTTCTTAATAAAGTTTAATCCAAACTTGTTACCAAGACATCATATGAGATACAAAATGATAACAAACCAAACATGACACATTTAAAGATTTAGGGATGTAATGCTTATGTGAAGCATACAACATCTAAGTCAAATAAGTGGAAATTTATGGGTTATGCAATCAAAAGTTATGGATACTACTTTTACAACTTAGTTGAGCAAAAGGTGTTTGTTTTAAAACATTCTACCTTTTTAGAGAGAGAATTTATTCTTAAGAGTAATGGAACTAAAGTAAAACTTAAAGAAGTTTAAAACCCATAAAAGGACATCTAAATGGAACATAAGAAAGAGGATAATGTAATAATTGCACAACCACAAGTTCAAGTAACACAAGAACTCCACAAATCTAATAAGGAACATTGACTTTTGAAATAGTACCAGTTACTTGTTGATAAAGGAAATGATGTTAAGCTCATGGATGATGAACCTACTAGTTATGATAAGGAAATATCTTATATTGATTCATCTAAATGGCTTGAATAAATGAAGTCTAAAATGGATTCCATGTATACTAACCAAGTATGGATTTTGGTTGATCCACTTGAAAGGATAAAACCCACAAGGTATAAATAAGTCTTTAAGAGAAAGACAAACATGGATGGTAATATTTAGAATTATAAAGCTAAAGTAGTTTCATAATATTACAAACAAAGACAAGGAGTGGACTTTAAAGAAATCATGTCACCTGTAGCCATGCTTAAATCCATTGGGATACTTCTAGCCATTACTATTTACCATGATTATGAGATTTAGTAAATAGATGTCAAAACAACATTCGTAAATGGAAATTTACTTAAGGATGTGTACATGATACAACCTAAGGGCTTTAAATCCAAAGAACATATCAATAAGGTATGCAAACCACAAAGGTTTATTAATGTACTAAAGCAAGCTTCAAGGAGTTAGAACATATAGTTTGGTAAAACAATCAAAGAGTTTGATTTTGTTCAAAATATGAATGAACTTTGTGTTTACAAGAAGGTCAGTGAGAGCATGGTCATTTTCCTAATATTATATGTTGATGACATATTATTGATAAGAAACAACATATTAATGTTACAATTTGTCAAGGTTTAGTTGCCCTAAAACTTCTCTATAAAGGATTTAGAAAAAGCAGCTTATATTATAAGAATTAAGATCTATAAAGATAGAATTAAAAGGTTGTTAGGATTGTCCCAATCAAAGTATATAACAAAGTACTAAAACAATTTAGCATTAAAGAATCTAAAAAGATTTCTCCTTAGGTCACATGGCATGTATCTCTCTAAGAACATGTGACCTAAGACACAACTTGAGAGAGATAAGATGGATAATATCCCTTATACATCTACGATAGGATCCATCATATATGTGATGTTATGTGTGAGACTAGATGTCTCTTATACTTCAAGCATAATAAGTAGATATTAGGTTGATATAGGTGAACATCATTAGATTGTAGTCAAGGACATCCTAAATTACTTAAAAAGGACTAAGGATGTCTTTTTGGTTTATGGAGGAGGTGATCTTAATATACAGGGATATTCAAATGCAAGCTTTTAGATTGACGGAGATGCTAAAAAGTTGTGGTTTGGATATATATTTACTATTAATGATGATGTTATCAGTTGGAATAGTACCGAACAAGAGTCAATCATAGATTCAATGATTGAAACTAAGTACGTATCTACATATAAAGTAATAAAAGAAGTAGTTTGGATTAAGAAGTTTATCATTGAACTTGTTATGGTTCTTAGCATTGTCAATATAGTACCTATTTACTGTGACAACAATGGAGCCATTACACAAGTAAAGGAATCAAGGTCTCATCAATGATCCAAACATGTACTTAAGTGCCTTTATCTTATTATGGAAATAGTTAAAAGAAAAGATATAAAGATTAAGTGAGTGCCTGTTGAAGAGAATTTGGCTAATCCTCTCACAAAGCCTTTGTCCCAGCAAAAATATGATTGCCATATGGAAAGTTATGATACTAGATACATTTTTGATTGACTATTGTGTAAGTAGGAGATTATTGATGTATACCCTAATAGCCAATAGGTTAGTTACTTCTTATATACATATTTGATATTTCATACATGCAATTATTAATAAAAGGTATTATTTATTCATATTATATTTATATAAATGATAAAGTTTTCAATAAACTCTAAAAATAAAGTTTGTGAAATGAATATACTTTGCAAGAGTAATTATGATAATATCATAATTATAAGATACTTATTGTATCAAAGTATTATTCCTAAACATTTTTAATCAATACTTCATCAAGACAGGACATTGATTGAGTTGTGAGACAAGCACTTGTTATGTTTCTTTCTTATAAAGAAAGAAATTGTTCTTATAGGCTCAAGTATAGACATATTTAAACAAATGCAGATGCTTTTTAAATGAACAAGTTTATTAAATTGACTTGTTATGAGAAATCTCAAATATAACGTTACTTATATATCTAAAAAATTTCTCATATAATGGTTGTATAACTAATCATTAGATTTGAGATAATCAAGATATCTCATATAAGAATTGATATGTTTTGGTGTCACTTATGGGTTTTCCTAAGTAAGGATTGCTTATGGAGGTGTGTATTGGGTATTTCATAAGTTATATGAAAATAGTTGAGTGATTAACAAATAATTCATCATCTAAAGTAATTATGGGAGAATGTTCCATTGTTTTTAATAGGTATTGACTGAAAAAAAATCCTTGCTCAAAGTGGAATGAGGATCATAAAGAGTTATGATTTCATACATGGAATCAACAATCATTTAATTATTTAAGAACAAATATAATTAGAAAATATAAAGTAAATACTAATTTTATACTTTATGTCTAATTAGAATATTAATATGACAAAATGATTGAATTATACTAAAAGACTATACGTTAAAGGGATTAGACAAACCACTTAATAGTTTTAATATTTGGGTGATCATGATATATAACTAAATGTTAATCTTAATTTATAAATATGAATTGATTAATTAAAAAATTAGTGATAAATTAAAGGAATTTAATTTACCCAATTATTTAAAATTATAATTTATATTCATTGTCAACATGTTAAGATCTTAAATATATGATATTTAAAAATATATAGGCTAAAGTACAATTTATGAAAATTGTCATAAGTCACTAAATAGGGTTCTAAAATCAAAATCCTTATAAATACTCCATAATATAGCTAGATATTACATGTCTATCATGTTAAAGTTATTGGTCTCCTCTTCCCTCTCTCTATAAAAGAGTTTTAAATTTTGAAAATTGTTTTTCTCTTTGTCTATATAGATTGACTTTAAAGAGTGAACACTTAGATGGTGGTAGTTTATAACAACTTACAAATAGACTTGAAAGAGAAGAAAAATTAAATATTATTCAAGTAATTATATTATCTTTTACATTAAATTGTAAATATATTTAACAAATGATCAATCCATTCTTAAGAATCAAAATTTTTTAATTATTTATTTCATTGCATATTTATTCAATAAATAGTTGTTTGATTATGAACAAAGGGAACTCACTAGAGATAAGAAGCCCATATGAGAAACTTGTATTCTTAAGCATTTTCTAGAAAAAATAAAATTTTTCCCATAATTTTTATATGTATTGTGATTTTTACTCATTAACTTTTCTTAGAATGTATTGTTCAATCCTTTATTTTCATCTTTTGTTATTAATTTCCTATTATGTATGTCACTTAATAGTTTAGTAAATATCATATTAATATAGTCAGATGTTGTATCAATAAATTGTTAATGATGTGATATTTTAAAAATTAAAAATTTTAAAAAATAAAAAATAAGATATTATAAAAAATTGATAAATTAAAAAATTTTAAAAGTCTAAAAATTCAAAATAAAATCAAAAAAGTTAAAATTAAATGTGAAAAATAATTATAAAAGTCTAAAACCTTTCAAAAAATTTGAAATAAAAAAAATTTTAAAAATTTTTAAAAAATATGAAAATATTTTAAAAATATCAATTTCCATGACATTTCTATTTCTAGCAATAAAAAAAAAAATTGGACTTCATTTGTAATTCCCAAATTTTTAAAAAATATTTTGGAATTTTTTGTTTCAAGTTTTGTTAAAAATTTTAAACCTTTTAAAAGCTTCCTTAATAGTATTGTTGTTACCCTTGTTATTATGTCTTAAACTAGACATTATGTAAAAAGAAAAAAAAATTCAAAAAAAAAAGATAATTTTTGAAAACTTTAAAATTTTTAAAAATATTTTGGCAAAAGTTATTTTGAAAAAAAATATAAAATTAATAATTGAGAGAGAATGTTTTCTAAAGAGTGAGAGCAAATGCAAGACAAGGAGAGAAATAAAAAGAAATGTGTGAAAATGGGTAAGAGGAAAGGGGTATTTATAGGAGTTTTTGGGTTTTAAATTAAAAAATAATAAAAAAATTATTTTTTAAAAAAAAAAGGAGAGGGAGGAGTTGTGTGAGGCAATAATCTTGAAAGAGTCGTTGTCCCATAATACAGTCCTTTAAATTGTTGTTATAATGAACAAATTGATGATCATTACAATGCATATGCGATATAAATTTCAAAGAGTACAATAAAATTCACAAGTAAAATAAAGACTCCCAAATTCTAAAAGAGTTAAATTAGATTTAACAAAATAAAATCTTGACCTAATATTCAAAAAAACACGAATATAAGATATAAACCTAAACCTAATATTTAAAGTAATACAAACCAAAAATATAAAAAAGAATATAGATGTCACACTTTAGAAAAAAAGGATTTAAGAGTAATAAGTTAGGTTTAAATGCCATAAGACAATAAGTTTAATAAGTTCATTGAGTACAATGAAAAATTAAAAGAGAAAATTCTCACTCTCTTCCACCAACGATCTATTTCTTTTAATAAAGAAACCAAGTCAATTTGTAAGTTGAAGTAATAATTTTAACCTCAAAAATAGATACAATGATATATTTTTAAAAATATAAAAATACTCATATTTATTATAAACTTTATTTTATAACAAACTCTTATTTAATAATAGATTTCTTACTTTATAATAAACTCTGACTTAGTTGTAAATTTTATTACTTAAACTTAACTCATTAAATACTTCAATTATATTAATAAAGCCTTGGTCATCTTTTTTAAATTTGAATTCACATCATTTGTTAGTTGGTTAAACCTCTTTGTTACTTAGTTATTTCATCTTTTTAGCTCTATAACATATTATTAGCCCGTCTTGAATGTTTAATAAATCTTTAGAAGCCCTCTATGCATCAATAACACTTTTATGAATCTTATCATTCCCTCTCTCCTTAAAAGGATTCAACCTCTAATTATCACTAATATCAAAATGAGAGATCAGTAGTATTAAAGGTTGCACTCATATTTTACTCATTAAGAAGGTCCAACTTATAGGCATTACCATTAATCCATGCCACCACTTGAAATGGACCATTCCCTATAGGCTTTTCCTTATGCATATACACTTAAATCCAATCACCAATTTTAAATACCACATTCTTCGTCCTTTTGTTGGCATAATATAAATATTGCTCAATTTATTGTGTAATTTTTTGTTACACCTTCTCACTCAACTTCTTAACCATTTCAACCTTACGTTTATCATCTAAGTTAACATACTCATCAACAGGTAAAAGTATCAAATCCAAAAGAGTAAAAAAGGTTAAAATCATATACAATTTCAAATAAAAAGTAACTAATAGTAGAATGAACATTCTATTAATGCAAACTCTACACATGACAAACAATCTTCCCACGTTTTCAAATTCATATAAATAATAGCATGCAGTAAAGTAGAAAGAATTTGATTGGCTACCTTAATTTGTCATCTATTTGTGAATGACAAGTAATTGAGAACAACAATTTAATACATATCTTACCTCATAAAGTTTTCTAAAAGTAGTTAAAGAACTTTATATCCTGGTTTGAAATAATGCTTCAAGACATACCATCCAAGCAAACTACCTCTCTAAAGAACAATTCAGTAATGTTGTTTTCTTCATTAATTTTATGGCATCAGATAAAGTCAATCTGAGGTTTAATTCTCCTCATTGGTGGCAAACCATATAGTTATTGGAACAAAATATCATTAAATTCCTTTAAAAGAGAAACAACAACACTAGGCAAAAAAATGTTAAGTTTCTTAGTACTAAAACAAATCTCTTTGTACAAAAGTACAATTATAGGTTGTTTTGAATAGAAAGTTTTCTTATCATCACTCTCTTTCACATACAAATTCTCAAACTTTCTTTCTTGCCCTCTTCCTTTTTTTCTCTCAGCCTCATCACTTTTCTCTCCTTTCTATTCCTTTTTTCACCTTTCAGCCTCAATTCTTATTTTTCTTTCACTCTTTTTTTTTTTAATTCTCAATTAATCTTCATAAGTTTACTAAGGTGTCAAAGGTAAAAAAGTAACAAGTTTATCATGTATTACAAAAGAGTACTTATTTTTAAACTCATTATACATTACTCGTTAATCATATTGTCATGGTTTTTTCAACAAAATATGCGTAGCATTTATAGGTACTACATCATATAAAATCTCATCAATATATCTCTTAATAGTAAATAATACTAACACTTACTTATTTACCTTAACATCCTCATATTCATTTAACCATTAAAACTTCTAGAGTTGAAAAGATGAAAAAAGCATTGAATGGGTCGATTGAGGATATTCATGCCAACTAAGTAATAAATGACATGAATTCAAATTTGAAAAAGGACCAAAGCTCCATTAATATAATTGGAATACTTAATGGGTTAGAGTTAAGTAATAAAATCTACTCTTAAATAAGAGTTTGTTATAATATAATAAATCCACTTTTAACTAAGAGTTCATTACAAAATAGAAGTTTAAAATAAAATAGTGGTGTTTTTATATTTTAAGAGTATATCATTATCTCTACTTTTAGGATTAGGGTTATTACTTCAGTCTATAAATAGACTTGATTTCATTGTTAAAAGAGATAGATCCTTGGTGAAAAAAAATGAGAGTTTTCTCTTTCAATTTTTCATTAAACTAAATAACTCTACCTTATGATTAATTAATTCCAAGAAATTAGAATCAAAGAAATATAAGAAAGTATAATGAATGGGTTAGAAGAAAACAACAAGATTAAATCATAATATATAAAGAAATAATAATTGGATTTGAATTCTTGTAAAAATTAGAAAGTAATAAGGTTTACTTTTTTAATTTAGGATTTTCTTCTCCTGTAAGATGTTTAATAAAGAAGAAAATAAAATTGTTATCTCTATTTGACCTAATAAAAAAAGTTTACTTCCTTTCTTTTTCTTTTTCTTTCTATATTTTTTTTCTTTTGTCTTTTTCCATAAATTTAAAGATAAGAAAAGATAAACAAGGGTTTTCAAATTGAAAGAATAAAAGGTTATAAAAGGTGACTAAGAAGAAGAACAAGAGAAAAACTCAAATTTAAATAAGCAAAAATAATTTAAACCCTAAAGGTTTAATATGAACTGATGCTCATAAGCAAAATAAGAAAATCAAAATCTCAAAAAAATTAAATCAAATTCAATAAAAGTAAAACCTTGACTTAATATTCAAAAAAATACGAACTAAAAGTATAAAGAATGATATGAACACCACACTCCAAAAAGAAGAGATTTAGGAATAATAAGTCAAGTTGGAATCAAAATCCCAAAAAAGTTAAATCAAATTTAATAAAAGTAAAACCTTAACCCAATATTCAAAGAAATACGAACTAAAAGTATAAAAAAGGATATGAACACCACACTCCAAAAAGAAAAGATTTGGGAATAATAAGTCAAGTTGGAATGTCATAAGAAAATAATCTTGATAAGCTTTTAAAGTTCAACAAAGAAGCAAAAGAGAAAATTCTCACTCTTTTTCACTAATGATTAATCTCTTTTAACAATGAAATCAAACTTATTTATAGATTTTATGACAAATTCTCATTTTATAACAAACTTTTATTTAAAAGTTAATTTCTTACTTTATAACAAACTCTTACATAGGAGTAGATTTTATTACTTAACTCTGACACATTAAGCACTTTAATTATATTAATAAAGTTTTGGTCCTTTTTCAAGTTTATAATCATGTTATTTGTTACTTGGTTGGCTCAAATATTCTCAATCAAACCATTTAATACTTCTTTCATCTTTTTAACTCTACAACATGTCATTGACCCGTCTCAAATGCTTCATGGATCCTTATAAGTGCTTCATGCATCAACAACACCTTCACGAATCTTATCATTATTGATGTGAACTCCAAATAGTAAAATGAAACTCACAAGCAAAATAAAGACTTCAAAACTCCAAGAAAGAAACACTAAATTAAGGTATAAACTTAGACCTAATATTCAAAAGAATATAAACTAAATGTATAAAATAGGATATGAATGTCACACTCCATAAAAAATGGATTTGATGATGAGAATCGTAGAGATGAAAAGTGGAAGGTTTCAAAGGATGCAAGAGGACCATTGCCCATTCCAGAAGGCCCAATAACACAAGCTAGAG
>JAHOYR010000017.1:2292720-2354717 GCA_023213295.1 Bruguiera hainesii | reverse complement strand
TCTCTTTAAAACTTGAATTCGCACCATTTGAAGCCCGATTGGCCTGAATGTCCAAAATTAGCCCATTTAGTGCTTCTCTAATCTTTCTGGCCCTAGCTCGTGTTATTGGGCCTTCTGGAATGTGCAATGGAACTCTTGCATCCATTGAGTCTCTAACTTGTGTTATTGGGCCTTCTGGAATGTGTAATGAATCTCTTGTATCAATTGAAGTTCTAATTTGTGTTATTGGGCCTTCTGGAATGGGCAATGGTCCTCTTGCATCCTTTGAAACCTTCCACTTTTCATCTCTACGATTCTCATCATTTGAGAGTGATAAGTTAAGTCATAACGCTACAAGATAATATTCTTCATAAATTTATAAAGTTCAATGAAGAATGAAAAGAGAAAATTCTCACTCTTTTTTGCCAATTATTTATTTCTTATAACAAAGAAATCAAGTCTATTTATGAGTTAAACTAACAAGCTTAACTTTAAAAATAGAGACAATGATATATTTTTAAAATAGAGACAATAATATATTTTTAAAATATAAAAACACTTTTATTTTATTATAAACTCTTATTTTATAATAAACTCTTATTTTATAACAAATTTTTACTTCGAAGTAGATTTCTTACTTTATAAGAAACTTTTACTTCTATGTAGATTTTATTATTTAATCCTAACTTATTAAATATTTCAGTTATATTAATAAAATATTGGTTCTCTTTTAAATTTGAATTCATGTCATTTGTTATTTAGTTAAGTCGAATATTCTCAATTAACTCATTTATTATTTCTTTTATATTTTTAATTTTAAAACATGTCATTAGCCCTTCTTCCTCTATGCATCAACAACACCTCCATAAATCTTATCAACATGCCATGGTTGTTAAGACCATTTAATTTCTTTTTTTTATATATATATTTCCTTTATGAAACCAGCAATTTAATCGATAGTTAAATTGTAGGTTTAAATCCTTAGACTACCCCGTAGCCTAGTTCATTCTAACCAGAACCACCAAAATCAATTTTGGTTTGATTCCTATTCAACCCCGTTCACATTTATTTGCCAACTTTTATTTGTTTTAATTTGATAATCTTTGGAAGACAAAAAAATCATCTTTATGAAAAAAAAAAAGAAGAAGAAAATAAAATAAGTTTTATCTCTTGATGAATAAAAAATTTATATATTTTCAGCTTACATTGAAAAATAAGATCAGTTCCCTTTCTTAAACAAATTAAAAGTAATATTACTATTTATGTACTAAAAACATAAAAAGTATTGTTTCTTGTTTTTTGTCCACAATTTTCTGATTTTTTCCACTTGCATTTTTCAATCTTAACCTTTCAACTTTTTTTTTTTTTTTGAGAAACAGGATGTAATTTTATTCATGATGGCAAATCTTTTAAATCCTTATCAATGAAAGTGAAAACAAGATTAAGGCTTTCCCTACACTAGGTGGTCTCGACTAGTCTAGACAAAGCAGTTTTTGCTAAAGCTTTCGAAGGTAGAAGGCAGACATCTAACATCTTGCGCAAATAATGCCAGTGTAGAGGAGCCAGAGCGTTGAAATAGAATAGCTCGAACTGCCACCAAGCAGTTCGATTCTCTAAAGTTATATGTGAGGGAGAGCAAGTGTCACTGCCTTCTGTAGTGTTATCCGAATGGCCATTATCTCCAAGTGAGAATTGGGGTGCCTTTGCTATCTCGGATAATGACCCTTAAGCTGCCCCTGTTATCTCCGATGGCTGCAACTTGAAACAAAAAAGAAGAACAAAACATTTTCTCATTGGTTACATTTTTGGGGCGCCAGTTTGTGCCCTCTTGTGTTCCCCCCTTATGATACAGCCAAGTAGTATTTCCGATCGAAATGTTCGGTTACATCTCCTCTCGTTACTTCTTAGTTGGGTCAGGGGATCCCACTCCCAACCACCCAACTTGGTTTTGAGGTTTGCCTAAGTTGTTGTCGCCCTTCTTAGTTAGACCACGTTGTGTTTAGCATGCTTTTATGGAATTTCAATATTTCCTCTCTCAAATATTTTGGTGTTTCCTGACAGATTGTGATCATGTTTGCCCTAATATTTTGCAGGTTACTGCCACACTGCTGGAACCACAAGCACTACTACTAAGAGGTCAAGAAGAATGAAGGTGAATTTGATCTCCAAAACTCTATCTGCGTGTTGAAATCGACAGACAGCCTTCTTGGAATTTTTGTTGTGTAGTTAAAAATTCTCTAGTATCTGATTACTATTAATATGCTGTAGACATTTTCTGAGCTTAAAGCCGAGAAGAGTTCGCTCCTGAAGGAAAGGGTTTGTCTGAAGAAGGCATCTGCTTGTTGCTCAGTCCATGCGTCTTTTCCATAATTGTGACTCTTCCTATTTCATGCTCACCTTTTTCAATCAACAGGAATTAGCGACTTTGCATGCAACATTTTAGGAACAGAGAGCGAGAAATGAGAACTTGAAACCATTGAAGGTAATTCTGTGTCTATTTCATTCCACCTGCCGTTATGTTTATGCTAGTCTGTTCTTGTTTACAGCTTGATTTGAATTTCCATTCCATGAAGAACTCGAGTATATCTTTTGACGAACTGGGTAGAAAATGCATCCAGCGACAATCCTCTCCTCTCAATCAAATTCTTTCCACTTTACCTACACCTTCCAAAAGTGAAGAGAATCCACCGATGGATTTTTCTGAAGAACTAAAGGCAGTTTCAAACAACGATAGACGTTTCTTGCTTCCTGAAGAGGATTCTTCCGTCGAGGCCTTATATAGAACGAGCTGATAGAATGACAACCTCTCTAAACAATACTCAATTGCATCCAGCGACTGCTCTCTTGGATGTCCGCATAGTCAACTCCAGGGAAGTCCCGAAAACAAGTTGGTCAGTCCTGGATATGACAACTCTGGCTTGCCCAGCTAATACTTGGTTCAAAATCGAGCGACTCAACCATGAAGGAGGTTTTCATTGTAGAGGCCATAGGCCATTAATGTTGCACGGTTCTTCATTTGCCACAATTTTTCTAGAGGGTAAAGCCCTCTTTAGTTCTTGTTGGGTAACCATATGTAGGGATAACGGCGTCATTCTTTGCAGGTAAACAGTTACTCGACCGTTTTGTTGCTCCTTGCAACCATGTTTCCCTTTTTTTTTTTTTTTTAATATGAAACGCTGCTTTTGATTTCATTTGCTGTTTATGATTGGAGAGAAACGATACCTTCTGCTGGCATATCATCTTCGAATATCGTAACTATTATTGGGGCATTGAAATGGGAGAAAAATTTTTCCCCCAAAAGTATTAATCTGGGTATGTACGCAATTTTCTTTTGGCCTGAAGATTTCCGCTGAGGAACAGCACACCTGTACATTTACACAAGACAAGAGACCAGTGCACGTACAAAAGACGTCCCACATTATAGCAGTGTAAGAATGGCAGACGAAAGAAAATAAATTGACCCCAAGAGTAGCAACAGATGTGAACTTAGTTCACTATGTCAGTATTTAAACGAACATAACATCACCTAACCTCATAGATAGATCAACTTGGCAACCCACATGCTTGCCCACCACTCCAAAGATAACAGGAAAATTCTATGATAATTCGGGTCAATTTTTTTGGTAAATTTAAGTTAATGAAACTTGACATCTGAAGTTATATTCAGGAATAGCAGAAAAGACATGACACCCAGAACTGATATGTGAAGCATCGATAGTTTGACTTATGCTTGTGTCATTGACCTGCTTCGTCTAACAGTTGCACAAGGGCAGATTTAGAGCATTCTGCATAAAACACTAGGTCCAAGTCAAGGACAGACATCTTTACAGTTTAGTGAAATGAGACATGTCCACACCATGCACAAGAATGTGTGGCTGATTAAGTTAAATGTCTTTGCTTTTCTTCAACAAGCTCAATACAACGATACAAAACTATCACAACTGGGTATAGAGCGCATTCTATCTCGGGGGCAAGTTGATCAGAATCATTCTTGTTCTCCGCAATAATGCCCGTCACAAGGGTCCGAAGGGGTAGAAGCCATTCATTGTACGCCTTCCGTAAATTGCTCTGAGACAGTACTCCAGTGTAGTTTGTTTTCCCTGTTTCATTTGACACTGAATGAGATATAGCAAATGACACCCGAAAAAGGGTGCTCCCATGGTATTTGGAGCCTGAAGAAGGGCCAGATATATACATCTTTATTTTGATTTTCACAAAGAGACTCTCCATTATTCAAACATGTGACCTCCAACTCATAATGCAGTTACCTCACCCTTATACCGAGAGGCTTGCTCTTCAACAGACCTTGGAACTCAAGGGAAATCAAGTTTATTGACATAAACATCCACGATTGAGGGCATGGCCTAGTGTCAATTAACCTACTAAATAGGGCAACATATAGTCCAAAAACTATAATGTTGAAAATGTGTCTTGTTTACTTAATGAATCAAAAAGACGCAATATTCCATCAATATGTAAGGTCTACTAGTGACTTCCATTTGATCATCTTCCCTCCTGATCAAACCTAAACTGCAGAGCTGTTAGTCAACTAGCATAAACAACCTTCCATCAGCCCGTTATCTGTGAGATTAGTAAGTAGATGGGCAAATATGCTTGAGTTGAGAATTTCATTGAGCCATTTGCTGATCAGTAAGCAGCCTATGACCTTAAAAGCTACAACTGGCAGGTAACTTCCTAATTTTGAACATATTATAATTTGAAGGGCCTCAGAATTAACAATAGAACAGCATAACTACATATTCCTCAGGCAGAAACAGCCTCAATACAAGGCCAAACTATTTTCTTTTGCATCAACAGATTTTAACACAATGGTTTGGGATAAATTTCACATAAGACTGTTGAGAGCAACAATAAATTTCTACATTACCTGCTGATTCTGTTATCAAGATATATCTGTAAAGGTTGAGGGTAGCCGAAACCTGTGAAATATCATACCAGATACAAATTAAAAAAGTTTCAAAAAAGAAACTAATGAAGGAGCCCGCAGTGCTCCTTAGACAGACATAACCAGATATTACATCAAAAATCTGCCTGGCCCCCTCAAAAATAGGTGGAGAGAGGAAGTCAATGTGGAGCATAAGCAGAGGGATTGCAATCAAAGAAAAAAAATTACCGAATCAACATGCTCAGGAAAGGATGGAGGTCCTCCCTTTGGAGGCCTCAAAATTAGCTCCACCAATTCAAGAACACCAGCATTCCACAGTGGAACAGTTGAACTTGCATTATTTTCAGCTTGGAGGACATCATCATTGCGCAATGATATTGCTTGGCAATTTTCTGTGTGCAATTCCCTTCTAATAAGATCTAGAAGAATGGCAATCTGTTCGTCATTGTAAAACCAAATTCTTCAAATGATGAAATTCACATGTTGAACAAATGCTTGCTTATGTCATATAAAACAATATGCACGGATTTACCATGGAAGGAGAGTCTGTTCTTGCAATCAGAGTTTGCACCATATTGAGTTTATGAGAAGCTGGAATATCAGCAAGCACCTGGATTCATTTGGCAAACTGATGTCAACATTAATAATGTGTGTGTCTAGAGAGGAAATAGTGTATCAGAATACACCAATTTGATGCCTCACACAAAGACAGCACAAGAATGGAATGCAATTTGCAGTGTGGTTGACTGTCAATTAAAGATCTCTCACAACAACAACAAAGCCTCAATCACAAATTTAATTGGGGTTGGCTACATGAATCTTTTCTTGCCATCTTGTTCTGTTATGCACTAGGTCAGCTGTGAGATCTAATTGTTCTAATTCCTTCCTAACTAAAGATCTCTCCCATCATCCAGAACCAGAGCCTTTACCCTTTTCAGTGCTTCAAAGGCATTCTTCCTTACCACAGTGCTTGGAGCATATATGATGACATCCAAAATGGCCTGCAAACATTTATTTTTCCAGTTAGCTCATTAATATTGGAGATATTGATGTGCAAAGTCAAAATGGGGAGGTACCTGCAGAGCAGCACAAAGACTAGGCATGTATACAGAGCAATCACCATGTTCATCAGTGCAGTTTTTTTGCTAGATTTTCACTAGCAATGCAGTTTAAGAAGTCAATAACATGTGTCTTTAATTCCCATGGCATATTGGCAGATGACAGTATGTGCCTTAGCATTGCTACTGCTTGCCACCTACTAGTCTGGTTGCTTTGAAGCTCATACTTGACAGCAGAGATATTCTCCCCAGCAGCGTGAGTGACCCCATCAGAAATAAGACCCCATATCACTGCATCAAAATTATTTTTATTAAAAAAATTAAAAAAAAAAAACAGAGAGAATGTGTAAACCAAAGAATAAAAGTTAAATAAGCAATCATTTATGGAGGAATGATTAGGATGATAAAAAGACACATTGGTTTTTTGGAAATACATACCTGACAGAGATGCCCCATGTTTGATATAGGATAAACAGTTCATAAAATTATCTTCATCCTCTTTGCATTCTGTAAAAACATGAGTCAGTGGGACTTCAAACTAAAAAGTTACTATTTACCTCAGCTTGAAAGATGTTTGACGTACAAAGAATGGTATTCAAGTTACCTTCCACAAACATACTAGTCAAGACATCTATATTGGACCCGGTTAATAAGCCAATATATGATAAACCACAGTATGGTAAAAACTTCGACAACCGGAACATTAGAGGAAGACAGCTTGAAATCTCGTGTCCAACACTTAGTGAAAGAAGAGCCTGCACATCAAAGGTGTAACTTAAGGCATGGGGCACCTAGCAGTTTTGATGATGAAATATAAGAAAACAATATCACCATGGAGGCAGAAAAATGGACCAGGAAGACAATCGAAGAGTAACAGCACAAGGGACTCAATGTACGAACTCATGTAGCTAGAGTGCAGAGCATGTAACAATTGATTGTGGTATATATGAAGGCATGTTCTCAAACAAAAACCATGAACCTGGAGTTTCATGGGAATAGAAATTACCAACCATGATCTGTAAGACATATAAACCAAGTAGTGCACGAAGCTTTTCATTTTCTCTGCCTTCCTGTCACCTCCCAAAACAGGTGGAAATAGATAAGAGATAATCCTGATTAGACTATGAATATAGACAACCAAGAAAAGCATAAGACGGTATATTTAGAACTTACCAATTTTGCACTGATCACATGAATAGAATCAGCAGTGCTTAGAGCTCTGCCAAATAAATTTACACACTCTGTACACTGTTCACCCAACTCCAAGCAAACATCCTTCAGAACATTCAGAATAACATGAACTGCTACTTTTGCTTGCTCAAAGTGACGCTTCTTAATAGAAATGAATACTGAAAAACCAAGAGAATATAAATTTTCTTTGAGCTCAATCATGCTGGCAATTTCATTTAGCTCGGCTATAACATAAACCAGCACATCAACAACAATAGCTTTTAGGAAATGTTCAACATGACCCAATAGAGGGATACTACATTAAAGACAGGCTGAAATTAGACTACAGCTCAACCATTATCCAAAACCACTGATTGAAAATATGTTTTCTTTACTAAATCTATGTTTATCTTCCGAAAAATCTCCTACATAAATTCTTGCCCAAAATTTGCATGCAGATGTAGCCACATTACTGTAAAACTTGTGGATTTTGTATATTATTGCAAAACTCATATTATGCAGCAATAACAAAGAAACATAAGAAAACAAATTTACAGACTTTCAACAAAGTGCTATCAAACAATTACATTTCAACTGCAATCAGAGAGTTCTTGAATACTGGAATTGAGCAACATCATTACATCAAGAGAAGCATTGAGTCTTAATCAATCAAGTAACCATGGTACCCTGTTATAACCTTTTGAAAGGCCACTCAGAAGAGGAGCAACATAACCAGATGCATTAATCATTCTTCTTGAGGAATCCAATGCCTGTTTTGATAGCATCCACAAGTTAGGAGTCAAAAGAAAACCACAAGTAATAAATAATTAATCACAGGAAATTGCAACTTATATGTAGTATTAGTACGGTCACACATTATCCCCGATGATAAAAATCTACTTAATCCTCAAGGAATTAAATAATATCATTGCCGCAGTGCAAAGTGCAGTTGTTTGTAAGTTCATAACTTGCTGTTAATCATCAAAACCAATGATTGAATCTTGATGTATCATGAATGTACTACCACATGATGACAAAATTGATTGCTTGCAATGAGATGTTCTGGGTAGCATTTACACTTCCACTAAAGTCTCATGAGCTAGACATTAAAGTTTGCAGAATTATTCATCCGAGGTTTGGTTATCATTAACTGGCTCGAAAGAGATTCACAGCCACTTTGAATTAATGCCAACATAGCCATGAATAGAGTGAAAAACAACACAATGCCACTGTTTAAACTATGCACCTCACAAAGAATTGACAGCATGTCACGTGGGTTACAGGATGATATAAGACTGTCAACAACGCAATCAGCAACATCCAGGCACCTATCTGACAAGGCTGCAAACTTTGAAACTGCCTTTGGCAACTCAAATGAAAGTGCATCAATAACCACCTGCAATACCACTAAGGCTGGTAAAGCATACACAAACAAAACAAAAAAACAACCGTCAAGAGCAAAATTAAAACAAAAGTATTCGACTCTCAGTCGGAGCCATTTGACCAAAGAAAAAGAAAACAAAAGAGCCTAAACCTGGCTTGCCAAAGGAGAGGACAAAAATCTATGAATCTCGGAAACAGCTTCAAAGGCATTGCTCTGTGCATCTTCGTTCTCGGGATCCGACAAGGCTGCATCTGATGTTGAATCAAGGAGACTGACCAGCTCTGAAACCGAGCTTTCATCTCCATGATCGACAGACTGCGGAAGTAATAAGAGACACCCTTATGACATAATATTTCTCCTCCATGGGAATCTCTTGGGAGAATTCATCATTTCCTGAATCCCGAGAGAATAATGCGGGAACTTGGAAGCAAGGAAACGCAGAATGTGAAAAAACCTAACCGAAGCGCTTCACTTCGTTTTTCCTCGACAACACTTAAAATTCCCAACTATGCAACGGATGAACAGAATTCTTTCCACCAAAGAAGAGAAGAAGCGTGAGGGGAATAAATCCGGAACAGCGGTAGAAAATTACCTTGGATACAGAGGAGAGTTGATCTTGGAGACGAAGCACCATGGCGTTGGGAGAAGCTGCTTCACCGCGCCCCGCTGTGCTTTCCGCGGACATCGTTTTCCCGCGTCAACCAATTCGTTGGTTTTAGACTTCGGCGACAATTATTAGACTTATGATCATTCTGTCGCAGTTCTAGAGAATTCAACGAAGATGAATCTGAATTTGCGATGACGGCCCGGGAGGCGCTGGATTTTAAGATACGGACACTCTGTGGACGCTATATGTTAAATAATATTACATGTAATTAAATTTTTTTTTAATAATATTAATAATTTTTTAAATTTATAATTTATCATATTTATTATTATACTAATTTATTTTATATTATAATTAAATTTTAATCACAAAGTCTAAAAAATATATATTATATATACATTTAATATAATATATAAAAAATTATAACTGAAAACCGTTTATATAATTAATAAAATAAGATGTATATTTTTAATTTTTTACTATCATACTATTTATTATATTTATTTAAAAATTTATTTTATGTAATACTTTTAATAATTTTAAAATTAATTTTATATATATTCAATATAGATCTAACACATTAATATATAATATATATATATATATTAAAAGTATTTAACATACAAATTAAAAATATATAATATATATATTCAAATTTTTTTAATTTTATTTTTGTGTTGAATACCTTTTGAAAATGTTCAACATATATTAAACAAAATTTTAAATTAGTGTTACGTTCAATACATGCTAAACATGCATCTTTTTATAAGTGTTTATGTCATATTAGAACACACATTTACATAATGTAACTATCTATTTATCAAATAATATTTTTCTTTTTAGCAAAAAATGAAATCTATGTTTATTTAAATCATTGCAAGCATCTTGTTCAATAAAAAAAGAAATATAATTTGCACTATTTTCATATCATGTAACCTTTTATATATCAAATAATGTTGTCTTAGTTAAATCATGATCAACACCATCACTTTATCTACCCATATGTTGAATAATAAAAACTAGATAATAAAGTTCTCACATTCTTTACTAGCTATTCAACCATTATATTCTCTATTTATTATGATTAAATGGTTAGAATTACTATTATACTATCATACATCATGCATACAAAAGATATATATTTTAGCTATTTTTAGCATTGCCCAGTGAATTGCTAAGGGTTTAAGAATTTCACCCAAGAAATTACTAGTTATACCTCATAATATGGATAATGACCCTCCTTTGTAATCATGGAAAATTAATTCACTGCCTCCTTTTCCTTGTTTAATTGCAACGTTAATGTTTATCTTGATTCCACCGAGAGTAAGTAACATCCAATAAGTTTGTTTGTTCCCAAGTCAAGTAAATTGTAGTAACTTTGCTTCTCTTTTTTATAAGATTTATGAAGGTGTTGATGCATAAAGGGTTTTTAACGATCCATTAAGTATTCATGATGGGTCAGTGACATATTCAAGAGATAAAAGAATGAAGGGGAACTTAATGGGCATATTTAAAAAGTGTAGGCCAAAAAAGTTAATTTAAGCTTAAAGGGCAATAAAGTATATTTTAATATGGATTGACATTATATTAATTGTCTAAGTATACTAAATGAAGTTGTGTTAAATGATTGTAAGAGTTTCCAAGTTGATTTATCTATGGAATTTGTATTAGGATTATTGTAATAAAAAAAAAGGTAAGGGTTTTGTATTTATTGTTGTTGACAAATTTTTAAAAATGACACACTTTATCTTATATTATAAAAATGATGATTTAAACACTATGGTTGAATTATTTTTTAAAGAGGTAATACAATTGGATAACATGTCTCAAAGTATTATTTTATATCAAGATTCAAAGTTATTAAGTTATTTTTATAAAACTTTATCGGGTAAGTTAGGTACTAAGTTGTTCTTAACTACTTATCATCCACAAACAGATGGGTAAATTAAGGTAGTTAATTAGACTCTTTTTACTTTATTGCATGATATTATTTGAATGAATTTGAAAATATAAAAAGATTATTTGCTACGTATAAAGTTTGTATATAATAGGAGTGTTTATTTTATTATTGTTACTCTCCCTTTAAAATTATGTATGAGTTTAATCCTTTGACCCCTTTAGATTTAATGCCTTTACTTGTTAACGAATATACTAGTTTAAATGGTGAACAAAAGGTCAAAATGGTGAAAAAGTTGCATAAAAAGGTGCAATAACAAATTACAAAATGAACTAAGTAATATGAATTTTGTACTAACAAAGGATAAAAGAAGATGATATTTGAACTTAATGATTAGGTTTGGTTATATATACATAAGGAAAGGTTCTCAATTTAGAGGCATTCAAAGTTATAACCTAAAAGATCCATTTTAAGTGGTGACATGGATTAATGACAAAGCTTATAAGTTAAACCTTCTTAGTGAGTACAATATAAGTGCAATATCTAATATTTATAATTTTTCTCTTTTTAATACAAGTGATGATTCAAGGATAAATTCTTTTGAGGAGAAAGGAATGATGAGATCTATATAGGAGTAATGCATAAAGGGTTTCTAAAGATCCATTGAGCATTCACAATAAGTCAATGACATGTTCAAGAACTAAAAGGATGAAAAAGGCACTTAGTAGGCTAATTATAGAAGTTTAGGTCAAAAATGTTAATTAAAACTTGAAGGGTGACAAAGCAAATTTAATGTATACCAAGACTTTTTTAATTGTATAATTATGTTAAATAGGGTTGTGTTAAGTAATTGCAAAGGTTTTTACAATAATCCCTATAAAATAAAAGTTGATTTGTTATTAGTTTATTTAAAAAATTTGTCCTTATCTTTAGAATTGTTAATTTAGCCTATAAATAAGTTTAATTTCATTGTTAAATAAGTAGATCATTAGGTGAAATAAAATTAAAAATTTTCTCATTTAGTTCTTTCAAAAATTAAAAAACTTATCAAAAACTAACTATTTTGGTGTTTAGCCTGACTTATAACTACTAAGTCTGTTCTTTTTTAGAGTGTGACATTCATATCATTTTTTATACTTTAAGTTTATGTTTCTTTAAATATTGAGCCTAGATATTGTATGATTAAAATCTAATTAATTTTCTTAGATTCTTGCTCGACTCTTTTTGTGTGTTGGGTCCCTAAGTCATGTCTTTTAGGGTTCACATTACTTTTATACTCATAGTAGAGCTTAAGAATCATATTAACAACCATATTACATTTTCTTTGCTTCTTCTTTAATAATAAAAAATATCATGTTTGTCACATGACAACTAATTTTGTCATTTACTAATTAAAGAACTCTTTCTGCACATTATCTCTAATCTAAAGACCAAAAGGACTAAAAAACCAAACTTTCATTATCCAAGGATTAGTAAGCAAAGTCTAGAATATTTCCAAGGACTAATAAACAAAGTGTAGAATATTATCTTAATCTACTCACCTCATTTAGCATATTCATTATCGATTATCATACCTTTGTTAACTAGGTTAGTTGCCATTGACAACATAACCCTTGTATACTATTCTCTACATAAAGTGTTTCACCTTATTTAGAACTTGTAATTGTCACAATTTTTTCTACCAACATGCTTTTTTATTCATTTTAGGAGAAGAAGACACCAGAAGGGCTGTGCAAAATATAGTTTTGGCTAAATAATAAACACTTTTCATTGTATAAACCTTAATATAATTATAATATCAAATTGTTTTGTTATTTGAGCCTTTATAACTAAAAAGAAATGAAAGAAATTAAGAACTCTATGATAATATAAAATGTTGTTTCAATAATGTTATTTTTACAAATACATAAATTTTAAACAATAAATGATAAAAATATTATTTGCAGTTAGTTAAATTATAAAATATTTTACTTTCCAGTTAGTCCAAATGTTATATTATAATTTATGTTTTTTATTTTCCATAAATAAAGTCTCCTAAAAGTTTATTTTTGGACCATATTTTATACTTTATTTTGTATTTATAATTTATATCTTACTCTTTACTTGAATTAATATTTTAATACTAATTAGGTTAAATCATGATAAAACTAAATCATAGTTGTTAGTGACCGAAACCTAAGCTTGGTTGGGAAAGGCTCAAGTTTAGATGTTTAGACCTGAGGAAATTTACAACTTCCAAGACAAATAAAGGCTATAAAGTGTTGGGTCTCAACCTAGCATTAACACTTCAATGATAAAATTAGTAAAAGATGTGATTACATAACAACTAACAAAGTTAAAGAATCATTAATACATACTTTAAAAGTGATGTCCATAGGGTATTTATTGCAAGGTTTAAGTGTTTATGTAATCAAGGGGATAGATTTGTAGGGGTATATATGGGGCCTAAAGGAGTAACATATATAACAAAAGGAAATGACATTCCTCTAAACCATATCAATGAAGTGGTGTTTTAGATATGATTGGCTTAAATTAAAAATTCATTAGTAGTCCCTAAGAATTATCTTCATCACCTATCTTTTTCTAAAAATCATAGTTTCTTAAAACAACTAAGACTTAAGAGCCACTTAATTCTTTAGATGTTTCTTGAGGGTTGAGAAGACATTTGTTGTTATTGAGTTTCAAATAAAGTACTCATAGAAAATCGTGACTGTTTGATTTATTTAAGTTAACTTCCTATCTTACTGTCTATTAGTCATTTAAGAGTCATCCTTGTGCTCTTTATCTTTATTTAATCTTTTGAAAGGAATTTCCAATAACAAGATTCTCTTTCTCCCCAAAGTTTGCCTTTTTACAATAAGATTTTTCCTTCCTACTTCGACCATGTTGTTTTGGTGTTAAGTGACGAGGTAAGTCTTTGATCCTCTTTTAGATCTTCTTCCTTTTAAAAGGATACTTCTTTAGGGTCCTTTAGTAATGATTTATTTGTATGAACTTTTCCGTAGGTCGAGACTTTTGGATGGAAAGACTTATAAGGTAAGAGTTCCTCAATGAACATTTTTTTGAGCTAAGGCTTTTAAAGTAAGAGTTCCCAAATAGACTTTTTTTAGATTGAGACTCTTAGAGGGAGAGTTTTGAAATGGACTTGTCCTTAGGTTAAGGCCTTTAAAGTGAGCGTTCTAAAACAATCCAAAGAGAATGGTTTTGCCATAACAAACTCTAAAGATAATAAGGCTAATGAAGGTGATATTCTTCTTACTACTTTTTATGGATTCCCCGAGTGTGTCTTAGTGATGAATAAGTTTAATCCCTTAAAGACTGGTCATAAGCTACTCTTGGGACTTGTACACTACATCAATGGAGAAGTCATCTGAATTTGTTATCCTTACATTTTTTAGCACATTTATTGGGAACTTAAAGGGTTTACTTCTTTTTACATGAGGGTTCTAGCCTTGATGTTAAACTTACCTATTACAAAGGTCTTTTAACAATTTCTTAAATTTTATGAGATTGCTCTTAGTTAGCTATATCATAGCAATGAGTGAAATTTGATCAAGTTATAAGAGGTAATTTGTTAGGTTGTTTGTACCCTTAATATCTAAGTCTTTTTTAGTCTTCTTGATTTTTAGAAAGTACAACATTATTGCAGGTTATACCAATTGACACACTAGGCTAAGTGCAAAGTGGTACTAAGCAAAGACCCTTCTAAGCTCTTAGATAAGTTCATATATTTTAGAGATTTAACTTGGTATATTACTCATTTATATGAAACCATAGCTTGGAGGAAAAGCTGCCAGCTTTGAGAAATAAAGACTTTATTATTCTTGAGTGACTAAAAAAGCTAAACATTAAAACCATTATTACAAAAGGTTATACCTTGGCTAATTTCCTTAAAGACTTTTGGTCATAATGCTAACTTTAGGGTTTGCTTTAAAAAGAGTTCTTAAACAACCAAAGTTATAGCAAAAAATGACCTAAAGTTATAACTAAGGCCTTTTGTTAAAAACATAAGTTGTTTGATCAAGAAGGAGGTACTAGCAAAGGCGACTCCCTTTTAGGAATAAGATGATTGGCTTGAGCAAGTGTCTTTGGCCTTATAAGATGCTAAGATAAGGGATTTGGCTCCAAAGTTAGGGTGTGATAAAAGCCTTCTAAAAAGAACCAATGCTTGTTGGAAGGAAAAGTTTAAAGAGACTGACGTTAAAGTTAAAGAGGTCAACTGTTAAGCTAATAAGGCAAAAGAGCAAGCGACTAAGTTTTAAGAAAGGGTTAAAAGTATAAAGGAGGTTTATAAAAAAGTGGAGAGTTTAGAAGAGAAGGTTTGAGTTGCCCAGGAAGGTTTGCTTGCTCCTTTTACCAAAAATGCTCAAAGGATTCAATAAACAACCCTAAGAATCTTCCTCACAATTTGTAAGTCAACTTTTGACACATAAACAAACAAACTCAAAGATATACATCTAGACATCGATCTGGACCAATATCAATCTTTATTACTAAATCTCAAGCAATTCCAAGATAAGATGTTCAATCAAAGGAAGAGTGACATCACCACCTTTGTACCTTTTATAGGTTTAAGGTATAAGTCATATTTGTCATGTAATAACCCATGATCTAAGTTGAACAAGTTGAGAGTTCAACTTATTTAAACTTTTATTGTTCAATGGATCTAGACTTTTTAGATATTATGTTACCATTTCTATGTTTTCATTATTTATTTAGTTTTTCCTCGAGCTTATTATGCCTTGACGTGTTATTGAAATGGATGTGTTACGTATCCTTATTTGTTGACTTTTAATAACTATATCTAAGATTTCTTTTAACCATTCAAAATAAATTATGCTCTCTTGGTACTTCTTAGTGGTGTTTTTAAGGTTTTGAATGATCATATAGGTGTATTTTAACTATTATAATAAGTGTCATACAACCAATCTTTTACCCTCAAATTTTTGACCTTATGATAGTACCAAGACACCTCTTACTCTTAGCCAAACCCACACATGAAATTACAAGCAAGTAATTCACACACAATTGCACAAGTAAAAAAATAGGTATAAGCGCATATGGAAATCTTCTTAACCTTTTATTACTTTTCACAAAAGTATAAAGGATATGATGTCAAGTACCTCTCACACTCCCTTTATATGTTCCTTTACTCTCTGCACTTTAATCTCTCTTTGCTGGAGCCCTAATTGCTCCTACCTATTTATAGAGTTGTAATTGATACCCCAAACTACTTAGATTTATATAACTTGACTGTCAAGTTAATCATGCCTTAATGGATTATATAGGATTATAGGTTAATAGTCTTAGAAACTACCCCTCACTTCCCTATTTCATGCACCTATGTTTAAGAGTCTTGAACAACACACTTTCCCTATTTTCTCTCTTACTTAGGTGGCATAATATGCCCATTCTAAGTTCTCTAATGTTTTGCTAGCAACTCACCATAACTGACTATCTTTAAAGAGTCAGATTTGGATCACATACTATTCTTAACTACCCACTTATCTCCTAACCACCTTATTAAGGAGCAATACCTATGATCTCCCTATTTTTATGGGCTTCAGATCATGGCAATTTGCAGATACTTCTAACCCACATTGCCCATATTTTTAGGGAGTATCACCCATAATCTTCGTATTTTTATAGGACTTTGAGATCATAGCTTGGAGACAATTTCAATTATCTGGTCTTTCATGCATTAAACTTGCATGACTTTTTAGTACAAATTGCTCCTTTATTCGATTGCATAAAATCAACTTGTGGTTTGTAACATACTGCTATGAAGGAGGTTTGGTCAGCGCCTTCATTACTTGAGGTTCAATATCCCTCAATGCTGCCAAGTGTTTCACATCTACCTTTTTTTTATCTTTATTACACCTCAAGGTAGACAACATGACATAGGCTTTCCCACTTTTGCTAATAGGATGATGTTCTCACTATCAATAAAACATGCTTAACTCTCATCCATGATCATCAATCCACCCAAATGGAGTATTAGTATGATTTTTGCTTGCATAAATAAATCTATTCTTAGGATCACATCAAAATTGTCTAACGACATTATAGAGAAATCAAATTTACTAATCCATTGACCAAGAATTAGCTTAACTCCTCTTATCATCCCCAAGATGTTACGTGCTACTGAGTTAACTGCTTTTACATGACTACCACTCTTACTCACCTTCAGCCTAAATGAGCCAACCACCCTTTTTGCAATAAAGTTATGAGTTACACCAAAATCCACCATTGCCAACAACTCTTATATTCCTAATCCAATTTTGACAAAAATAAGGTTAGGTGATGGAACACGTTTCGCATACATAGCATTGATCAATTATATAGGATTAACTTAAGAGGGATTGTCATCATTTGAGCTAGCATCACTATCTCCTTCTACAACCACCAAGACACTCAACTTCTCTCTTTTTGGACATTCATTTGCCCTATGTGGACTATTATAAATAAAATAACTCGGTTTTAATTTGCATTTACCTTAAATTAGAATAACAATTTTGTCTTTCCTTTTACTATCATCTCTTTGCTTGCATTCTTAAGAGTCTTTTTTCTTCCTTTTGCCCTTCTTTTTGAACTATTTGTCATTTGAAGAATCAGAGGAGTTGATTTGAAAATCCACTAAACCATTAATAACAACAATTGCAAAGGGCAAGTCCTTCATATCTTACCTCTAAAGTTCAATTTGTGCTCAAGGTTGAAGTCTTAACGTGAAATCGAACAACTTATTCTCATCTAACATATTGCGAATGTCAAGTAACAAGGAGTTGAATTCCTTGACATAGTTGCGAATTGTGCCACTATACCTTAATCTCTTCAGCAACTCCGTTGCAACTTATGACGTATTACAATATAGGAATTGATCCTTTAATTCCTTTTTCAGCATGTCCCAAGTCTCAATTTGAGATCTACTCGAGCTAACATCATCATCAAGTCGAGTCCGCCACTACAACTTAACATCTTTGGCGAGATACATGCTAGTGAGTGTCACCCTTTTAGCATTCAACATATGGGTAGCCTCAAAATATTATTTCATATCCCACAAGAAGTTTTCAATGGTCTTTGCATCTCACTTACCCTCAAAGGCCTTGGATTTAGGAACCTTTATTTTTTGTGAACCCTCTGCCTTTCTAACAAAAAGGCTACTAATTACCTTTTTGTGGACAATAATGTTTTGTTCCACCTAACCAAAATGAGTGAGCCATATAGAATTAAATTGTAAGAGACATATCGAATTTTTCAACAAGTCAAACCTTATTAAGATTGAAAGCGTTTTCCCTTTAAGCATATCCCTAAGAGCTTTTTCAATCTTAGACACCCGTTTTTACATTACATTAAGACCCAATCCACTAGCTATTAACCAAACCTTATTATTCTGATACCAATTGTCATACGACCAATCTTTCATTGTTAGATTTTTATCCTTGTGATGGCACTGAGACATCTCTTAGTCTCAACCAAACCCACACATAATATTACAAGTAAGTAATTCACACACAATTACACAAGTAAAAAAATAGGTACAAGCACATACAATAATCTTCCTAACGTTTTATTACTTTTCATAAAAATATAAAGGATAAAATGCCAAGTACCTCTCGCTCTTTCCTCGTGTGTTCCTTTACTCTCTGCATTTTAATCTCTCTCTACTGGAGCCTTTGGTTGCTTAATTATAAAGTTGCAGTTGACACCCCTAACTACGTAGGTTCACATGACTTGACTCCTAAGCCAATTATAACTTGACTCCTAAGATCATAGGTTAATAGTCTTAGAAATTGCCCCCTCCCACTTCCTCATTTCTTACACCTATGTTTAAAAGCCTTAAATAACACACTTTCCCCACTTTCCCTCCTACTTAGGTGGTACAATTTGCCCACTGTAAGTTCTCCCGCGTTTTGCCAGCAACTCAACATAATTAGCTATCTTTTGAATCACATATTGTCCTTAACTACCCACTTATCCCTTAACTACCTTGTTAGGGAGCAGTACCCATGATCTTCTTATTTTTGTGCTACTTGAGATTATGATAACTTATAGATAGTTCTAACTCACATAACCTATGTTTTTAGGGAGTGTCACCCATAATTTCCCTATTTTTATAGGTCTTGACATCATAATAGCTTGGAGACAATTTTAGCCATCTGGTCTCTTATGCATGCACGCCTAACACATACGTGTATATTGTGAGGCACTTTGTTAACCTAGCACTCAACTTGTGTACCAACTTTCTTAGCCAACAGCCCGCTACCACTTTGCTCGTGCATGCTGCCTTCTTGATCAATAACTCAAGTATACTTTCTATTTAATTTTAAGGCCACAACATGTTGTCACACTTCTCTTTCACCTCGATTCCTTTGATGTGCTCATCTCACACCAATTTTATACCAAATATTAGTGCAAAGTGCCACTAAATACTTGCAATTCCGTATTAAGGGACTTAGGGAGTTAACAATAAGTATGACATGTTGTAAGCTTTCCGTTGTACAACCTATTAGTTTCTACCCATGTTCAGACATTCCTCAATTTTTGGATCCCTACATGGATGCTTTAAACCATAATGTTATGACTATTAATAATAATAAGACCTTGCTTAATAGAGACGACTGTGATGTATAGGATCCCCATTTAGTATTGCAATGTGCTAAATGCCATTAGGTTTTCGGTGCCTTTAAGGACTTGTTAAAGGATCTTGAACTTTGGGGTCTTTACAACTTCTTAAGGATACATGTTTGGTTATTCCTATGTTTTTAAAAAGGGTTTATTGTCTTATTATTAGGTTTCCAAGTATAATTTTGGATTATTTAGCCATTGGTGTATATTTTCCTTTACATTAAACCATCTAAGAATTCCTTTTTTCTATAAGGATTGTGCAAGTCAACTGATGTCTAACTCTTAGATTTTATTGATAAAATTGCTAGCGTTAAGTGCCTATATGAGGGTTATTGTAACTAGGGTCATATTACTTCACTTATGTTGGATCATTATCATGCCTTACAAAGGGGACAGGGGTATGTATGTAATCAAGTAGTAAAGGGGAGATAAATACAATCTCTTTATTTTTTTATGGAGAGTTAAGTATTATGGAAGAAAGTGGTGAATGAAAACACTCATTCTTTTTCCTAAGACTTGTAGAGGGAAATATTGGTTATTCTTCCCTTTAGGTGTTTATAGATTTAGAGTAGGTATTGGTGCCCCCTTTAAATGTTAAGAAATAGGAAAAAATAACAAAATTGCTTAATTTTTCTACTTCTTTTATATTAATGTGCCCTCTTTTTTATTCAATCTTAAGGGAGTGTGCCTCCTTTTACTTTTAAATTATCAAGTTTCTTGGGGATTCATTTATAGATAAGATGCAATGTATCCTTGTAACCCTATCTACCATTTAGGTTTTAAAGGATATACTAGGGATATGGACATTAAAGTTTCAATTCTTAAGGCCAAAGGCTTTGTTGGGAATTGGTGTCAAAGCTTGGGTTAAAACTAAGCAGATAATCGATTAAAGAGTTGACAATTCTAGTCCAGATTCCAACATGGATTGGAGTTAGAAAATTGATGAATTTTCCTTTTATAATAAGTTCATTATGTGGTGATCATCATTTAAGATGCTCATTTTTTTATTTGCTCTTTTGTAGGTATATTGTCTAACCAAAATTTCAACATTATTTTTAAGGACATTAAGGCCACTAAGACTTTTTTCTTTTATTTTTTCAAAGTGGCTTATAGACAATCCAAAAAAGAAGAAGAATTTAAAGCATGTTGGCAAGAATATCAGCTTGAGTAGTGTAGGTAAACTTATGAAGCTTGTGAGTATGAGCCTTACTCTGCCATCTATTGTCAAAGTGGTAATTGAGGTGAGCCTAATTAGTAAGGAAAGAGATATGGTTAAGAAGTTTGTGTCACTGAATTTTCCTACCCTTTTTGTTGAAGCAAAGACGTATAAATGGGAAGGATAGTCATTTGGGTCAACACTATTAAATATTACTTTATTAGTTGAGGTTGCTAAGGAAAAAAGGGAATCAACCTAAGCTATTTAAGTCCTCTAGGACTCTTAAGCATGCATAAAAATATTAATTGGTTTGGTTTGCATTAAGGATGACACTTACCAAGTCAAGTCTAAATGAAAGGTCTTATATTGCTAAGAGGGTGATCTCTTCTAATGCTTAGAGAAGTTAGGTGAGATTCCCAATTTTTTTGAGGTATTATAAATGAAGAGGCAGGCTAGTGCTCATCTTAAAGATTAGGTTAATAAGTTGACTTTAGTGAAGCAATGTGCAGATATCATTAACCAAGAATTATGGAAGAATCTTATAGCATCTAATGTAAAGCTTGAGGCTATTAATATCAAAGTGCAAGACTTGGAAGAATAATTGAAACAAGAGGTTATCTGCCACTACTAGCTTAAAAGTGATATGCTTAAACAAATCAAGGATCATAAGGCTAAAATTGTCTAGCTTAGGATCTTTCTTAAGGGTATTGCTTCATTTGGCTAGATTTTCTTGAAAAAGGGGAAAATAGATGTTATGGATTCTTTTAGGTTAAGATTCCCTACAGAGGATTTCCCTACAAAGTTGTAAGTTAGAGTTTTGTAATAATTTAGCTAGTTTGGAATACTAATATATTGTACTAAGAATCAAACATGTCAGAAGTGTTGGGTTGTTGTATTTTAATCAAATAAAGTTGTTCCAAGTTGGAATGATACATCAAACTCTCTTAGCTCCATTAATCATTATAACATCTTTTCTACCACTTTTGATGTCTATAAAATTAACCTTAGGGAAATTGTTCCAAGTTAGAATGATACATCAAACTCTTTTAGTTCCATTAATCATTGTAGCATCTTTCCTACCACTTCTTACATCTATAAAATTAACTTCAAGGATTGATCTATCAAGACGATAATTTTATAGGTTTGGAAATATGGTCTTAGTTTCTTGGTTAGAATAATGACAACTAGTGCCACCTTATCTATTTTTAGATATTGTAGTTATACTCCTTGTAAGACTTTGCTTTCATAGTACACTAGTTGTTACATGGAATCTTTCTTATGGATAAACATGGATGAATTCACTAACAACCAAGTATAGAAATAGCTTTTTGCTCAAAATTGGCTTGCTAAGTAGTGGAGTTTATACAAATTGGGTCTTTAACTAAGAAAATTCTTACTCATATTCCTCATTCCACTAGAATTTCAAGGCTTTTATAAGTATTTGGAAAAATTACAGTTGCTTGCCATCAAATTTTAAGATAAATCTATTAAGGTGAGCTAACATGCTCGTTAGAATATAAACTTCTTTGATACTTTTTTTATGATGGAAGGTTTTTCATAGCAACAATTTTCTCAAGTTAACTTTTATCCCTTTATAAGAAACCATAAATCTTAGGAATTTTTTAGATTGCACAACAAAAGCACACTTAGTCAATTTAGTTTTATATTGTACTGGTTTAATGTGTTAAAGGTATCTTAAAGGTTTGTTATATGCTCCAACGAGAACTTGTTTTTTATTAGCATGTCATTGATGTAAACTTTTACATTCTTATTAATTTGATGCTTAAACATCTTGCTAACTAAATGTTGGTAAGTTAACTTGACATTTTTTAGCTTGAACAAAATTACTTTATAGTAAAAAGTTGCATTACCAATGATAAAGATGGTTTTCCCTTAATTGGCTTATATATCGGGATTTGGTTATAGTTAGAGAAAACATCTATGGACATTAAGAGCTCATGTCTAAAAGTTCCATCAACCAATTAATTAATGCACAAAAGTAGGTAATTGTTTTTAGGACAAGTTTGATTAAGATTTATGAAATCAACACACATTCTCCACTTATCGTTAATCCTTTTTACCATAATTACATTGAGCAACCAATATGTAGGTTACTTATTTGATAAATTCTGTAGGTGGTCTATTGTATTAGAGTGAAGTTTCTGTTCTTTTGTTTCATCAGAGGGTATTCCAATTTCACATTGAGTTTATAGAACATGATTTCTAGATGTATTCTTAACATGTTGGCCAAAACCCATATAAATACCTATGCATTGCACCTTAAAAAGGCAATTAATGTCTCTTTTAGTTAGGGTTTAAGTCTTTTTCCCACTCATTCCATTTTTTTTTGAATTAATTGGATCTAAAGGAATTAACTTTAATCCTTTTATAAAGACACATTTTTCTTGGAATCACTTTTCTTTTAGTTCTAGGTTAGAAATTTTAAGGTTAGTTAATTTCCTTTTCCCTTTGATCCAAGCCACTTGAAGTTCTCAAAGTAAGTTTTGATCCCCACGAACCTCTTTAATGTTTATTGAGGTTGTGAACTTCATTTTAAGGTATTTGATGGAAAGGATGACATCAAGAGCTTTGAGGGCAAATTTGCTCAAAACTACATTATACCATGATGCGGTCTTAAATACCAAAAACTTAAGGGTTAAATCAATCATTTGAGGGAAAAAACTTATAATGCCTAGAATTTTGATTGTACTCATTAGAATAACTAATTTTCTATAGAAATCATATAACAAAACAAACATTTTTTAACATTTCATCTTAAAAGTCCTATCTTAATGGAAGCCTTATAATACAAAATGTATATTGAACTCCTTATATCCACCAACACTTATTGCACATTAAATTTGTTTGGGATGACCTTGATTACTAGTGGGTCATTGTATTGATATTCAATATCCTTTAGGTCTTTATAAGTGAAAGTGATGTGAGTATTAGCTTCCTTGAGCCATTTTCCTTGCACATTTAAAATGTGCCTTGCATATGGCTTTCTCAAGTTGGTAATGATGCTCATGATGAAGAATCTTATAATTACATTTATTATTCCTTAGGTATGATATAAGGGAGAAGAAGCCTTATTGTTTTGATTAGTGTAAAGTTTTCTTAAATTTTGTCATTCCTTTTTTCTTAGAGGATGACTTACGTTTTTGGGTCGATACTGATTCTCCTTTTGTTCATACTTTTGAATCATGATAATGATCATTGTGAAAATGAAAAAATTTTCTCATATAATAATGTTGAGAATTTAAGGAGAGACATTGTGATTAATTGACTGTTTTTGTGATAAAAACCTTAAAGATGACGGGTGGAAGGCTTGAAAGGATGTAAGAGGTTTATTTCACATTCCATAAAGCCTAATATCAAGAGTTAGAGCCACAAAAATGAAATAAGTACAAAATGGGTTGATTATTGAGGACATTTAGGCCAACCTAACTACAAATGGTACAAATTCAAATTTGGAAAAGAGTCAGGGTCTTATTAATATGATTGAAGTACTTAATGGGTCAAAATTAAGGAATAACATTCACTCTTAAATAATAGTTTATCCTAAATAAGTGATTGTATAAAAGTGAGTTTTCTATTTAAAAATTTGTCCTATATAAGAATTCCTCATAAATAAGGATTTATCCTAAATAGAAATTTATACCTCTTTAAGATTATTATCTTAGCCTATAAATAGGTACCTCATTTTAAGTTCTGGAATATCAGACAACTTTGAGAGAAATAAAAAGTAAGGGTTTTCTCCTTTAGTTCTTTTAAGAACTAAAGAACTTATCAAGAAGTACCTTTTCTTGTAGCATTCAACTCGACTTATCACTCCCAACTCCATTCTTTTCTAGAGTATGATATTCATATCCTTCTTAAATACCCTAAGTTCATGTTCCTTTGAATATTGAGTGTAACGTTTGTGTTATTAAAGTCTTATTTAACTTTGGATATCCTTTGATTTCATGTATGTGTTGAGTCTCTAAATCATGTCTTTTTGGGATTTTTCACATCAGTTGGTATCAAAGTCCAACTTTAAATTAGGTTGGATCAACTAATTCTTCAATTTGCTACCTTGTGATTTATTTATTTCTATTTAGTTTACCTATTAAGTGCAATACCATTCAAATTCACTAATTTGTCCATTTGCAACCCTTCTCACCTTACTTATTTGTTTGAGATCATAACTATCAAAAGCATGCTAATTTCAATTCTAATTGCTATCTTTAAGTATTCTACTATTATTTTATGTTGAGTAAAAGAAAAAAAAACCAAAAAGAAAATAGGAACAAGAAAAAAGAAAAAAAGAGGAATAAAAGAAAAGGGCAGATTCAAGTTATTGATAAAAGTTAAATAGTTTGATCATATTGGTCACAATAATAATATAGTTTTCTTACTTAACTCTAATTCTGCCATTTATTTTCTTATTATGTTATCTAAGTTTGTCATTTATGTTTAACCCCTTATCCTAATTTTTGTAAGTTTATTTCATTAAATTTGTTTGCTTTGATATCCTTTTTGTTTTTTAACTCATTGTTCTTCAATTTGTTTAATTCTACACCATTTATCTTATTTTGTTCAAAATCAATCCTTTTGATTTAGTTTGTTTAGTTCTTTAAAAAGCTAAAAAGGGAAATTTTAGTGGTAAAAGGTAAGAGTGCAAGTTTATGTTAAGAAAAAGCCATAAAAGTGTAAACACGAGGGAGTGTGACATCTTTTCTTTTAAATGAAACACGTGAGGGAGTGTTTTATGAGGTATCTTAATCATTTTGTGTAAAAGTAATACTATGACTTCTATAAACAAAGGTGCAGCTCAGGAGGGAGTTAATGTTGTGTCCTTCATGATCAAAATTATGTAACAATAATTTAAGTACATGAATATCATATTTGATGCAATGAGAGAGAGAATGAAGGAGCAAGCCAATATAATAGTAAAGTTGCAAATGAGGTATAAGGAATATGAGACTCCTAAAATAAAAAGGCAATTAAGACGTGCCTATAAACATAAAGATGATGTAGAAGATCATGAATTTGATGATTGAATTACTGTGGTTAAAACTACCAACAATAGAAGTGATTAGAGAGATTTTGGGAAGCAAGGAACCTATGATAGTTATTTGGATAGTATTAAAATGACAATACCTCCATTTCAAGGTAAGAATAATTTTGATGTGTACCTGATTGTCATAACTATTCCAAGGAGAAAAAGGGAAAGCTTACTACTTTTAAATTTACTAATTATGTTATTATTTGGTAGGATCAACTTGTTTTAACTAGAAGAAGGAATCATAAGTGACCTATTAATACATGAGAGGAGATGAAGGTTATCATGAAGAGAAGGTTTGTCCTTAATCACTATTACAAGGAGTTGTACTAAAGGCTATAAAGGCGCACTCAATGCACAAAAAATATGGAGAACTACCACAAGAAGATAGAAATTGTCATGAATAGGGTGAATGTAAAAGAAGATAGAGAGGTAATCATGACTTGATTTCTGCAAAGGCTAAATAAGTGGTTGAATTGCAACATTATATAGAATTAAAAGACATGGTGCACGTGATAATAAAAGTTGAAAGAAAACTTAAATGAAAGGGTTCCATATAATTCGGGTAGAATTTAGGTTCTACCTCATCTTAGAAACCGAATTAGAGTAAAAGAGACAAAAAGGTCGATTACAAGTCCAGAATCGAGCTATCTAAGCATAAGAATGGGGTTTTAGTAAAGAGGCAGGTAATTATGACCTTTAACCAAGTAGAAACAAAGATATTAAATGTTTTAAGTGTTTAGGTAAGAGTCTCATTGTATCTTAATGTTCAAATAAACATGCAATGATCTTAAAAGGTAACAGTGATGTTAAAACTGCAAGTGAATTAGATGATGCTTTATGTCATCGCTAGAGGGTAAAAGTGATGGAGAAGAGTATTTGATTAATGGAATAACTTTCGTCACAAGTTGAGCATTGAATGTGCAAGTAAAGGAAGAAAATAAGGTATAATGAGATAACATATTTTATATGAGTTGTCTCATTAAAGATAAGGTACGTAGTATGATTATTGATGGTGGAAATTGCACTAATGTTACTAACAGAACTATGGTTAAAAAACTTAATTTACCTACTATGAAGCATCCTTGGCCATATAAGCTTCAATGGTTGAATGAGAGTGGTGAAGTCAAGGTAAATAAGTAAGTACTTGTGTCATTTTCTATCAGAAGGTACCATGATGAAGTTTTATATGATGTTGTACCTTTGCATATGGGTTATATTTTATTAGAAAGGTCATAGCAATTTGATAGGTAAGTTATGCATGATGGCTTCAAGAATCAATATTCCTTTGTAATGAATGGAAAACTCGTTACTCTTGTACTAGTATCACCTCAACAAGCTTATAAGGATCAATTAAGGATTAAAAATGAGAGTGAATAAAAAAGAAAGATTGAAAAAAAGGCAAAAAAAAGGAGAAAATGTGAGGACACAAGAGAAAGAAGAGATAATAGAAAGTTTTTACACAAAAGAAAGTGATGTTGAAAGAGCATTTTATGCCAAATGACCTATGATCATATTTTTGTACAAAGAGGCTTATTTTAACACTGATAAGTTTGACCTATATTTGTCTAGTGTTGTTATTTCTCTTTTGTAGAAATTTAAAAATGTATTCTCTAACAATGTCCTAAATGGATTGCTACCTAAGAGAGGAATTGAGCATCAAATTAATTTTATCCTTAGTGCATTAATCCCAAACTAGCTAACATATAAGAGTAATTCCAATGAGACAAAGGAGTTTTAAAAGCAAGTTGAGAAACTTATTTCGAAGGGATATGTAAGGGAAAACATGAGTCCATATGTTGTTCCAGTCCTAGTTGTATTAAAAAAAAGATGGAACTTGGAGGATGTGTATTGACTGTCGAGTGATCAACAAAATCACTATAAAGTATCATCACCCAATACCTAGGTTAGATGACCTATTGGATGAATTGCATGATTTATATGTCTCTTCTAAAATTGATTTGAAAAGTGGAAATCACCAGATTAGGATGAAAGAGAAAGGTGAGGAGAAAACAACTTTCAAAACTAAGGATGGTTTGTATGAATTGCTTGTTATGTCATTTGGTCTCACTAATGCACTAAGAACTTTTATATGACTAATGAATTGTATTTTATGTACATTCATTGGTAAATTTATGGTTATGTATTTTGATAATATTTTGATATATAGTAAAAATCTAGAAGAGCATATTGATCATTTATGTTATATTTTAATTGTTTTACATTATAAGAAATTGTATGCTAATTTAAAGAAATGTTCCTTTTTTACTAATCAGATCACATTTCTTGGTTATGTTATAAGTGCTAAAGGAATTAAGGTTTATGAGAAAAAAGTTAGGGTAATTTATGATTGGCCTACACCTAAATCAATTAGTGATGTGCGTAACTTTCATGGTCTAACTAATTTCTATAGATATTTTGTTAGGGACTTTAGCACTATTGTTGCACCATTAACTAAGATTATCAAAAAAAAAAAAACATGAGTTTTAAGTGGGGTAGTGATCAAAATAAAACTTTTAATTGCATTAAGGAAAAATTAAGTTCTTTGCCCTCATTTGCCTTTCTTGACTTTGTAAAAATTTTTTTGATTAAGTATGATTCTTCAAGGAATGACATTAGAGTTGTTTCAATACGGGAAAGGCACCCAATTGCCTACTTTAGTGAAAAGCAAAGTGAAGCATGTCTTATTTATCTTACTTATGATAAAGAGATGTATGCATTAGTATAGGTTTTAAAAACATGACAACATTACCTTTGATCCAAGGAGTTTGTCATCCATACTGACCATAAATCCTTAAGATACATAAAGGGATTCGTGAAGGGATAAGGAAAGTTGAACATAAGACATACCAAGTGGATCGAATTCATTAAGACCTTTCCCTACATAATCAAATATAAATAAGGTAAAGAAAATGTGATAGCTAATGTACTATCTCACAAGTATAGCATTATCTCTACACTTACTATAAAATTATTATGACTGACTTTGCTAATATGTATAGAGCATATGAGAAGTTAGACTTTGAGAAATTTTATAGGCATGAAGGTTTCCTATTTAGGGAAAATTATTTATGCATACCTATAAGTTCTTTGAGGTAGTTAGTTGTAAGAGAAGTTTATGTGGGTACTTTAATGAGTCATTTTGGAGTTAAGTAAATCTTAGATGTCCTAACTGAACATTTCTTTTGGCCACACATGAAATAAGATGTTGAGAAAGTATGTGAGAGATGCATAACATGCAAATAAGCTAAATTTAAAGTTTTGCCTCATTGCTTGTATACCTCTTTACCCATATTTGGCTATCCTTAGTTGATTTATTTAAAAACTTTATATTGAGGTTGTCATGATTGAAAACGGGTAGGGATGTTGTATTTGTTGTTGTTGATAGATTTTCAAAGATGTCATAAAACTAATGATGCAAGCAATGTGGTTGACTTATTCTTTAGAGAAGTAGTACATTTGCATGAGATGCTATAAAGTATTATTTTAAATTAGGATACAAAGTTCTTAAACTACTTTTGGAAGACTTTATGGGGTAAGTAAGGTACTAAATTATTATTTTCAACTACTTGTCATCTATAAATTGATAGACAAACTGAGGTGGTTAATTGAACTATGTCTACTCTTTAGCGTGCTATTATTCAAATGAATTTGAAAACATAGGAAGATTGTTTACCACATGTCAAGTTTTCATATAATAAGAGTATTTATTTTGCTACTAGCTACTCTCTATTTGAAATTGTATATGGTTTTAATTTATTGACTCCTCTGAATTTGGTGTTTATACTTATCAATGAGTATGTTAGTTTAGATGGTGAATGCAAGGCTAACATGGTGAAAAAATTGCATAAGAAGGTGCAACAACATATTGAAAAATGAATTGAGTCATATGCATCCCATTTCAACAAAAGGAGAAAAAAAGTGGTGTTTAAACCTAGTTATTGGGTTTTAGTGCATATGTGCAAGGAACAGTTCCCAACTCAGAGGCGTTCAAAGCTACAACTTAAAGGAGATGATCAATTTCAAGTTGTAGTATGAATTAATGACAATACTTATAACTTAGACCTCCCCGGTGAGTATAATGTAAGTGTAATACTTAATATTTTTTATCTTTCCCTTTTTGATATAGGTAATGATTCAAGGATGAATCCTTTCGAGGAGAGGAGGAATGATAAGAACCTTAAAAGTGATGGGTAGAAGGTTTCAAAGGATGCAAAAGGTCCATTACATATTCCATAAGGCCCAATACCATGAGCTAGAGCTCAAAAGATGAAAGAACCCCTAAAAGGGTTGATTTTGGACATTCAGGCTAACTTAGTTACAAATGATGTGAATTCAAACTTGTAAAAGTGTCAAGACCTTATTAATATGATTAGAGTATTTAATGAGTCATAACTAAGTAATAACATTCACTTATAAATAGTAATTTATTCTAAATAAGTGATTATATAAAAGTGAGTTTTCTATGTAAGAATTTGTCCTAAATAGAAATTCCTCGTAAATAAGAATTTATCTTAAATAGGAATTTATACCTCTTTAGGATTTCTCTCTTAGTCTATAAATAGACACCTCATTTTAAGTTTTAGAAAATTATACAACTTTGAAAGAAATAAAAAGTAAGAGTTTTCTCCTTTGGTTCTTTCGAGAACTAAAAAATTTATTAAGAAATACCTTTTCTTGTGGCACTCAACTTGACTTATCACTCTCAACTCTCTTTTTTTCTTGAGTGTGGCGTCGATATCTTTCTTAAATACTTTAGGTTCGTGTTCCTTTGAATATTGGGTTTAGAGTTTGTGTTATTAAAGTTTGATTTATTTTTCTTTGATATTCTTTGATTTCTTGTGTGCGTTGGGTCCTTAAACCATGTCTCTTAGGGTTTTTCTTGTCATTTTACCCTTTATTTCTATTAGAATGTTAATTTAAGTTGTGGTTAATGTAGTGTAATGATAATGGTTTGGCTTTAGGTTGTAATTTCTCCTCCTTTAGGAAATAAGAAGGGGGATTAACTTTGTTTTCTACCTGATTCTTTCTAATGTCCTTCAACTTCTATGCGAGTCCATAAAGCATCTTTCACCTAAATACACTTCTTCACTTAAGACATGATTTTTGTAAAATCCTTTGATGGATTTTTGTTTAGTAAGTGGTTGACACGAGACTTCTATAAGTTAATATAAAAGGTAATTAAGGCTAAGTCAGCTTTTAAGCCTTATATTTTTAATATTTTCCTTTTAAAATGAGAAACAATATCCTTTAAAGACTCATTGGGTTGGTATACTTTAATTACTGCTATTAAGACTTTCTTTAACCTCTTATTGGCAACAAATTGGGTTGCAAATTGTTGATTTAAAGGTTTCATATTTATACTTAAATAAGGTGGAAGCTTAGAGTATCACCTTTGAACATCACCTTTAAGTTAGGCCTTTAAGGGTGGTAAAGAATGTCTTGCATATGGTAGATTCAAAAGCTCTATGTAAGGACATATTGGCGTGGAACTTAGTTTAATGATCAACTAACTCAATAGTTTTGTCATAAGAGTCAAAATTAGATATTTTGAATTTTTCTTGGGGTAATGTGTCTTGGTTTTTTGAGATAAGAAGAATCAAAAGTTACTTCATGAGGTGATGGATCTTACCTTTGTATGGTGGTTACCTAAAGTATTAGTTTTTATATCTATTTTATTGCCTTTTTTCAAAAGCACTTTCGGGGTATTTTTGGTAGGTGTGTATTTCTGTAAAGAGTTTATTTTGACTTTATAGCCTAAAAGATGCTAGTGATTGTTCTTAAAAGTTTCTAGGTAAAGAAAAAGATAATCTTCTTCCTTTAGCATATCTAAGAGAAGCTTAGTTGAAATGGTACAAGGATATCTAAGTGACATTGTCACCAATTGTCAAATGCAAATTTTAAGTGTTTTAAGGAGTTTAGGGTATGATTCTTAAGAGGTAAAGGTGGACTTAACAGTCTGGTCAAGGAGACTTCTACTTTCCTTAAGAAAGGAAACAATGAAAGCATAATGTCTTGATATGTTCTTACATAAGACATAATTGCTTTTGATAACTTAAGAATAATTGGTTATTACTTAAGTTAAAAGAGATAATTGAGATTTTATTATTAGTGATATTGGACAATGCAATGAGATCATCATCTAAGTTTTAGTAGGAAAAACTTGTAAGTTTGGTTGAAGTAGAAAAAGTGGAAGTAAGGAAAGAAGCATAATGTCAATTCTTATATATAGCTCTTTTATAATTATGTTGAGTCTTGATGGAACTGAATTGTAATGGTTAAGGACTAGATTTTAAGATAGGTTGAGAAAGGCTAGAGTTTGTATGGGTGTGAACGTTTGGGCTTAAAGAGTTTTACAACTTAGAAGACAAAAGGAGGTTATGAGTACTAGGTCTTGACCCAATTTTAGTACTTTGATATTTAAATTAGTAAAGTATGATTATAAAAGGAATAATATAATTAATAAATCATTAATGCATACTTTAAGAGTAATGTTTATATGATATTTATAATTTAATTTAAGTATTGATGTGGGCAAAAACATATACTTGATTAGGGGATATATAAGGTTTAAAAGAATAACATATTTACCAAAAGGAAGGAACATTCCTCTAGACCGAGGCAATGATGGGTGCTTTAAATATGATTGGACCAAATTAGAGGTCAATTAGTAATTTATCAACTTAATAGGGTGTACGAGGGGTACTCCAAATATAATTGGACTAAACTAAAACTATATTAATAATTCATAGGAATTATCTTCAATAAATATCACAAGAAACAAAATACTTAAAATTAACTTTTAATTAGGTGAAAAATAATTTTTAAGTGAAACTTCTATTATAATATAAAATTATTTGGTTCTTGGTGTTAAATGAAAATTAGAATTGAAATTAAAATTAAGTAAAATTAAAATAAAATTAAAAATTGTATAATATATTTAACTAATCTTGAAATTGAAATTAGATTTTGTTTGTAGTATTTTGTTTCAAATTGTAATTATTTAGTCCATTTAAAATGTAATAATTAAAATTTAATAAAGTTTTATATTACAAATTAAAAGTATTATTAAATTAATAAAAATAAAATATATCATATTATGTTAAAGACAATAAATTGCATAACAAATAAGATTTAATGTGTGATCTAACGTACTTAATATCTATGTTACAACTAATACAAGAGAAATATTATTAAAAACTAAAATATTATGAAATAAAAATTAAAAATTACAAAATGAATAATATAATAAAATATGTAAAATATATTAAAATTACCTTACAAATAAAATTATAATAAAAAATTAATTTTATAGTAATAATAATAATAATGATAAAAATAATACTAACATTTATTATTATTATTGTTTTTGTTATTATTCTTATTAATATTATTATTTTTTCATAATAATAAATAAAAATATTAAAAAAAATAATAATATAATAATACTATTATTAATTTTTATTATCATTTGGACAAATATTTTATGTTAATATTTTTAAAATATCAAAAATAATAATAATTGCTAATTATTATTACAACTTTTAAAATATTTAATCTAATTATAATATACAAATATTTTTTGTTATTATTATTATTTTATTTATAATTTTTTTAAATATTTTATTCTTTTTGTAATTATTTTATACTTTTTGTACGAAGAAAGAAGAAGGAAGAAAAGTAAAAGAGAGAGGGAAGACGAAAAGGAGAGTGCGGAGGACAAAAAGAGGGAATAAAATCTAAATAGCAATTTTTATTATAAGAGAATTTCGTTAATATATAAGTAAGTGAATGAAGAGAAGATTTTGTTTTTTCACTTTTGATAAAAATTATTTAATTTCATTCTTACTCTTAACTAAAATATTGGCCAACCAAATTCTCCCTACAATTGGCACAAAATAGAGGAAATTATATTGCACACTTCAGTCACTCTACCGATTATTAAATGTAATAAAATGTACTTTGACGTTTGATCTCTCGCTTACCAAAAATACATTTTGTTAAGTTTTTAGCAAAGAATTTTTAAAATAATTAAAAAATATCATTATAATTAATATGAATTGATTAAAATGTTTTTGGAGTATTTAAAAAGAAAATTGTTGAAATTTAGGAATGAAATTGATTGTTAAATACAAACAATTAGAAAAATTCAAAAAATAATTTTATTGATCGAGGCATTTAAGAAAAGGAAAAAGAAAGTATAAAGGAATTAAAATCATAAACTTACTTAATAATTTTACAAAATTGAATAATATGTAAATTAAAAATTAAAAATTTGAGAATTGAAAGAAAAATTTTATATATCTCAAGAAAATGCTTTCATAGTATTTGATTTTTGCTAACGTGTTTAGAATTTTCGTAGATAGAGAAAAAAAGAAAAGGTAAAAAAATATTTATTTTGTTTTTAATATATAATTAGGAATAAAGAGGAGTATTAGAATTTTTGTTACTGTTCGTCGAAAGATGCTGCGTGTTAAAAAATAAGGGAGGTCCGCCAGCGCAGTTTAAAAACGGGATGTGAAGTGTAATTCTCTCCGCAAAATGGTTACCACTGTCCCAGACTGAGGTATAGAATCACCCATAGCCAAACACGCCCTTTGCTCTCTCTCCTCCGTAGCCCTCTCTGTACGTAAGCCAAAAATCATCAGATCGATCTCCATTTCTCGCGCACGCTCGCTCGCTCCGCTTCGCTCTCTCTCATTCACTGTCCAGCTGTTCTAAATGTTCAGAATCTAGTACCACCGAGTATACCTGCGCCTCCATAGAGATCCGACCGTCAGATCCCGGAATGGAGCCAGACGTGAGCATCGAGAGCTCCTGCATGATTCGCGTCGTGGTAATCCCAATTGCCTCGGTCCCACCTAATGTCCTTCGGGACTATTACTCGATGATCATGCGGCAGCACACGATCCCACTGTCGGCGATCAGTTCCTTCTACAAGGAGCACCAGAAGTCCCCGTTCGCCCACCAGCCATGGGATTCAGGCTCCCTCCGCTTCAAGTTCGTCCTCGGCGGTGCCCCGCCGAGCCCTTGGGAGGACTTCCAGTCCCACCGCAAGATCCTCTCCGTAATCGGCGTCTGCCACTGCCCCTCGTCCCCCGATCTCCACTACGTCGTCGACCAGTTCACCGCCGCCTGTAAAGGTTATGCTTCGGCTCTCGTCCACCGTTGCTTCGCCTTCTACCCCTGCGACTCTCAGGTCAGTTCTTGGATGCATTGACTTTCCGATACTAATTTTAGTGTGCGAAAATGAAGCTTAAATTGGAAACAAAAAATAAAAATTGTTTTGTTTTTTGTTCTTTATTTCTTCTCTTTTATTGCACAGCTTGAAGACTGTAGCAACAAGGGGGACAATCTGAGAATGTTTCCGCCTGCGGACCGGCAGAAGCAGGAGATCCACTTGCAAACGATGATGCAGGAAATTGCCGCCTCATTGTTGATGGAATTTGAGAAGTGGGTTCTTAAGGCAGAATCTGCTGGAACCATTCTTAAGACGCCTTTAGATTCTCAAACCAGTCTCAGCTCTGAGGAGGTTCATTTTTAGGTGTCTCAAAGCATTTGGAATCTGCAATTTTCTTTCCTGGGATTACTTTAATATGTCCCAAGAACGTCCCCAGACATTGCATTCTGCTGTGGCCTTAATTAAATTTTTCTGGGCAAAACTGCAGGTTATCAAGGCCCAAAAACGAAGGCTTGCCCGTGCACAAAAGACGATGGGAGATTATTCTTTGCTTGCGGGATCACCTGTTGATGCTGACGACCATTATTCTACAGCTATACAACTAGCCAGGTTGACCGGGGATTTCTTCTGGCTTGCTGGGGCACTGGAGGGTAGCGTTTGTGCTTTATTGGTATGTGCCTTTTTCTAAGCTTGGTTCAGCTAGTGAGTGTCATATGGGGTAACTTCTGTCCTTGTGTGTGTCTTGATGCACAGTTGGGTAATAGCATTCTTCAATCTAGCCTAGTTGATATTGTGTAAATTTTTGCGCAATGCATCATTTTGTACTCATTAATATTGCCAACTGTCCAGGATTCTCCATTCATGCTTCCGCGAGATGTGATTAGTTGAATATTTGTACTGAGTGATGGGTTTTGCCTGCATGTTTTTCATGTTACATGCTCTTATGCAATTACTTATCTGGTTATCTTCCCATTGTCAGATACACCGAATGGGCCTAAGGGACCCAGCTTTAGAAGATGAAGTTAGGTATCGTTACAGGTACAGCGGTGTGATAGAGTACTATAGGAAGTCTTTCATTCAAGACAATGCTCAGAGGTAATTGTTGCCTCTCTGTTCATAGACTATACAAGTCTTTAGTACCAGGAAAATGTTTGCAAATGGTGTTATGTGTTTGAAATCTGATTATACTTCACATACTGTATCTCTAAAATTTGAAGTTTACATCGTCTGACTAACTGGTGTTAGTAAACTTTGATGAAATTTACATAAAGTGCTAAGTGCTCCAAAACTCCAGCAGCTTTTTCTGTCATCATCCCTCCCTCTCTTCCTGCCTCCCCCAACTGCCACCACCACTGCCAGTCACAATAATGACTGGACCCAGATCCTGTGGGTCATTGTAGCTGCTTTTTGAGCCATCACATCAATCTTTCCCAATCTACCAGTATTTGGAGGTCCATAAGGCAAATGGCCCTTCTTCCAAACCTTTCCAAGTTCTCTGATACAAATGCTTTACCCAGGAGGGATATTTTACAATCTTTCCATTATCTCATATTCCTTAATTGGGTCAATGGCTCAGGGTGAAGTAGCAGTAAGAGGAGAATACTTAGAGAACAACACTCTGTCAAAACTCAAATACTTCCACTAGTGATGCCAAGGAGGTCTGAAGTTAAATTTGGTTATGTGCTTCTGTTTGGCACTTGTTCATTTTGAACGTGTGTCAGTGGATGTGCAGGTATGTGGGTTTGCAGGTTAGGATTGTAAAGAGAGAAGATGGGTTTTATGCTGAATGGAGTAGAGAGACTGTTTGGGTAAGAGCAATATAAGTACAAGGAAAACAGTGCCGGGGGGGGGGGAGGGAATAAAAAAGGGATTTTAAAATTTCGGGAAAGGGAAAGCAGGGATGGTTGACCTTGAAGACCTACTAAACAGACCATGAATGAACCACTGTGGTCTATTTTTGAGGTCCTTTTCACAACTTTTATGGAGGGAAACTTATGGAATGTGTTAATAGTAATGCAATATAAACAATAGCTTGTGAAATATAATTTCTAAAAATATCTGTATGCAGGTTGTTATTTTAAGTTTTCTAATTTTTACTAAATGCTATGTATGATGCTTCTTATCATGTAGATGGTATTGACTACAAATTTTGTAATATTTTGAGTGCAGGGTTTCACCATTGAGTTTTGAACTTGAAGCTACATTGAAATTAGCAAGATTCCTCTGCAGGTAAGAATATATCTACCGTGAAAATAGCAAGACATGACCCTCTATGTGTGGGCCTAACTTGCATTTATGTTATATGAAATTAGACTGGCTTTTTTCATGGATGGAGGTTTGTTGTAATGATTAGACTTGATTGAGAAAAGAAGGATTTGTATACATGATAATTGTTTCTGATTTCTTCTTCTTTAATATGTGTCCTGGCATTTTCTAAAGCTTACCTACTTTTCATGTAGGATGATTATCTCATAAATGATTGAAAAAAACCCTCCTAGGAAACAACTCACTTATAATTTATCTCCCTATTCCGTACCAAATTACCAGAAAAAGTTCTTACATCTTCAGTACAATGTTTTTTTGATGATTTTCAAATGTAATTTGTTTGCATTATAATATCAAAGATCATGACATCCATAGTTATGGTTGCATTTATTTGACCTGTATTTGGACGATTGTTGGCATGATAGCTGATAGGAGTTTGGAGGATGGTAAATTTTTCCTTGGAACTATTTCTTTGAACATGCATTGATGCAATGCTGATTTTTTTTTTGGCAGAAGAGAGCTGGCTAAGGAAGTGGTGGAGTTGTTGAATATTGCTGCAGATGGTGCAAAATCATTAATTGATGCAAATGACAGACTCATATTATATGCTGAAATTGCTCGTTTATTTGGGACTCTTGGTTACCAAAGAAAAGCTGCCTTTTTCTCTAGGCAGGTAGCTCAGTTGTATCTGCACCAAGACAATAGATTGGCAGCAATTAGCGCTCTGCAAGTTTTGGCAATGACCACCAAAGCATATCGCATTCAGAGTAGAGCATCTTTATCCCACCACTCTTTTACACATGTGCGTATCCAAATGTGGGGACAAATTTGAAGTGTTGTGTTAGTTAGTTAATGGGAATGTTGAACTTCAGTTTTGGCATACATTAGTAATGCTTGTTGGGATGTCTCCTCTGAGTTAACTGCATTGTTCCCTACGAGAATTTTAAAGGTGATGATGAGACATTGTGAATTATTAATACAGGTGTTGGGGACCTGCTTCAGTCTGCTGATTTTGACATCCTTTTCTGGGCCAGATTTATTTCGCCAACTTTAAATAATTTGATAGAACAAAATGTAATTGAATCAAACAGAAATTTTGACTTTTAGGTTGTTCTTCGCCCCCTCATCTGTATGTGCAAATAAAATTGGATCTCACAGTGGATAGTTTGAAATTGATTGTACTTAAAGAAAGGGAATTACTGTAATTTTCTAAGCACTATTTGTACTTGGTTTTTTGCCATATTTTGATTTCATTATGTTCGTTCACTGCATATTTGCTTAACTCTTCATTTATTTTCTTTATGAGTGCAGGCAGGATCAAGTCATTCTGATGGAAAATTGCATCACCAGTCAGTAGTTTCCTTGTTTGAATCACAATGGAGCATGCTTCAGATGGTTGTTCTGAGGGAGATCCTGCTATCTGCTGTCCGTGCAGGAGATCCTCTGGCTGCTTGGAGTGCTGCTGCACGGCTAATAAGATCATATTATCCTCTAATCACACCTGGTGGACAAAATGGCCTTGCTAGTGCACTTGCTAATGCAGCAGAAAGACTGCCTTCAGGAACTCGCTGTGCTGATCCTGCATTACCTTTTGTAAGGTACTACATTGTCATTGTCTTTAGCACCTTTTTCTTCCTTTTTTTTTTTTTTTTGATTTTTTCACCCTTTTCTGGTGTGGTTGTCCAATCTCTTGTGCCTTTCCTTCTCTATCAATCAAAAATTTGCAGGTGAGGATCCTTTATTTACTTTGTTTGTCACTAAGGACGGTATTTGGATATCATGTTGCTTTATCACTTTTGGTATGCAAGTAATTGATTGTTGATTAGCTAATTGATTTCTTTCAGGTTGTACTCTTTTCCTCTTCATCAGTCACAAATGGACATTGTAAAGCGCAATCCAGAAAGAGAAGACTGGTGGGCTGGATCTGCTCCATCAGGGCCTTTCATTTATACACCATTCAGCAAGGGGGAGCCAAATGACAACAGCAAGCAAGGGTTGATATGGATTGTTGGAGAACCGGTCCAAGTTTTGGTGGAGTTGGCAAATCCATGTGGCTTTGACCTAAGGGTTGATAGTATATACTTATCAGTGCATTCAGGAAATTTTGATGCCTTTCCTGTTAGTGTAGATCTTCCACCTAATTCATCGAAGGTGATCACCTTATCTGGAATGCCAACTAAGGTTGGGTCAGTGACAATTCCAGGTTGTACTGTTCACTGTTTTGGTGTTATTACTGAACACCTTTTCAGGGATGTTGACAATCTGCTGCTTGGTGCAGCACAAGGTCTTGTGCTCTCTGACCCCTTCAGATGCTGTGGGTCTGCAAAGTTGAAAAATGCATCTATTCCCAATGTTTCTGTAGTACCACCATTGCCATTACTAGTTTCACATGTTGTGGGTGGTGATGGTTCCATAGTTTTATATGAAGGTGAACTACGTGATGTGTGGATTAGTCTAGCAAATGCAGGCACAGTTCCAGTTGAACAGGCACATATTTCACTCTCAGGAAAAAACCAAGATTCTATTGTCTCAATACCTTATGAAATGTTGAAGTCCATGCTTCCTTTGAAGCCTGGAGCAGAAGTGCTTCTACCTGTGACTTTGAGAGCCTGGCAGCTTGCAGGGATGGACACTGATATTTCTGCTGCCAAGGGCACCTCTGGGAACATGGGAAAACAGTTGAAAGACAATAGTAGCCCCACATTGTTGATTCATTATGCAGGTATTTTTGTTCAAAAGAGCCATCAGTACTGTTAAATGCACTCTCTCTCTCTCTCTCTCTCTCTCTCTCTCTCACACTATGTTCTGTCATGTATCAAACTGAAGGAAAGAAAAATTTGAAAAATGGCTAGTGTAATAGGCTAAATTGTGCTTTTTCTGTGTCATATTGTCTGTGTCAGGTTAATGTGCTTCTTCTGTTTATGGTATACTTTTATGAAGGAAAGACTTTTTCATCTTATTGACTTCAGTACTTGTATATAAACTGGTAATCAATTGGGTTTGATTGAGGTCTTCATGGTTTCTCTATCCCAAGTGGCATCGTGAACATCTTATGCATTTGTTTTACTTTTATTTACATCTTTTTAATTACTGCCTTCTTCCTTATTAGCATTAATTTGAATTATTTTTAATGTCAATGATGGTCAAATTTCCAAAAATATTTTGATTTCATTGTCTATCCCCTTTTGTTTTTGTTTATTAGGGCCATTGACAGATTCTGGAGATCCTCTAGCGAAAGGATCGACCATGCCTCCTGGTAGACGCTTGGTTGTTCCATTGCAGATATGCGTTCTGCAAGGATTGTCTCTTGTCAAGGCTCGTTTACTTTCAATGGAAATTCCTGCACATGTTGGTGCAAATCTTCCAAATCAACTATCTGTGGAGAGTAGTCCCACTAGTGAAGCTATTGCTGCTTCCCATGTTAAGATGGATGGACTGGTAAAGATAGATCCATTCAGAGGAAGTTGGGGACTACGTTTTCTAGAACTAGAGTTGTCCAATCCCACCGATGTTGTGTTTGAAACTTGTGTCTTTGTCCAACTGGATAACAATGAGGATAACCTTTCCGTTGATCAGGTTACTACTGAATATGGTTATCCAAAAACAAGAATCGATAGGGATTATTGTGCAAGGGTACTGATACCACTGGAGCATTTTAAGCTGCCTATTCTTGACGGTTCTTTTTTCATGAAGGATTTTCAACAAGATGGCACTGCTGGTAGCAGAAGGTGGAGCTTCTCAGAAAAGAATACCAAGGCTGAACTAAATGCTTCTATTAAGAACCTGATTTCCAGAATAAAGGTCAGATGGCAATCAGGACGGAATAGCTCTGGAGAGTTGAATGTCAAAGAGGCCATACAGGCAGCACTCCAAACATCTGTTATGGATGTACTCCTGCCTGATCCATTGACATTTGGCTTCAGGCTTGTGAGAAATGTTTTCTCACAAGAATCTGTTGCAGATGATAAAGGATCTAAAGGTTTCATTTTGGCTCATGAGATGACTCCCATGGAAGTGCTGGTTCGCAATAACACCAAGCAAATCATCAGGTTGAGTCTTAGCATAACATGCAGAGATGTGGCAGGCGAGAACTGTGTTGAAGGCACCAAGGCAACCGTCTTATGGGCTGGTACATTGTCCTTGTGTTGCATTTTCCATTTATTCAGAAATTAAAATTATAGTATTTGCAATACCATATCTACTTTGCATAATATAAGATTATATAAGTAAAATGCAAGTGCTTCTCACAATTCTAGTTACCTCCTAACAACTCTTTAAGTACCAGTGATGTGGGTAAATTTGTAATATGTTGGCAGGTGTTTTGAACGGTATTGCAATGGAAGCTCCCCCACTTCAAGAGTCTAAGCATTCTTTTTCTCTGTATTTTCTTGTCCCTGGTGAATATACTCTGGTAGCTGCTGCTGTGATAGAAGATGCTAATGATGTCCTTAGGGCTCGTGCAAAGAGTGATTCACCTGATGAGCCAATATTCTGCCGCGGGCCCCCATATCATGTTCATGTTGTTGGCACTGCATGACCATTCAACCCACAATGACGTGAACTGCTTCTGTTGAGCTATTGCATTTTGTTTTTAGGTTTTTCAATTGTTTTTGGGGCCGGGGGGGGTGCAGTGTGAGCAAATTGGGCTGCTCTATTATTTTCGCCTGTAACCTTGTTCCTCCTAACAAGTTGGTTGTATATTAAGAATTTCAATTCAACGCAGTTGCAGATCCATTATTCATTTAATCCCTTTATTTTTTTTTTTCCTTCCCTTTTCCCTTTGGGGATTGTGGGAGCTTGTGCTGGAGGCCTGGAGGGGATGAACAATAATTTCCTGCTGTAGTCGTTTTAAGATTGGAAGTTAGGTGCGGACATGTGTATTGCAATACTATTGCATGACAGCATGGTTATGGTTATTGATGTCAAAAAGCCGGGTTATACTGACTCCCTGATACACGAGTCAAATGGAGTACATCGGCACTAGCATTTCTCGAGCTGTATGTTTTCAACTGGGCTGTTTGTACGTGAATCGTCTGCTACTCCAGGAAAAGTTACAATTAACTTTAATGGATCGAGGTCATCCAGAAATGGGATCCCGAGATTGACCAATTTACTGCTTTTTAAGTGACTCGCAGTTCCAAGTTGGAGACATTTTCGGCCTTCCCGACTCACTGTGATGGGGCATTGCATTTGCAGCGCTCTACGAAAGGAGGCTGAAGACATTCGAAACTATGCGTTATGCCATATTTGAATCAAACCAATCATAATGTTCCTGGATGTCCACCTATTTCTTCCGTAAAAGGAAGCTCCACGTTGCCTCGTTATCCTTTTTTTCTCCTTTTTCTTTGTCAAGTTGTAGCAAATTCCACGACTTTTAATTGATATTTGGGCTTCGCAGAATTGACAAATGGACAAAATAACTTGTATTACATTGTGCTTCCACGGTCAACTTTTGCAAAAATGCAGTCTCGAAAATAGTAGAGCTTCGTGCACGAGGAAATCTTAGGTCGCCACGCGTGACTGCAGATGCGACACGTGTGGGCCTTCTCAGATTTCCTTGCTGAGCTGACATGCCCGTCATTTCCACTATTATTCGCACGGTCCTCGCCGGAGTACCTTTTTTATTCTTTTTTTTTCTTTTGTTTTTTTTTTCTAAATTGTTACACCATTTTTAACCTTCAAAAAATTTTATAAGAGGAATCGAGAAAATTTTTTTCAGGACTAGTTTACACATACAAATATAACAACCAGTGCTAATTATTCCATTACAATTGCTCTTTGCGAATTTTCATATTTGGAAAATTTTAAATGACTTTTTATTTTCTATACTATTAAATATATATATTTTTTCTACATGAGTAACCATAGAATCACTAAACCATTCATCTCCCTTGCAATTGTGCAATCAAAGCTAATATTTCATTGCAAACAATGCCTTTCCTCTGTAGCTGTTGCAACCGGTAGAATCAAAGCCAATTTCAAAAGCAAATATACTTGAATATACAATATATCTCTTCGTCTTGACTAACTTCTGTAAAAGATCGCCAATTTCTTTCAAATCTGAAAACTTAATATATGCCCCAATATACATAATGTAACTCTCAAGTTGGTTATCAAGTCTCGTGAGATCCGCCAAAGAAAATTCAAATGAATAATGTTGAGCAAATTGAATGCGTTTTTGCTTATCAAAAGTAGCAAAAGAATCTTCTTTTTGTTTTTCTTTTTTGGATTTAGACATGCTACATAAAGGAGTAACTCAATGTTGATCTCCATGAACCGATCATTGATTTCACAAAGTCATCTGTCAATAACTTGATAAAAAAAATCTACTTGAAAGTGATGCAAATTTGAAACTTGTTCAACTTTATGCCTGGATTGTCCTTGCATAACATAACTATCACTCATAGCAGGATTGACAATATTATGCTTGCTACAAAACAAAATGAGTTCATCAAGTATTCCATTCATTCTCTCTCATTAATGGTAATCGTTGCCTTTAGATTTTCAGTTGTGTCATAGCCTTAACAATATTTTGGTCACGTCTTTGTAGCGCTTGAGATAACTCAATAGTGATACCCAATATGCTTTTCATTAAATGCATGATGAAAACAAATTCAAAAGATTGCAGCCTATTCGACAAGTTACATGCTTCAGCTCTTTGTTTAGAGGTTAGGCCACTCTCTTCAACAAATTCAAGAACTTCAATTAAAGATGAGAACATTGTGATCAAGCACAACAAAGCATTATAATGTGAACCCCATCGAGTGTCTCTTACTCTTATGAGAATGATATCTTGGTTTAAACCGTCACCACTAGAAATTTCATCACTTTCTAATACTTCAGTAACCTTCCTAATATGACTTTCTCAGATAAGGTCTCGTAGTTTAGAAGAAGAGCCAGCCACATTCAACAAATTGGCAGTAATGTTTAAAAACAAAGCAGCTTTGACACGCTTCTTTGCAATCGCTACAAGTGCTAATTGAAGTTAATGTGCAAAATAATGAACATAATAGGCATACTTGTTTTTCTCTTTTTCAGGATCAAAGCTTTAACTCCGTTGAATTCTCCTTGCATGTTGCTAGCTCAATCATAGCCTTTTCCACAAATTCTGGAAAAACTCAACTCATACTTTGCTAGTAAAGATTCCAAAGCTTCTTTCAATGATTGAGTTATGAATAACTCAATTATGCGTCCTTCTTCATTAGCATAAGTAGAACAGTAGCCATTTGCTCGTTAGTCATTTGCAAAAAAATCATCTTCAAGACATCGATAATAGCCTTTGTCATTTCAGTAGTTGCAACATTCATTAACACTGGTTTTCTTTAAAACCTAATTGATGACATCATTGTGAGCAGGTAGAAAGTGTAAAATCTCAAGAAATTTTCCTTTATTATTTGAAAATTTAGATTTATCATTCCCACAAAAAGTTAATCTTTGCAATAAGAGAATAAAAAAAATCAACTTTGCAATCAAATGAATTCAATAATCATAATTAACTTAATCATATTGTTAAGAATAACTTCAGTATGTTGCCTTTGTTTCATCAATGCCTCACAATTTCCCCATCCTTGATTATGAGCACTATTGGGTCTCCAGTATGATCTTTCAATGAGCTTTTCCTTTTTCCAATTTGAAAATCCTCCAATAGTAAATGTGTCACCACCTTGCTCTCAAAAATAAGGTCTCATAAGATAGTGACACAAACAAAAGGCTGCACCTTTTCATACTCTATAACTAATAACCAAATTCTTCAAACTACTTGGATTAAAACTACGATAAGTCTTCCCAAAAAGTTTTTGAGAAAATTGTGCTTCTTTGATTGACAAGGACCTTTTTGTAAATAGCTTTTCTAAATGATAATTTGATATTTTTGGTCATTTTCTAGGATCAGGAGGATGATTTTTCAAATTAGCTTTTACAAATCTTTCCTTGGAATTTGGTCCTTTAGTTGATTCATTTGACATCCTATTTACAAGAAACTTGTCCATAGCAAGCATAAAATTTGATAATATACACACAATTAGTTATCTTCCCACTAAATTTTCTTGAAATTTGTATAAAATAAATATATGAAATAATATGAAAAAAGAACGAGAGTAAAATCACAGATTTAACTATAAATCAAAAATAAAAAAAGACACCAAACCTGCAGCCTTTTTAATGAAAGATTAGATCGGACTTGCTTTTAGTGTATTTAGTTAAGAAATTGTCTTGATTTTGATCTCTTACTTATTTCTATGAATTAACAATGTCAATTTGTGGGTTGCTTCTATCTTAGTCTTCATATTGTTTCTTTGTTGTGTATTTAACAAATATGGAGATTTGCTTTGATAATGACAGATCAAGGAGAAGAACACAAGAAGGGAAAAGAAGGGGCAAAAAGTAAGAAAGCAAGGTGAGTTGTCGTGTTTGGTTCTTTCTATTTCTTTTTTGACGCTATGAAGGGTCATAGTTATTGTTGGCTTTGTTTTTCTTATCTCTTGTTTGATGCTAAAGAGGATTGTAAGACTATAACTTATAAAAAAAAGAACAAAAATGTTAAGAGAGTTGCAGATTTTGGATGCAGCAAGAGATACGAGTAATGTGGCCCGTCAAATGTATGCAATGTTTAGTTCCATGTAAGATAGAAAGAGAGGGAAATGAGAGAGGTGAGGGAGAAAATGTCAATGAGATGGAGGCGATGTGAAGAATCAAGGGTGGAATAAGCTAAAGAAAAGAAGCGAGAATTTTTCGCTTCAATCTAAAAATATTTTTGTCCCCAACTATCACACAACTATCAACCAAACGTAAATTGTGTAAAGAAGTCAAAAGAACTAGAGATACAACAAAGAGGCACAAGTTAAATGAGCCATTGAGTTGGCTATGAGAAGGGAAGTATGCGGAGTCTCTTCAGGTGAATGAACTATGTATTTAGATTTATTTACTGCAAAATAATGTCTTCAAGCAAGTTTGTTAGAAATTGCATTTAGATGTTGACTAAAGCAGATGGATTAAGAAGTTGATTTGAAGGCTATATAGGGAAATAGATCCTATATTAAGTATGATAACCAAAAGGGACAGGACAATTTTTGTGGAAAATTTAAGTTAGGGGAGATTGCTTTGCCAAGAATAAGTGTTAGAGAGAGATTAAATCGGTCTTAGAGGAAAAAGGTGTTGTATGAAAAGGTGAATAAACTTCTTTCAATGATTCCAAAGCTTAGAGGAGAGAGATTCCAAAGCTTCTTTCAATGATTGAGTCATGAATAACTCAATTGTGCGTCCTTCTTCATTAACATAAGTAGAACAGTAGGCATTTGCTCGTTAGTCATTTGCAAAAAAATCATTTCCAAGACATCGATAATAGCCTTTGTCATTTCAATAGTTGTAACATTCATTAACACTAGTTTTCTTTAAAACCTAATTGATGACATCATTGTGAACAGGTAGAAAGTGTAAAATCTCAAGAAATTTTCCTTTATTATTTGAAAATTTAGATTTATCATTTCCACAAAAAGTTAATCTTTGCAATAAGAGAGTAAAAAACAATCAACTTGGCAATCAAATGAATTCAATAATCATAATTAACTTAATCATATTGTTAAGAATAACTTCAGTATGTTGCCTTTGTTTCATCAATGCCTCACAATTTCCCCATGCTTGATTATGAGTACTATTGGGACAAGAAATAGATCCTATATTAAGTATGATAACCAAAAAGGACAGGAAAATTTTTGTGGAAAATTTAAGTTAGGGGAGATTGCTTTGCCAAGAATAAGTGTCAGGGAGAGATTAAATCAGTCTTAAAGGAAAGAGGTGCTGTATGAAAAGGTGAATAAAATTTTCATTTGAGTGATTATTTGCTACAGATGGGAGAGCCAATTAGGGTAAAAATGGTTAGTAATAGGAATATTATTGGCAAATAACATTTATGTATGAAGATAGTGAGGCATTATTGGAGCATTGAAGAAAGGTTAAACATTAATAAGGCATTAAAGATAATGGGAATGAAATGTTTATATTGAAAATCTAATAGAAACTAATGATAGAGAGGGTAATGGGAAACAAAGGTAGACTTTATAGAATTTGTAAGGATGGGAAAATGGTAATAAATAACATTAGTGAGAATGTATTAATTTATTGATATTAGTAGGATGGGATAATATGTTTGAAAGTGTATGCTATTAATTATGTTTGTGTAGATGATTATGAAGTAGCTTATAAGTATATTGGTTATTGATTATATTTGCATTATGCAATGCACAAAGATTAGATCATTGAACAAAGGTTAAATGTTAAAAAGGTACCATGATAAGTAGTAATGTAAGAGATTTAATTTTTGATGATAAACTAGTACAATTTGTCTGAACAATCGAATAAAATGGTTTGATTGAGCATATAGCTGCAACAAATGATAAAGAGTGTATTGGTAAACTAAGGTAGCTTTGTAGCATTATGAGCAAGTAAGAATGGTAATCAATAGCATTAGTGCTTAAGTAATAATTAATAGATAAAAGGAAAATGTAGGAAAGTGTATTAGATTAAATTATGTGTGAGTGCAAGATTATAAAATGACTTATAAGTTTCTTGGATTTTGATATCCATTGTGGAATGAATAAAATATAATGAAATCTTTAAGTTGTTAATGTAGACATTCAATAAAACATGAAGATAGGTTGGTTACTAGAAGAGTTGAATATGATGTTATAAGCCTTAGATAGATGGGAGATGGTGATAATAGTGCTCCAATTTTGAAAGAGAGTGACAAGACAACTCAGTAATATAGAAGTGCCGATAATAGGCATGACATTTTTTATTATTGATAAGGTATTAGATTTTTATAAGAAATATGTGTGAGCATCTAGGTTTGGAATAACAAAGAAAGGAGTTAGAAAAGATCAAGTAACAAGGGAGTATAAGTATCAAATGATAATTTGAACTAAAGGTCTAGAGCACAGGGGTAAGGGTAGTAATATATTGAAATAGAGGGGTAGTGCCAAGATTGAATGTGATGCTAGAGTGTGTCTAACAAAGATATTAGGTATTTAGACAATGAAAAAGGCCATCTTACAACACAACCATGTTTTTAGTTCTTTTGGTTTCATAAGGCAACATTGTGAAATTAATGATCAAGTGAAGAGATGGAGTTTAATGATATTTTAATAATTTATCCTTTAAAAAATGTTAGGGCAAGTATATAAGGTTAGAGGTCATATAGAGATGTCATGCTTGAAGTTAGATCTAATAAATCATTTGAATAAAATAAGGTGGCTTAAATTGGTAAAAAGGAATGTAAAAACAATACACCAACTTTTTGTGAGAATGTAAAAGTCAAGGGAGGATTTTTTTTTGGATGCTATTTAGTTGGATAAAGATAAAAAGTTAAGCAATGTTTTTTGGGTTGATACTTGAAGCAAGGAAATGTATGAAAAGTTTAGTAATGTTGTGACTTTTGACATTACATACCTTGTGAATAAATATAATAAGTCATTTGCATCATTTGAAGGAGTAAACCACTAAGACCATTCCATTATGCTTGGTTGCACTCTTATTAGTAACGAGAGAGCAAAGATGTTCACTTTATTGTTTGACATGTGGTTGGATTGCATAGATGGATAACATCTAGGTGCCATTATCACAAACTAATGTTAAATTATTGGCACATATTGTGTAAATTCTTTAAGAAGATGGGATACATGGAGATTCTTTGATGACTAAAGAGTTTCAAGACTAGTGGAGAGAAATGTTGAACAATTTTTAACAAGTTGAACATGATTGGCTATCAATATTATTTGAAAAAAGTCATATCTAGGTTATTGTATATTTGAAAGGTAGTTTTTGGCTAGGAATGTCATTGATGTAATGGAGTGAAAGCATGAATGCTTTTTGTAATTAGTATGTACATTCACATAGTACTTTGAAGCAATTTATAGATTAATATGAAATAACTTTGAAAAGAAAAATAGTAAAGGAAAGGAAGGCAGACTTTGTTTCAACACACATAGATATCTTGTGTTACTAGATGGCCAATGGAAAAGCAACTGAAAGCATGTTACATAAACAATATTTTCCAAAAGGCTTAAAAGGAGTTGCCAAAAATTATGTATTATGACATAACGGTATTGCGAAAGGAAGGATATGTGGATGAGTATGAGTTAAGAGAGTGGATTTCTATTAGGCACATAAGGAGTCGTTTTTGTGTATATAATATTATATATGATAGCTATGGTGATTACATTAGATGCAATTGTAAATTATTTGATTTTAAGGCTTTACTATATAAGCATATTATGAAGATTCTCATTTTTAAGGATGTAAAAGTTGTACCGGAAGGTATATATTAAGGTGGTGGTAGAAAAACATTGTTTGACATCATAACAAGATAAAAATAGGTATAATTAATGAAAATTCAATTACTAAGCAATATAAAGTTAAGGATTTAAAGACCATATTCTACTCCTCAATAGACAAGGTGGTAGATTCAGTTGTTAAGTTTAACTTCATGAGCAATGGACATAGAGAACACCATTGTGAGCTCAAAAATTAGACATTAATTGGTGTGACAGTTCATGCAGAGAATAACATTGGTAATGATATGAGTGTTGATATAAGTAATGCAATTGACAATGAAATCAATCTTATATATGGAGACCTATAACAAGTTAGAATGTAGGGATGACGGAGAGTATGAAGGATGGTTTCTAGAAGAAAGAGTAAAAGTCACAAGCAATATACAAGTCAAAGTGAAAGAGAAACTCAAAATTCAATAAGAGATTGTATTGATTTAACAATAAGGTTGCTTATCATGCATGTGCCTAAAGTATTAGGAAGCAAAATATAAGTTATTGTTCAATCTTTTTTTTTTTTTTAAGTGACCATAATTTGTACAAATTTGTTGATGTAGGTACATGATTTGAGTGCAACTTAAATGTTGATATCCCTATCTTCATTAGGGGGTGGAAATCAAAGTAATTATCATATGTGGCAAGTTTGTTTAACTACATTTTATTACTAGTTGGAACCATATAATGATTAAAATTTTCAATTCCTCTTCCCTTTACAGATGACCAAGACATTAAGGTATGATGGATTTATAATTGAGCTATTGCAAGTAGTAAAGAATTATAATATTCATTATGATTCATATCATGTTTAATATTGCATAGGAAAAAAATAGAAGGAATTCCAACAAATCATAAAAATTATGTTGTGTCAGATTTTAAAATTTGATTAGTACTACATAATTTGCTAAATCAACAATAGATAGGAGGGATTTTTGTTGTAGATGTAAACATCTTTTTCAATTTACCATCTTTCCATTCTATAAACCTTAATTTGACATGCCACAAACATTCATTATTAAAAAGGAAGTTAAAATTTAAAGTTGCAATTTTAGTTATATATATGTTAACATTTCCTACATTGGTTTGGGTTTTATATGGCAAAATGGAAGAAGAATTTTGTGTTTGTGGTAACAATGTAATTATGTCTTGACTGGAGTGATTTACGATGATGAATTATATACATTTTATACATATAATAAATTGAAAAGCAAATGGCATAAGACTATTAAAATAAAGCCACTAATAGATTTAGAAAGTAATCTTTGAAGTTTAAATTGACATATAATATATATTTTTGCATTTACTTTTGATAATTATAGATAAGTAACGATATGTTTTGCTTGACATGAATATACGATGGAGAATAAATAAGCAAAAATTTTAAAGTCATTATAATTGTTACTATATAAAGTAAATACATTAGCTTAATTATTGTGAAAAGTAAATCGAATATAAGTTAACCAAGTTAACTATAGGTATATGTAGAACTTAATCACCCATAATACAATAATTTAGTATGTAGACCATTATCACATGTAGATGGAAGACATTAGGGCAAATGCTACCAATCAAAAAGAATTTTTAAGCAAAAATTGAATTGAAATCAAAAGTTTGCTCCCACTTACAAACTAATCTTGTCTCCACTTAGAATCATTTTGTCCTTGCTTAACAATTTGAAAGGGCTAAATTGATTAATTTAAAATGTCTAACTATTTCACATGATTATAAGTTATATTAATTCTTTTTAAATTTTTGAGGAGTTAAATTAGCTATATCTATTAAAATTTAAATGAATATATCCATGTTTTTAGGTTTGAACAATAAATAATTTGACTTATACATGTTTGATAGAAATGTATTCATATAATTTAATATAAATTCGTAGTTATACAGACTTTAAAAAATTTATTCAATTTGAAATGATTAAATTGGTTGATAGTTATCATGTTTAGAAACTAAATCAATCATTAAATGATAATTATTTTGTATATGTAATAATTTTGAAACACATTCAAATGAAACATATTTTTGTCAATATGTATATATTAAGGTGCACCTTTTTGTTCAAAGAAATTGTAATAAAATAAAGATGATTATCTCTTTGGTGTCAAATGAAATTTGTATATTAGACATAACTAATATATGTAAACTTCGTAACAACTAATTATCTGCACTTTATTTGAGCTTTTCATATTTTTCTTAAATAATTTATGCAAAAAGTAATGTTAAAGTTTTTTTTTAATTATTTTAATTTTGATAATAGTTTTTGATTCTTTTTTCAACTAATTTTATTAATGCTAATAATTTTTTAGATGATGAGTTTGCGTTAGAATAATATATTTTTCATTGTTAACAAATTTAATATTATTTTATATTTATATTATTTTAAAATATTCATTATATTAATTATATTCAAACATACACTATGAATAGTAACTCTGAATTTGCAATTGGAATATAATGACTAATTATTGAAAAACAAATCTTATTAAGTGTGTTGATTAGAAGGAAAATAAATAATTGGTACAAAAAAACATAAGAAATCAGGTAACTTATAATATATCTCAACATGAATATATTTTATCATAAATTTACATGAATATAGATAAAATTGCAATGGAGTTAGTTAGTTAGATGAATATAACATATTTCTTTGTAATAGTAAAATTATAATCAACTTAATTATCAATTAATTAGTAGTTTATTTTAAATTTATGTACATGCCTTTGTCTTAATCCATTTAATACATATACCTATTATAGGGGACAACAGTCTTATCCCTTTCTAATTATACTTGTTTAGATACTTATCTTTAATATCATATGTCATCCTAGTAATAGATGCAAAACTTATAATAAAAAAAATGATCCAAACACCTCTATATGGCCATTTCCTATCTATTCAATTTACCCAATGTTATCTCTTGTTCATTTGAAGGTCATAATTCTCCATTGTGATTGTGGCTATAAAGATGAAGAAAGAAATAATAGGACATGCAAACAATGTTCATTTGAATAGAAGTTGCCTTTGCAAAAAATCTAAATTGATGTTTTATGCCTCCCACATTAATAAGAATATGGGTTGTTAATTTGTCCAATATGAAACATTTGTAAAAGTTATGACACATGTGATGATACTTAGGATTTTCTTGAATGTTTGGACATAATTACATCAATGCATGCTAATTATAGGGTACAAATTATAATGGGTGTGGATTCTATCGATTGGTTGATGAGTTTGTAGATTGTACTTGCAATGCAAGACATTTCCAAGTTTGAATTTCATTCTAAGAGAGGAATCTAAGTTGAAGGTTTCTAACCTTCTTGAATTTGATAGTTATCATCCATTTCTTTGCAATAAATTGAATATATTTTTCACAAAAACTTTACTTTAAGATAAGTTATTGTTAAGCAAATAATAGGACTCAAACAATGGTTGCAAGTTCTTTTGTTTTGGTTTTTTTTTTTTTAAGGATTGATTGTTTAAATGTTGTCAAAGAAAATGATGATATTTCAAATTCTAGTGGAATGGTCAATCACATTACCCATCCTTAACGAGATGTTATTGATATCATTGGTGATCTTACATCTTCTAAAAGAGATCGTGCAAGGGACGAAGTAAATTAGTGTTGCATTTGGGATTATAAAAGTAGGTTGTAAGAAATAGTAACAACGATGGCATTTGCATGTAAGGGATCTTTGTATACATTGTGTTTTCTTCTTTGAGTTATCTCGATAAATATTTGAATATGTGTTACTTCATACAATATATGAAGAAGTGCATGCAATTTTGATTAAGAGTGGATTTTTTTTTACGTAAGGAATTAATTTTGTTGCTTCTTTAAATGATTCATTAATGTACTAAATTTGAAGTAACAACTAAAATTCATTAGATTCCTAACTTGAATGATTTGATTTTATGTTTATAAGTTTATATTTGATATTGGCATATTACCTTACAATAATCAAGGGTAATTGTATATAAATCAACAATGTTGTTTAAGTAGACTAAAGGGGATTTTTATGAAACAACACTATATAATGAAATTTCCTATTTTCTTATAGAAAAAGTGATCTAATTGCCAAAATTATAATTTTTATATAGTATATGTATTGTATTGGATCAATGTGAAGGACATTAGCAAGAGATGTTTAGCAAATTGTATTTAAGGTTACCATTATGTAGCAAATAAAACATGTTAATATTAATGTGACAAAAGAATACATTAACAACATTAATATACTTAAAGGAATTGCCTTATTATGTTTGACATCTCAAAACATACATCATACATACATGGGCCATAAACATTCAACAAAAGGAAGGTATACCTTAATAGCTTGGGATCCATCATGCATTTTTAAGGCCACTCATTGTAGTTGTGGATTGAGACATTTTAGTTGGATTTGTTCCCAAGGGTTTAGTAGGTAAGTTTAAAGCATTAACTCTTGTAGTAGGGCCACTAACACTTGTCCCTTAACCCAACCTTTGGGCAATTCTTGATTTTGTAGGGGTTCTAAATCTTGCCTTATAATGCATGGGTGGTGAGCTAGGAATTGCCTTGCCTAATGCACCTCTATGTCCTTTAATAGTCCAATAATCAAGGTTCATATTTCAACTCTCAATGACAATACCTTATTCATCATGACACAGTATATTTGGCACCTTTTCCCACTCATTCACTACATCTAAATCTTGTATCTACTAAGCATTCTTCAAATAAATGATAATGTTGATATTGTGGATTAGTACAATGTAACATAATTATTAGTATACCTACATAAAATATCATTGAAAATAATAATTTTGTAACTTTATAAAATAGAGCTAATTAAATCGAAATCCATTTTGAATTGAAGTACTTACCTTCCTTAGGTGGTGTAAGATGCTTTGGCATGATATTCCAAGGAAATTTGTGGTGATAAGGGAGATAATTAGGCAACTTGGTTACTAGTATGGGTTCGTGCAACCTTATCTTATGGGCAATAATCTACTATAATTACATATTTTCCCATGTCATTTCATGAAAAGTTGAATTGCATTGATATGTGGTTAAACTTCTTTATTTATTGTATTATTATTTAAGGTCAATGTTCACATTGTTACATGTTGTTTAATTTGCTTTATGAAGTCACATCAAATTAACACCATTCAATATGAATTTGAATATGAAGTATTGTTCAAAAATAGGTAATCACCTATGAAATCCCTTTTAATCCCTTAAAATAATAGGGATGCATGCAAAAAGAGTTATCATGTGTCTATAAGGATAACTATAAGCTATATAAAAGGGATGAGAATTATAAATTAGGGATGAGATGCATGCATTAGTCACAATGGTTGCCTACCTTATTTAGTTTTCATCCATCTTTACAAACATGTATCATTTGCATTTAATGGGAATAATTTGCCTATTTTAATAAAGACACCTATATTTTCCTTTAATAAATTATTTAATTTTTAAGCACACAAGTTCACTATTAAGTGTTATAGTTGTTACTTATAATTATGTTTCATTGAAGAGAATAATTTTTGCAACAGTCATGTAGGGAGGTAAATTTTCTAAGATTGTTTATTGATGCAAAATTAGTTTTTTTTTTTGTTGGTCTATTAGGTTGTGAGTTATATAATAAAGGTACTTTATCACTATAAATCTCATCCTCCTCCCAAGATTTGAACCTAAGACCTTTGGATAGAAGTTTAAGTTTTAAACGTTTGTGGTGTCCTTTAAGGGACAAAAATTGGATATTAATCTCACCTCAATTCATTCTAAGATCTTTTTATTGCATATACTAGTCCAACCTAGTTCACTTAAATGTTATACTTAATGTGCTTGTCTGTAGGAGGGTGGGACATTTATAATACTAAAATGATCATTCATTTAAATACATATGACATCCATCAAATTTTACTCCATCATTGGTGTATTTATTAGATTAGCGTATTAGTTATTATCATATTGCATTGAGGGTGCAACATCTTGAGTCAACAAGTCCATTGTGATTAGATATACCAAGTTGATAAAATTAGCTTAGTCATTAATGATACAAATGATATGAAATGTAATTATTAATTATTGCTTAGATATAATAAATTAAATTAGAAGCTTCCAAGATCTTTTTGTGTAATTTGAGATCATATTATTATGTTTGAATGTATTTTCATGAAAAAAAATGTCTTTCTCTTTTTTAATTTTTGAAGCAATAGGGGGCAATGTTCATTCCCATGTATAAAAACGTTACTCTATTTTGATGACTTCTTAAAGCAATTGATTATAACATAAGTATTATTTTGAAAAAATTATCTATTGTTCCAATAACATAAATATATATTGTAAAAAATAATCTATTGGCTTTATCTTAAAGTATAGTTAACTAAGCAAAGCTATGTGTTAGCCCTATTATATATTCCTTATGTAATAATGCCAATTATGTTTATGAGAGATTATCATAATCTATTAAGGGTATATCCTCATATTATGTATGGTAACAATATTTGGAAATTACTTTAGTTTTTGGAAATATGGAAGCAATTTGTTTACATAGTTTATTAATGGACAAGCAACCAACAACATATATGATAGTATTATGTTTACATCATTGCTTTAAGTCCTCCAATTAGATCTAGTTTACATGTCATTGAATAGAGAACAAGATAAGCTTAATAGTGCTAAGGAATTCCATCTACATTTCTATTTAATAGTGTTAATGTAAAATTTAAGCATTGGACTATATTTCAATAAACACCACCATATTTATGTCTTAATAAGTGAGGATCTAATATATGATTTCGTCTTCAAATTTTGAAATAATATATAGCTCTAACAAAAAAAGTATCATCATCAAATTTATTGTAATCAATTATTGGCTTACTTTGTATCAAACACAACTTTATCATCCCTATTTATTTGCATTGTGATTAATGCTAATCTTATTCAACTTGATGTTCACCTAACATTTTAGAAAATCAACTACTATATTTTCCATACTCATTTAATTAATGGGAAGTATTTAATAGTTACCATGTGACCTTAGTGTTACGTAAGGTAATTATAAAAAATATTTGTCACTACCATAGTGAGTAGTTAATTAGACAATTCATTATATGCTTTGGATAAAAATCATGAGTTGATTACTAAATTTATGGTTAGCACTTGAGTTTATGTAAACATAATTCCTTAATTCATTCAAATATCATTACTTAAATCATTATATAATACAAATATTTCTACCTATCCTTACAATGTTTAAATTGTTTGCATGTGACCACATTATTGATGGTGACCATTCTTGGGAAATCGGCATATTTGGATAGTTGATTATGAATTGTAAAAAGGTTTTCCACTAAAATATTTATATTAAGTTAGATTCAATATCATTAATTTCAATATTGAACAGTTGCTTTTTTGGGTTATGTACATCTTTTTTGTATCATTTCCCATCAAAGACGTTTTTCAACACACTATCAATCTAGATAACATTTTCAGAATAGACATTCTAACATTATTGATTGACTAACAACAACAACCAAATGATGATAATCAATTGAATTATAATATACATTTTTAGAAAATGCCCTTAGGCAATATAGCAATAGTAAAAATATGTACCTACTTAATTTTATTATTTTAATCTATTAGACGTGTCACAATTATCCATGAAAAATTCTATATATGCTGATCCTCCACATTACACATCATTCAAAAATGATATTGAATAAAAGAATATTTGATGCAAAACCCACTTTCCCTTTCATCTTGTTTATTATCCATTGTCAGAGCATCAGTGCACTGAAGTTGATGGAAATAAAGTGTCTGTAATTATGGTATACTATGTAAACCTCAATTTTTGCATTAGTTGAGAATGAATTTGACATGGTTTCACTTATAAATCATTGGTCACAATGACGCAAATCAATTGATTTCCAATGGACACATAGACGGGGTGATTGGCCACCTGCACAAGTAACTAAAGATGCAGATCCCCTGCTACATTTTCTTTGGAAGGAGCTATAAAAGGGTTAAGGCAAAATAATTGAGCTAGAGGATGAGATTGTTAAGTTAGTGGTTGGGTTAAAGACTAGGAGTGTTCTTGAAATTGTTATCATGTAGGGCATCTTCGAGGACTATTGGTTTCTTTCGAAGATCATAGGTTAAGGGTTGAATATTTTGGGACATCCTGGGGTTTTTAGGTTAGTCGACATAATCCACCAAACTGCCCGCCGAACTAGTAATGCAAAGGAAACCAATGAAAATTTTAAATAAACGTTGTTTTTTGATTGAAATTTGCATTAAGCTATACGTGGTGGGAAGGATGTACCATGCGTGACCCTTCACATGGAACTTCTTGTCTTTTTGTACAAGTAAGATTGCGGTGTCATTGCATGTTTTATTTATATGATTCATTTCTCATGTGCTGTCTTAAACCTATCTTTTGTTCATTGCGCCAATAACATTACGACTTAGAATTTTATTTATCAACTGTTAGTTGCAGTTGGTTTACCATTTATCAAGAGAGTGCGGTGTCATTGCATGTTTGATTTATGTGATTTATTTCTCATTTGCTATGTTAACTTATCCTTTGTTCATTTTTGCTGATAACACTTTGAATTAGAATTCTATTTATCAACTGTTAGTTGCAGTTGGTTTAGCATTCATAAAAAATGTGCCAACTATAACTAAAGGTTAAGTTTCAATGATAGGGGTCGGCGTCTAGTCTTCGTGTCTAATTCTTGTGGCTACATAATTTTTTTGAATGTCTTTTGGTACCATTGTGTCTAATGAGTAGTGTATGTAGATAGGACTTTGAACATACATAATTAGAACTACCATATCTAAAAACTGTAACAAGAAGTAATAGAAAGCCACCAGGTTCGTTAGATAGATTGGGATGCTGGTGCAAGAGCCTTGACAGTGGGGTCTTCTTCTTCATTAGGACTGAAACAATCTGTAACTAGTTTCCTAATCTCAGATAGGTGCATGAAACTATTCAATATCAGGCACATAGTGTCTTTGTGAACCAAGTTAACTTTGTTCAAGATATAAAAGAGGTCTACAGTTTCATCCTCGAGCTTTTTTTCCCTCCTTCTCGAACGTTGGGGTAGATTTCTCAAAGCAATGCTTTATTCTTGTTCCATCTCATTGAAATTTTTGATCTAAGGTTGGTCCATACGCCTCCTTTGTTCGACCTTTGTACAGTAAAGACGCTGTCGATAACATTTCCATGACCCATTGTTAGTTGGCCTTCTTAGGTAGTTGCAATGAGGCCAAAGGGAGCACTGTGGAAAGTAAGAACAACATAAGCTATCATTTATAATGGCAACCATACAATTACGTAACTGTTTTTTCTATAATGTTTAATATTCACATATTACAAGGCTTGTATGCCAAATACGTACTTCACATCCTTGTTTATAAGAGCATTGTTTGCCATTGCCTGGAGTTGATAAGGCATCTTATGTCCTGCGTGTGTTCTTACTACTCTCCTTGAACTCCCTTTGTTACTGGGATAGACGCAATTTATAGTGATTCCTTTTACTCGTATTGAAGTATAGTAGCTATTACATTGGGCTGTTTCAATGGGACTTTTGATGAAGACTAGGACTGTCCTGGATGACACAGTCTAACTGTTTATGCCACGGTCAGCAGTAAATACAAGATTACCTCAACGTTTTTTGAGAATACTTGTACTTCAAAGCAGTTTCGAACCAAAATTGCATTTGGTTACCCTTAGGTTAGTCCAATTAGCAAGCGTGGTTTGATTTGCTTGATCCATGGAATATTTTGGTTACAACATATCATAGCAGAGTCAAGTTAGCAAATGCAATGGATGAGCAGTATTTTGGTTACAAGTCATTTATTGCTTTATCTTATGAAATGTTTTGTTTCATGTCTTTTAGGCACGTATTGGCTTTATGTGCCTTTATCGCGCGATGTCAAATATTGCAAAGTGAAATCTCATAGCGTTTAATTAGGTAAATATGGATCTATACAGTATCTAGTAGCTTATCATGTCATGGCAATTTTCCTTTGTAATAAGTTACCCATTGATAAATTAAATTAATGTGAATGAAAATAAAATTTCTAAACAAGATCATTAAGTAGTTTAATTTTGGACTTTGGAAGTCCACATGCAATAAACTTCGAGACTAAGTAAATATTTGTTAGTTGTGCGGTAGGCAAAATGCTCATAACTTCAACAGAGAACCCAAACAGTTAATGGCCATGTCAACCCCTAATGGAGAATCCCTACGTAAGGTTGATGTTCAAGTGAAGTCTCATGGACTAAAAATCCGAAAGTTATCCATTTTTTTTTTTTATTCAACAGACAATCCTTGTAGGCTAATGTCTAAGTCAAATCAGAAGGAGTGGTAATCGTAGTGGATGATCCAAAAGTTAATTATGAAAACATTAAGTAGAAAATCCCAACATCATGATATTAAAATTGATAGATACCATCCTTTAAGACTATCCCTTGATGTCTAAGTCAAATCAGTTGGACTTTTAGCTACAACATAAGATCCAAAAGATGCTTCAGCGGGCTATCCCCAAATGTCTAAGTCAAATCAGATGGACAAAGAAGGCTAACAAGTTTCTTAAGAAAACAATTGCAGTAGAGATTGGCCTAAAAAGATCCAAAAGTTTCATCAGCTAACAATTGATTTCTTGTCAAATCAAATCAATCGATAACTGCAAAAAAATGGTGTAAAAGCTTCTTTAGAAGGCAATTCCATAACTGCAAATGTATTAGTCAAAGCAAAGAGGTTAAGTAGGAGGGTGGACAAAAAACAAAAACAGAAATCTTTAATTGTAAAGGAAAAAAAAAACTTCATCTGGATTTGGTCTATTACTGCTCTATTAAGTTAATTGAATGAATTAAAGGTCTCTTAAGATCTTTTAAAAAAATTCTACAAATCAACATGTTGCTGCTTCCAATAAGTAAAGGAAAACCAAAGCAAATGGAAAGCAAATCATGGAAACTTTCCCATGATCTCTCTCACTCTCTAGTAATTACAAAATACATAATCCATAAATGCTGTTGTGTTTGTCCATAATAAGTATTTGATGAGAAAACCACTTTTTTTAAAAAAGTTAATGACAAAATTAGCTAAGAATAGTTCGTCATTTTAATATTATGATCAAGTGAACATAGAATAGCAGTCAAATGAATATATTGAAAGAATTGATATTAAAAAAAGGGTTTATTTTGATCGAGTAGTTATGTGATAATTCGCATCTATTGTTGGTTTATTTTTCAATATCGTAGGAAAATATATTTTCCCTTCAAATATAATAATTTTAAAGTTTTGAAGAGAAAAACAATGCATTCAATGTCGTCACCTCGGTAGTTATGTAACATCGTATAGGTTACTGTATTATTATAATAAGATTGTGGTGATATGTTTTGTGAAACAAATCAAGTGAAATTATAGATGTGTGATTGACAATCATTAAGATGATCGCTTCATTTGGTAAATTATCAAATGAAAAGAATCAAAGTGATAAAAATATACCATGTGAAATATGACATTGAATTTTTATAAATTATCATGTGGAGTCTTTGAAAATCAAGACTGTGAAAGCATGCTATATTGGATATGGAAAAGAATACCTACGGCAAGGCATTTAGTGGCCTTTTTTTCTCTTATATTTTAAATATTGTAGACTAAGATTGACTATCTATATCATGCATTTGATGATACTATGTATTCAGCCTGAAGTGTTGAAAAATAAAATTTCAGATGAATTTTTTTTTTTCAAAAGGATGTCAATTAGATGAATACTTTAATTTGATGAATATGGAAGCATTAATAATAAGTCATTTCACCCATTCATACAATAATTATGATCAATCCGAAAAAAAACAAAAAAAAAACCCAAATCATTAAGTTATATAAGTGGTATAATTGGCATTTTATAAATATCAAATTTATTTCTCTATTTTCTACTCACGTCTAGACCAAAATTACTACTTTCTCTTCATTTTCTTTCCCTTTCATTTATAATTTATCCTAACTAATAAGAAAATCGTTTTCTTTCTCTTCATTCTCTTTCTCACAACTTTCTATGAGACCCCACTAGAATCCAAGCACATCATTTGATGCATTGCTTTGATTCAAATGTGAAAGAAAGTTGTGAGAAAGAAAATGAAAACAAAGAAAAGAATTTTATTATCAATTGTTTGGATAATTGATAAATAGGGAGAAAAGAGTAAGAATGGAAAGTATAAATTTTTGCTTTCTTGTATTGAGGAACTAGAAAGAAAGAAATTTGGTGTTATGAAATGATAATTATGTTTATCAATTTATATAAAAAATATAAAATTAATTTATGTTTATAAAATGTTTGGATTTTTCATCAATTCATATATAAAAGATTTTCCATTAATTAAATACTTGAAACTTTTT